>CP124711.1:91142500-91742500 GCA_031232105.1 Capsicum rhomboideum
TGTAAATTCATGCTTCAACAACCAATTCAAAATGCGTACTTCAAAAAAATGGTTGATATTTAAGAGGTTTAGAAATTCATCAAAGATCTCATCTTTAGAAATCATATCAAACTCATTATCTTCTTAAACATTTAAATCAATAAGAGGGTGAGTCATCAACCATTACAATTAGGAACCCATGATTATTTTTCAATTAATCTTAAAAAAAATTTCAAAAGCACACATACATTCATTCTAGACAAGAACTAAATAAAAGTAAAAGGATTTTCTTGATTTGGAATATTCATGGGTTTAAAATTCTCAAAATTTCAAGGAATACAATTCAAGCCCTAAATCACCAATTATAACATGATATACTTTAAATAACTGAAAATTTAAAGGCTTAGTTGATTTGGGGTAGTTCTACATACCTTGGAGAAGGAAATTAGGAAGTTGACCTTGAGCAAGAACCTTAAGCTTTTTTGATCCTTAGAGTTTGGGAGTTTTGGGGAAGAAGAGGGAATACTTTATCGATGAATTTGGAGAAGTGGGTAAATTAGGAATGATTTGGGTTAATATGGGATGGTTTTATAAAAGGAAAAATACCATAACACCCTTATAAAGAAATAAAAGCTAAAAATTTCCCATTTGTGTCGTGGAATGATGCAACGCGCTCTTTGGACAGTGCCTCACTAAAATGTCCATAACTTTTTGCTCTAGACTCGGTTTATCAAATGGTCGGTGGCATTGAAAAGTAGTAGTTGATGGTCCACATAACGCTTCATATTCTAGGAGGAGTAATCATATGAAAACTCCATCGATAGAAAGGCTCTCAACTTTGTGCTAGAGGTTTCTTATGACTATAATTCATATCCAAAGCACTTTATGCACTAGAGAATTGATCTTAATACTTATATTCAATTAGAAATCATTAAGTCTGAGACTATATGCATATGAAGGATGGTTCAAATCCTAGTCTAAAAGTTTAGGATGTTACACAAATATAGGCATTGTGATGGAATCACATGCGATACTAAACTCAAAGTTAGCAGAAAGTATATTAGTTGGCATGACCGGTTGACTATTCCTGTTCAAATGCAATGCAAAAATAATTAAGAACTCACATGATTGTAAATTGAAGAAATAAAAGATTCTTTAGGAATTCTCTTGTGTTGCCTGTTCTCATGATAAATAAATCATTGTACCAGCTAAGGTTTGAATTGTATCCCCTGGATTTTTGAAAAGTATAACAAGGTGATTATGGTTATGTTCAACTTCCATGTGGACCGTTTACTATCATATGATTTAATAGATGCATCTATGGTTGGTCACATGTGCTTTGCTATCAACTTGCAATTTGATTTTTTCAAGGTTGTTTGCTCAAATTGTTAAATTAAGAGCATGGTTCAAGACTATAAAATATGTTGATAATGCTTGTTGGTTTAGCAGAAATTGTATGCCTTCAATTATAGATAAAATGTTGGTTCTATTGTGAGAATAAATCTACCAAATGAAATTTGATATATATTAGATTTGTTATTTAAAATGTAGTAGTACTTATACACATCAAGTCAACTAGATTCCCCTATATTTTTGGTTCAGCATCAGGAACTAAATAATTTCCATCTAAAATTTAAATATGAGTCATCTAATTTAATTGCTCCACCACACACAAAGATGGATCACCGAATAAGGTAGTGGTGAATGTTAGATTTCCTAACATCAGGGGGAGAAATGATTAGTAGCTGAAATTATATATGGAAGATGAATTATCTAGATCCTCATAAAAATAAAGTGTGAACTTGACGTTCAAGAGATAATTCATTTGAAAAATATTACAAACCAATTTTCAAATGTATTTACTGACCCTATGTGATAATTCAGTTGCAAATGCTCCACAGGGAGCGGATCAATAAAATTGGGGGGTCCTAAAACCAAACTCTTATGGGGACCTTATCTTAAATTATTTTATATACATATTTATTTAAAATTTATTTTTTTAGCTTTTTAAGACACAAAATTATTAATGTTTTTTTTCTAATAAATATTTTTAAATATTTCTTTTCAATTGATAATATAGCTAAAGCATTCAATTGCTTTTGAGACATTACTGATTTTAGGTAAGATTTTATCAATTTCAATTTTGAAAAACTTCTTTTGGCTTAGATAATTGTAACATGAAGTATCAACATGATTTATAAGAAATATAGGCATCTAAAAAAATTGAGTCATTTTATCTTATTGAGTATATTAATCATAGTATTATCTGCTACTTTTACTATTTTCTTTAACACTTTCAGTTCAAAAAATAAATTTAAATAATCAATATCAAAGTGTATTATCCATTAAGGAATAGTCAAAATTAAGACAATCAAGTCGTAATTGTTTTTTTCTTTTCTCAATATATTAGGTTGTTTTCCCTTTTAATGCTAACAAAGGATTTCAATAATTGTTTTTGGTACATAAATATCTATTCATATATAAAAATATGGGCCACCATAATAATAAGGCCCTAGGAAATTGACCAACTAGCCTAAAGTTTGAGCCACCCTTGATGCTTCAATGAGAAGTCCTTGAAGGACAGATTCTAGCATGCCTGAAGCGTGATAGACCAATCGATTCCAAATATAAAACGCCTTGAAAAAGTAGAGGAGCAAATGATCAATATGTTAATAAAAATGAGGCAAGTGCTTTAAAAGAGAACTATGACATAACACTTCATAAAACCATGGAAATGTTCAGATACCTGGAAACAATGAAAAATGAAGAGATCTTGTTAAGTTATGGCATATTGAAATTGATATCAAATGACCGTCGACAGTATCTTTGATAAATTATAGCGCTCAATATTATAAATGATTATGAGGATCTTGAATTTAAATCAGTCAAAAGTGTGGACAAATAAATGATTGGCCTAATAAAAATACGCAATTCAAGTATATTTTTATATACCTGGAAAAGTGAAGTTTTCGACTTATAATCCAAAAACCAAGACATAATGTCAGTGGTGTACAAATGGTTTTGTGTGGAAGTAAATTAAAAAAAGTAAATCCATAAGAAATAACTTACGGTTTGTGTCTTGTAGCATAAAGGTTTTTTTACAAAAGTCCTGGCATTATTTGGGACCTCGATTTGGGACCCAAAGCTTGATCTGAGAACAACTTTTGACACCAACTTGGGATCCAACATCGAGATGCAAGAAGGGTCTGATCTCGTCTCGACTCCCAACCTCCAACTCTAACGCCGACTCGGACCCAACTCAAGACCCATCTCTCTGCTTCAACCCTGACTTAAGTACTAGTTTAGAAGTCAAGGTTAGGTTTCAAGTTCATAGTCAAGATTCGAGGTCAGGTCCCAAGTCAAGTCCCAACAGGAGTTAAAGTATGGTCTTGGGTTGAATTTGGGAGTCGGGTATCAGGTTAGAAGTCGAGGTCAGTTACTGGGTCAAAAGTCAGGGTCGTGTCTCATGTCGAGAATATGAGTTAGGTCTCTAGTCGAGTGCTAGGGTCAAGTCTCAGATTGGGAATCAGGTGTTGTGGTAAGGTTTGGTTCTTGAGTTGGGGTTGAGGTTAGGTTTTAGGGTTAGGTATTAGGTCAGATATTGGGATAGGGTTCTGGGTCAGGAGTTGGGGTAGGGGTTAGGTGTCGAGGTCAGGAGTCAGGTCTCGTGTCGAGAGTCTGTGTTGGGTCTTGGCTCAAGTATAAGGGTCGGTAGTTGAGTTTAAGTCCTAGGTTGGGTGTTAAGGTCAGGTATATATGTCAGAAGTTGGTCCTTGGGTTAGGAGTTGATGTTGTGTCTTGGGTCATGTGTCGGGGTCGAGTTCCAGTTTGGGTATTGGGGTTGGGTCTCGGGTAAAATCCTGAATTGGGTGTCTGGGTCGAGTCACAAATCAAGTGTCAAGTGTCAGTCAGTAGTCAGGTTTGGGTCCAAGGTCAAGTGTTGGAGTTGGTTCTCAAATCGAGTGTTAGGGTCAGGTATCGGTTGGGAGTTGGGGTCGGGTATTGAGGTTTTATCCTAGGTCTAGTGTCGATCAATAGTCGGGGTGGGGTCTGAGGTCGAGTGTTAGGGTTGGGTGTTAGTGTCGACTCTTAAATTGGGTGTCAGGGTTGGGTCTCGAGTCAGGAATTGAGATCGAGTTTCGAGTCGAGAATTAAGGTTTGGTGTCGGGGTTGTGTCTCATATCAGGAGTCAAGGTTGTGTATCCTGCAAAAAATTAAGGTCAAGTTTCAAGGTCGGGTCTCAAAGTGGGAATCAACGTCACGTCTCGAGTAGGGAGTAGAGAGTAGTATTTGGGTTTGGGTCTAGGTCTGGGTCGAATTCATGGTCGAATCTCGAGTTGTGTATTGGGGTCAGGTCCCGAGTCGGGTGTCGGGGTTGGGTCATGGGTTAGGAGTAGGGGTCAGGTCTTAGGTTGGGTGTTCGAGTCGATGATGGGGTTAGGTCTCAATTCAGCTATTGGGGTCATATCCCAAATTAGTCTCCGGGGTTGGTTCTCGGGTTAGAAACTATTTTTATAAAAAGTCTTTTCTATTTTGTTGCCAAATATTAAAAGATATTTTCTAGAAAATGTTTTTTCATTCACCAACCAAACATCTAAAAAATATTTTCCACTCACCAACCAAACTTGAGAAAATAAGTAAGAAACCAACTTGTTTACCATGAAAATATTTTCTAGGAAATCATTTTCCTTCATTCAAATAACACCCTAGATGTCCACTACATAATTGTAATTAACTCCCACTACTTATCTCTATTACTTTCCTCCATTATGAAGACAACCTCCACCATTCATGACCATTATTCCTCTAACCTTACACCTCCATAACCTCATCCATTATATTCATGGTTAAAGTCATGTTTATGATAATCTTTTGTATGCCTCTATATAATACTATAAATAGAGGCATAAGGGTTCATATTGTATACACTTGAAACACTTGAGAAACACTTGATACTTGGAAGAATAAGAAAAGCTCTTCTCTCTTGATCTCTCACTTCTAGTCTACTCACTTACTTATCTTGTTACTCTTTTTTTTTTTGTAACTAACTGATTTCTATTAATCACCAAACTGTCAGAAATACAAATCCACAACCAACACATCCCAGCTGGTTGTCTCAAGTAAGTTATCAAAGCAAAGAAGACTCCTAAAGCTATAAGGTAACACCCTACCTATATAGTCAGTAAACAAATAGGACTACGGCAATGTCTATCTAAAGCTAGAAAGTTAAATCTTAGAGAAGGACCCTTAATCTAGGAGAGTCCCGAGCATTGCATATATAGGCAGCTTCTCTAGTAATGGCGCTCATTTTTCTCTCTTTAGGCTCAAATATCCATTGGTTTAGTTCAAGAAAAAGTGTGTATACAACTTCACCATAATCTAGACCAAAAACTCAAGCATCTCAACTTCTTCCATTTGCCTGTGTAAGGGCCCATTGTAGATGTTTCTCCCAATTGGTTACTAAATAGGGCAACCTATGTAACCACACCATCAATCTATTCCATAATAAACTACCAAATCCATATAGTGCAAAAAAATGATCCCTTGTTTCCAAGGGCCCTTGACAGAATACACACTTAGGCTCCAACTGTATACCCCATTGTACCAACCTGTCACTTGTAAGAAGTTTCCCTTGTACTTGTAGCCTCATGGTAAACACAACCTTAGTAATAGCATCATTATTGAAGATCAAGTATTTTTATAGGACTCTAGCAGTTGTAGATAAATGTGTCGAATGAAGCTCCATCCAGGAAGAACATCAGTGTGCAAGTTAGCTAAGATGCTTTTTGCTTCAAACACTTTTTTATACATCCAAAAAGCTTTTTTGGGTGTAAGCATTTTGATAGTTCATAAAGATCCACCACTATAACTAGGACCTAATTAGGCACCAGGTCCTTATATAAGGATATTCAACAATAATAAGAACACAAAAAAACTGCAGGAAAATAAATAACAAAAGATGTTTACCTGGAAACCTGTTTTCTCAAGGGAGTAAAACCACAACTACCTATCCTCCGCAATGATGAAATCGTGCACTCTAGTTTTCCACCAACTATAGAACTGCTCGTTAAACCTTGAAGGTCGTATAGTTGATTGTCTTTCCTCAAGACTGGATAGAGTTGGCATCTTTGAACAGGATCCTTCCTAGGTGTTAACCTTATAGGAAATACCACTTTGATACCAATTGATGGTTTGTAAAGGTCCACCACTGTAACAAGGACCTGATTAGGTACCAAGTCCCTATATAAAGATATTCAACAATAATAAGAACACAAAAAAAAATGCAGGAAAATAAATAACATGAGATGTTTACGTAAAAACCTCCTTGCTCAAGGGAGTAAAACCATGACCTACCCCAGTAGGATTTCACCAATATCTCCACTAAACTTCAAACAAGCAAACTAATTACAACCATTATGTCATCTAGGAATTAAACTCTTAATTCTTACTCATTAGCAATAGATCTAATGCTACACACATTCACAATAACTCTACTATGAGAACTTCACAAGCTAGCTCTAGTTAGAACCACGACTCAACATAAACTCAATCATAAAACTACTCACAAAAATCTCCAAAATGAGATGTGAGTTTATGGTTGTAAGATCAGTACCAAAATTCACTCAACCTAGAAACAATAACATATTTCACTATGAGCAAGAGGTTTCTAAATTGGTGAATTTTTGTAGTATCTGATGAGGGTTTTGCTTTAGAAAATTTTCTTTTTGAATTTTTGCAAAAATGTAAGTTCTCTCTTGGTGGATGATGAATATATATATATATATATATATATATACATATATATATATATATATATATGATGAGCATTAGGAGAGAAGATTCCTCATTAGTGGATTCTAGAAAGGGCCACTAAAAATTATCCCACTAACATGTTGATATTGTCCAAAAAAGTACTAGACAATTGTACAACCGTAAGAATGCACACTAGGACACCAGTTCACATAACTGGTCCTTCAACTAGGTTAGGCAAATAGCCGAGCATGAGAAATAATCAGATATGCATGGACCAGGTTCTAGTGATGAAGTTTTTCAATCATCAAAACATAATAGGCATAATAAGAACAAGGCTGGAACCCAATAATTTCCCTTTTTTTCTTAGACTTCAAAGAGCAGCCATCCACACACACTACTTTCCTCTACCATTAGCATCACTAATTAAGCCATCATTTGAAGAGTTCCCCCTATCACCATGCCTACGTTGATATTCCCCCTTTCACTAAACACATGCAATCACTAGCACTGATTTTCCCCCTTTTGGCATCATTAAAAAGTAAAGTAGTAAAATAACGCAAGAATATTTGCATCATATGGTTGACCACTTTTCATAGACACGATTTTGGGAATGAATTAGTGGAATTTGATCAGACCGAGCCTGGCTCGAATCCTTTAAAAAATTTCCCTTCCAAGAGCTTTGGTGAAAATATCAATATGTTTTGTCCTCTTGTGTTGGATGGGATTCTTTGCTATGTTAAGAGCACTGGTGTTGTCACAGAGCAATGTCACACTCTCAGTAACCACTCAAAAATCCTCAAGTTGTTGCCTGATCCATAAAAGATGAGCACAACATGAAGTAGCAGCTACATATTCAACTTCAGCTATAGAAAGAGCAACCAAGTTATGTTTCCTAGTCCCCCATGAAATTAATGATAATTGTCACGCCTCGAGTTCCAACGAGGCGGACTGGCACCCAAAGTTGATAAGGCCCGAGAGAACCAATCTTTGCTCATGTCCGTTCATATACATGTCACTCAATAAGCAGCACCATCACATAGAGATATAAGATGTCAATAGCGGAAGTCATGGAAACATGTGATATATACATATAAGAAACTTGGCCGTTAGGGCCATCAAGTCAACATGGACATACATTCTTTCATTCATCTCACCACGTCCGTCTACAAAGCCTCTAACAGATGCATATACATAACCATCCTAAAGTCGGGACAAGTCCCCATTTTATACAACATTACAGTACCAAAACAAATGTACATATGAGACCCGGAAATCCCCGAACCAACTGGAGCTCACCAATGATCGGCAAAAGATCTGCAACATACTGTGGAGGTTTACTAGCACCTGTACCTGCAGCAAATAAGGTAAGTCCCCAAAGGGACGTCAGTACGAATAATGTATTGAGTATGTAAGGCTCATATGAAACTGTATGACACATAAATACTTCAATGAACTCAAATACAAATGAATAACCAATATGGATAAGTCACCATTCTATACGTTGGGAACCATGTGTATTGTTTTCATTACTTTCTTTGCTTCTTTGCTTCTATGTTTGTTCCTCATCACTTGTATCACTATGTACCCGTGCCCCGACTGATCAGTGGGTCTTAACATAACATAATGTTATGTTGGGATCAGCTGGAGCTAGGCTTATGTCTCTAGAGCTACCACCCATAAATCAACACATTGGGCTCGACTCGAGCTAGGTTATTACCTCTAGAGCTGCCACCCATAAACCAATATATCAGGTTCGGCTCGAGCTATGTTCTTACCTCTAGAGCTACCCCTTATCAGGTTCGGTCCAAGCTAGGCTCATGCCTCTAGGACTACCCCCTGATCCAATAATCTCGGGATCGGCTTGAGCTAGGCTTTCGCCCCCGAAGCTACCACCCATACTCAATCATCAACCCTATATGCATTACTTCATTCTTTACTTTTGAGATTGATTCATTCATAGTCATAACATTATTGGGCCTTTGGAACATTAGTCAATGAACATGAGACATGTGAATCATAATTGATCAATGAGTAGAGAACATGTGATTAATAACAATTGATAATCGAAAATGGGATACCTTAGAACATTTAGGAATAGAACAAGTACAATGTCAATGAGAACACTATGTGTTGCAGAAGGATAAGGAAATAGTAACCTTACATACCTTATATTCCCAATATGAATATACAATCCTAAATGTGACTACAATAGTCCAGCTCCTTTCTTACATTTCACTCTACAACACAAGTGCATAACGGAGTTTACATTAACCACCAACTACCTTACAAATGCATATGACAATAATGAGTTACATGATTTCCAATAGCATGTCACACCAAGTTCATACTTTACACTTCTCCATCAACACAACATCACAATTACTCCATCAAGTCACCTCAATACACTTCAGAACCGCATATCGACAACAATCCCACAAATTATACTTATAGAAAAATAACAAGTTAAGGAACATAACCACACCATACATGTCGATATTTTATCTGTACTATGCACTTTAATCAAAACCCCATGTCCCCTTTCAAGTTTAAATCACAAAGATGGCACATCTTTTAGCAAAAGGCAAAAGTGCCCTATTCAACCTTGTCAACATAACCATCATGATCTACACCATCTCCCATGTATATAATATATTAAATCATAAGAATAAACACTTACCCAAGCTTTAAAAGTGATGATCTTGTCCAAAGTGTCCAAAGAAAAATGGTTGCATTAGGGTTTGGAAAATAGAGAAATACCTTTTAGAGAAATGTCTAGAAAGGCATGTTTGAGTTTTGGAATAAAAATCTGATTTCTTTGCCTTTATATAGTCCTTGTGGTCATACTTAGACAATTATTCTCATTTAATGCTATGTTTCTGTAACACACCCTACTATTCTAACCTCACTTGATACCTTAGGGTCATATCTACCGGGGTGTTGAGATGCCATGAGCATGTGTTTTATGGTGTCATTGGTGAAATATTCATAGGGGGTGTTTAGTGACTTCGTGGAGAATTTGTGTAATAACCCGTACACATTCCAACCTCATTTGGTGACTTGGAGTCATGTTTACTTGATGATTAAGACCACTAAGTAAGTATTTTGTAGTGTTTTGATAAGGTATTGGATGATACGCAAGTATTGAAGAAGTGGCCAAAACATTCAGCAAGGTGTTGAAACTTGTGCCACTCCCTATTTTAGGGGTGTGGCGCAATCCACTGATTCAAAGGGGGTGCATTTCTTGCGCCACTGCCTTGCTTTGCAGCAGTGGCGCAAGGCACAAAGATTGTGCCCTTCCGGACTCGTTTCGCAACGCAATTCTACGGCGATTCTTGAATGGTTTCTTTTGGTTGTTTGGAGTTATTTGAGCATTTTTAAAACTTCAAACACTTGAATAAACTCTTACATACTCCTACATTATCAAATCATGAAACATAAATAGGTATCCAAAATGTTCAATGAAGCCATGGGCGACTAGAATTCCTATTTTTGCGATTGAGACTACGAATGAGAATCTCGTAAGGGAATATTTTTGTGACATTATGGAATTATTTAAACATGAGATATATGGTGAATTACACATTAAAGTAGGTAATGTAAGCTAACATATGCAATTGGGCCCAAATTTAGGCACAAAATGGGATAAAATACATGGCCCAAAGGGGCAATTGACCCATTCTTCCACTTTGACCATATTTAATGCCAAGGAATGGCTAAGTATGACTTGGGGTCTATATAAAGGCCCCAAAATAAGATTTTATTCATCAAACACTCTCATGCCTGTTAAAGATATTTCTCAAACATTTTTCTAGTTCCAAACCCTAAAGCAAATATTTCCTTTGGACTCTTTGGTAAAGATCATCCTATTCCAAGCTTTGGTAAGTATTTATTCTCATGGATTAACATATTATATGCATGTTATATTATGTATATCATGATAGTTATGTTGGCAAGGTGGTGAATAGTGTATTTTTTCTTTTGGTGAAAGATGTGCCATATTTGTGATTTGAATGTAAAAAGAGACTTGATGTCTTAATGAAAGAGCATGGTATGGATAAAATATGAACATTTATGGTGTGATTTTGTTATTAAACTTGTTATTTTTCTAAAAGTGTAAATTGTGGGATTTTGGCCGATATGTGCTACGAGGTGTATTAAGGTAATTTGATGGTTTATTTGTGATGTGGTGTGGATAAGAAAGTGTAAAGGAGAAGTGTTGTGGTGAAATGTATTGATTATCATATATTGGTCAATGTATGGAATATTGGAGGATTTTTGGAATAATAATTTCATCAATGATTTTGTCAAGGGGAAATGGCATGTTTAAAGGCAAACATGTAACTCATTGATGTTATATGCATTTGTAAAGTAGTTGATGGTTAATGTGAATCCCGTTATATATTTGTGTTGTAGAGTGACACATAAAGAAGGAGCGGGACTATTGTATGCACCTCTAGGATTGTATATTCGTATTAAGAATACAAGGTATGTAAGGTTACTCTATCCGTATCTTTCTGCGGCAAATAGTATTCACATTGAAATTACGCTTTTCACATCCCAAAATGTGCCAAGGTATTCTATATCCGATTGTCAATGGTCGTTATCATATATTTTCTACTGATTGATCAATTGTGAATCTCATGTCTCATATTCATGAATAATGTTCCAAAAGCTCAACAATGTTATGTTCCAAAGTTCCAATAGTGGTTATACTCATGTATCTTGTTCATTGATTATTATCTAATGGTTCCAATGGTGTTATGTTTCCAATAAGGCTATGTTTCCAACAATGTTTATTCATATGTCCCTCACTCATTGGTGAATGATCCAAAGATTCAAGTAAAGTTGTGACTATCATGGTATCAATCTCAAAGTAATAAACAAAGTAATGCATATGTGGTCAATGATCAAGTATGGGTGGCAGCTTTGGGGGCAAAATGCCTAGCTCAAGCTGATCCCGAGGTTGTTGGATCAGGGGACATTCCTGGGGGCATAAGCCTAGCTCTGACCGATCCTGACAGGGGGCATCTCTAGGGGTAATAACCTAGCTCGAGCCGAACCTGAAATGTTGTATGGGTGACAGCTCTAGAGGTACTAACCTAGCTCGAGCCGATCCCGAGATTGTTGGATCAGGGGGCAGTCCTAGAGTCATAGGCCTAGCTCGAGCCGATCCCAACATAATGCTATGTTATGTTTAAAACCCACTGTGCAGTTGGGGCCCGGGTATCACAGGTCAAAGGCAAAGGTGAATAATCATGGAAGTAAAGATACAAAGATTGTAATGAAAGCAACATACATGGTTTCCAAAGTACAGAATAGTGACTCATCTACATTGTGAATTATCTATATTGGTTATGCATTTGAACTTGAGTTCTTAACATATTTTCATATCTTACAAGTTTCATATGGCCTTACCTACTCAGTACATTCTTCGTACTGACCCCTCTTGGGGAATTTACCTTACTTGCTGCAGGCACAGGTACTAGTAGACCTCCACAGTAGGTTTCCAGTGTTGCAGATCTTTGGTGAGCTCCAGTTAGTTCGGGGATTCTTCGAGTCACAGTTGTACATATGTTTTGGTGTTGTACATGTTGTATAAAGCGGGGACTTGTCCCGACTTTTAGTTTATTTTGGTCAATCCATTTGTTAGAGGCTTTTGTAGACAGATGTGGGTGTATAAATGTAAAATGGATATGTCGTTCTTGACTTGGTGGCCTCAACGGCCCAGTTTCGCATATGTATATATACATCATGTTCCATGACTTCAGTTGTTGGTATCTATAGTTATTATGTGATTATGGGTTTCTTATGGCATGCATATGATTTAATAGAGACAAAGCTTGGTCCTCTCGGGCCTTGTCGTCTACGAGTTCCAATCCGTCCCGATGGGATTCGGGGCGTGACAGTTTACTTGGTCAAATTTGAAGAATGGGTCATTTTCCCCTTTGGGCCTTACATTTTGCCTCTATTTTGGGCCTCAAATTGAGCCCATTTACACATGTCAACTCAGCCCACGAAATTTGATACATGATTCACCATATATCTCATGTTTAAATAATTCCATAAATGTCACGATAATATTCAACTCACGAGATTCATGTTCGTAGCCTCAATCCCAAGAACAAGCAATTCTAGCCACTCATGGCTTAATTGAACATAATTTGATAAACTAATTATGACGACGACTTAACCCCAACTCAGATGCAAAACTTACTCAAGAGTAGTCCTTCTATGATGGAATAATTATACCATAACCCAAGAGTCCTTTTTATAGACTTAAAATCGTAGAAGAAATCGGGCAAAAAGCACCCCGGCACACTCCCGGGCGCCCCAAAGACTTAGAGAAATTTCAGCACCTGAACAGGTACACATTAGTGTCCTGGCATGCCCCCAGGTGCGCCCCCTTGCTGCCTGTGCCAAAAAAATTTTAGGCCAAAGCGGCCTGGCACACCACCTGCAGCGCCCCACACTTAATTTTTGATTTCGACTTTTCTTTGCGGATTTGGTTGGATCTTTCAAGTCCCAACCTTTTGCTTGCCTCTTATATTTAAGAACCTTTACGTGGATGTCCCTTAAACCTCACTTTTCACCCCACAAATGCTCCACAAAGTCACAAACACCACCTACTACAAAGGTCTAATCACATTTACTAGCACAATATCAAATGTTCCATCAATAACAATGCAAAATACGTACTTATTGCTTTCGAAACCTAGGGTAAACATGGTTCAAGGTTGTCAAGTAGGGTCGGGAAGGTACGTGGTGTTACATTCTTCCCCCCTTAGGAACATTCGTCCTCGAATGTTAAAAACATCTTTTTAATTACAACAAATGCATCTCTATATTAGCATATATATACATATACACATAATGCTCATAGATACTTACTTGTTATCGCTTCGATCCCTCATTTTGAACTTTCTCTTCCATTTGAAATAGATGAGGGTACTTGGACTTCATCATTTCCTTGGCTTCCCATGTGATCTCTTCTACTTGTTGATTTCGCCAAAGTACCTTTACGGAAGCTATGTCTTTATTCCTCAACCTCTTTACTTGTCAATCTAGAATATCAATGGGTATCTCTTCATAAGTAAGATCCTCCTTAACTTGGACATCCTCAATGGGAACAATACGAGATGGATCCCCTATGCACTTTCGAAGCATCGAAACATAAAAAATTGGATGGACTGAGGAGAGTTATTGGGGTAGTGCCATTTCATACGCAACTTGCCCAAATCTTCGGAAAATTTCATATGGCCCTATATATCGGGGAATCAACTTCCCTTTCTTCCCAAATCACATTACCCCTTTCATCGGTGACACCTTCAAGAATACCCAGTCACCTATGGCGAATTCGAGCCCTCTTCTTCTAACATCGGCATATGACTTGTGTCGACTTTGGGCCGTTTGTATCCGCTGTTAGATCACTTTAACTTTATCCATAGCTTGATGAAAAAGATCTGGCCCAAGTAAAGCAGTTTCACCTGCTTCAAACCATTCAATCGGTGATCTACATTTTCTTCCGTATAAAGCTTCATAAGGTGCCATTTTAATACTCGAATGATAGCTATTGTTGTAAGCAAATTCAATAAGAGGAAAATGGTCATCCCAACTGCCTTGAAAATCAAACGTGCATGCTTGTAGCATATCTTCAAGTGTTTGGATAGTACGCTCTGCTTGTCCATCTGTTTGTGGATGGAAGGCCATACTCAAATTCACTTGTGTACCCAAGCTCTTCTGAAAGGATCTCCAACAATGTACAGTAAATTGTGCTCCTCTGTCCGATATAATGGAGATCAAAATTCCATGTAATATCACTACTTCTTTAACATATAACCTTGCATAGTCTTCAGCTGTAGAGGTGGTCTTGACTAGTAGGAAATGCGCTGATTTGGTAAGCCTGTCAACTATGAACCATATAGAATCAAATTTCTGTAGTGTACGAGGCAAACCTATGATGAAATCCATGTTAATCATATCCCATTTCCAAACTGGAAGATTGATACATTGCATGTAACCTCCTGGTTTATGATGCTCTACTTTCACTTGTTGACAGTTTGGGCATTGAGCTACAAATTTTGCAATGTTCTTTTTCATATTTCCCCACCAATATATTTCTTTCAAGTCATGGTACATTTTGGTAGCTCCCGGATGAATAGAATATCGCGAATGATGCGCCTCTGTCATAATTCGTCTCCTCAGCTCATCTACATCCAGTACACATAATCTTTCTTGGCATTGAAGTACCCCTTCTTGTGCAAGATTAAAGGCCACAGTCAGACCCTGTTGTACATTTTCTTTCATCTGCAATAACATAGGATCCGCAAACTGCTTCTCTTTACTTCAGCTATTAAGGAGGATTCTGCTGCATTTTGCACAATAACCCCTTCTTCTGGAGATTCAAGGAGGCGAACTCCCAATCTGGTTAGTTGATGTAAATCTTTGATTATCTCTTGCTTTTTAGTCAACTGGCCACTAGTGCTTCCTACTGCCTTGCGGTTCAATGCATCAGCTACCACATTTGCTTTTCCTGGATGATAAAGAATATCAATATCATAGTCTTTTAAGAGCTCTAACCACCGTCGTTGCCTCAAATTGAGTTCCTTCTGCTTAAAGATATATTGTAAACTTTTATGGTCAGTATAGATATCAACATGAACTCCATACAAATAATGACGCCATATCTTTAAAGCAAATACTACAGCTGCTAACTCAAGGTCATGTGTGGGATAGTTTCTCTCATGTGGCCGCAACTGTCGTGAGTCATATGCTATTACATTACCGTGCTATACCAATACACACCCTAGACCAATTCCATAAGCATCATAATAGACTGCATACCCTTCGGTGCCTTCCAGAAGTACTAATACCAGTGTAGAAGTCAATTTATCTTTCAGCTCGTGGAAACTTTTCTCACATGCATCATTCCACTAAAATTTAACTGCCTTGTGTGTATGTTTCGTTAAAGGTGCAGCAATGGAAGAAAACCCTTCAATAAACCTTCGATAATAGCCTGCCAACCTTAGAAAACTATGAATTTCCATAGGCGTCGTAGGCCTTGGCCAACTTTTCACCGCATCAATCTTTTGCGTATCAACCCGTATCCCTTTATCTAACACAATGTGACCCAAGAATGCGATGGATTTCAACCAAAATTCACATTTAGGGAACTTTGCATACAATTTACACTCACGGAGAATTGTTAATACCTGTCGTAAGTGATTAGAATGGTCCTCTTGTGATTTCGAATAAACCAGGATATCATCTATGAACACCGTCACGAACACGTCTAGAAATGGCTTAAACACCCTATTCATCAAATCCATGAAAATAGCTGGTGCATTTGTTAGTCCAAATGACATGACTAAAAATTCGTAGTGACCATATAGTTTTCGAAAAGCTGTCTTGGGTATATCTGTTTTTCTAACTCTGACTTGATGATAACCTGACCTCAAGTCAATCTTTGAAAAACACTTGGCACCCTATAACTGATCAAACAAATCATCAATTCTAGGGAGGGGATATTTGTTCTTGATCGTTACCTTATTCAATTGCCGATAGTCAATGCACATCCTCAATGTGCCATCTTTCTTCCATACAAATAATATCGGTGCACCCCACGGGGACATACTAGGCCTGAGGAAGCCCTTGTCCAGCAAATCTTTCAATTGCTCCTTCAATTCACGCAATTCTGCTGGAGCCATTCTGTACGGGGGAATAGAAATAGGGTGAGTGCCTGGATTTACATCGATGCCAAACTCTACTTCCTGTTCTGGAGGCAAATCGGGAAGTCCTCTGGAAACATCAAGAAATTCATTGACCACTGGAACCGACTGAGGATTTAGTGGTTCCACTTCAGTATCTTTTACTCGTACTAAGTGGCATATGTACCCCTTGGCAATCATTTTCCTTGCTTTCAGATAGGAAATAAATTTTCCTCTTGGTGCCCCCACATTACCCTGCCATTCAAGACTATTTTCTTACGGAAAACAAAAATGTACTTCTTGGCCCGGCAATCTACCATGGCATAACAAGAAGCCAGCCAATCCATTCCCATTATCACATCAAAATCCACCATGTCTAGTTAGAGGAGATCGACCAGTGTATCATGACCACACACAGTTACCATACAATTACGATAGACTCTTTTTGCAATAATATATTCACCAACTGGTGTAGATACTTCAATTTACTTAGTTAGTAGTTCCGGTGTTCTTTCAAATTTAGCAGCAATCAATGGAGTAACATATGACAATGTAGAACCCGGATCAATCAATGCATATACATTACACAAAAATATGGATAATGTACCTGTGACGACATCAAGAGATGTCTCTGAATTCTGTCGGTCCACGAGAGCATAAGTATGATTCTGGACTCCACTAGTACTGGCTGCTCCTCTAGCACCTCTACCACGACCAACAGACTGCACACCTCGGCCTAAAGAAGGAACCGATGATGATGAAGCAACAGATGATCCCGCAGGTCATGCTATACCACCCATGCTCCTCTTGGGACACTCTTTCATCATGTGCCCCGTCATACCGCACCAAAAGCAAGCATTCGTTTCTAACCGGCATGTTCCTGAATGAGTACGCCCGCAGTGCTGACACTGCTGATGAGAAAATCTTGCTGCCTGCGATCCGTGAATTCCACTACTCTGCCCAGATTGACCCCCTCTAAACCCTCGAAAGTGAGAGTGAGTGTCTGTTGTGGAATGGGAGAATGATGGTCTAGGCGGTCTAGGAAACATTCGAGGCCTAGATTCTTCTTGGGACGCCATAGACTGTCCCATAGGTCTAGATCTTTTGGATTGTCCTCTCTCAGATTCATGTACCCTTCTTCTCTATCTTTGGTCCTCCATTTTCTGTGCGAAAGCCTGAATTCTTGCTATATCCATATCTTTTTTCAAGGCAGAAATGGTGCAGTCCCTTACCAAATATGGCTATAATCTGTCCACATATCGATGGACTCTATCTGACATTGTGGCCACTAAATTCGGAGGATATCGAGCCAAGGAATTAAACTGCAAACTGTATTCTCTAACACTCAAATTCCCTTGACGGAGATTTAAGAACTGATCTGCATGTGCCTCCCGGATCTCATATTGGGGCTAATGATCAAGGAATACCATTTTAAAGTCTTCCCAACCAGCTGGAAGTGCATCAATACCCCTTGATCTTTTCCAATCTTCATACCACAATATAGCTTCACCTTTCAATCTATAGGACACAAGTTCAACTGTTTCAATACCATTCACATGCATAACTTCTAGAGCCCTTTGAATTTGGTTCATAAAATCCTGTGGATCTGCTTTCGGATCTGACCCCGTGAATATAGGAGGGTCTAATTTCAGAAAATCCTGTGTCCTGCGACTCGCCACTCTAGCCGCATCATCCTCATTTGTCGTTGGACCAGCTCGTCCTTGACTTTGTGCCACAACTAACTGAGTCAACATATGCACTGCATTTCTTAGATCATGGTCAGTGGCATTCATTGGCGGTTCAGCAGGTACTTCTCTACCTATTGGCTCTTTTGGAGCTGGAAAAGTAGAAGAAGACCGCGATGCAATTTCAGTGTTCGCTCCACCTTGACTAGTATGGTCAGGTGGTGATTTACTCATTCCTTCACCGGAAAGCATATCTACCTGCTTACCTTTGCCTCTACCTCGTCTTGTCATTGGCGTTTTACTATAACAAAGAAAATCAATTCCAATGGTTAGATACGATTCCACTTACCACATTGGCTCTATTGAACGATCTAGAAGTGAAGAAAAGAAACAACTCCTAAATGCCCCGTAGCCTCCTACTTATAAATGTGGTGCACAACACATCCATAAGCAAGACTCTACTCAGACACGGATTTGTAGACACCCTTAGGACGACCTGCTCTGATACCACTTTTGTCACGCCACGAGTTCCAACGAGGCGAACTGGCACCCGAAGCCAATAAGGCCCGAGAGAATCAATCTTTGCTCATGTCCGTTCATATGCATGTCACTCAATAATCAGAACCATCACATAGAGATATAAGATATCAATAGCGGAAGTCATGGAAACATGTGATAGATACATGTAAGAAACTTGGCCATTCGGGCCATCAAGTCAACATAGACATACATTCTTTCATTCATCTCACCACGTCCGTCTACAAAGCCTCTAACAGATGTATATACATAACCATCCTAAATTCGGGACAAGTCCCCATTTTATACAGCATTACAGTACCAAAACAAATGTACATATGAGACCCAGAAAGCCCCAAACCAACTGGAGCTCACCAATGATCGGCAAAAGATCTGCAACCTACTGTGGAGGTCTACTAGCACCTGTGCCTGCAGCAAGTAAGGTAAGTCCCCAAAGGGACGTCAGTACGAAGAATGTACTGAGTATGTAAGGCTCATATGAAACTGTATGACACATAAATTCTTCAATGAACTCAAATACAAATTAATAACCAATATGGATAAGTCACCATTCTATACATTGGGAACCATGTGTATTACTTTCATTACTTTCTTTGCTTCTTTACTTCTATGTTTGTTCCTCATCACTTGTATCACTATGTACCTGTGCCCCGACTGATCAGTGGGTCCAAACATAAAATAACGCGTACTGGCACCCGAAGTCGATAAGGCTCGAGAGAACCAATCTTCGCTCATGTACTCTCATATGCCTGTTTACGTATGAATACCATTCTATCCCATGTGATTAAATATCAATGGAGGAAGTCATGGAAACATGTGCAATATATGAAACTTGGACGTTAGGGCCATCACGTCAAAATGAACGTGCATATCTTACATTCAGTTTCCCACATAAGTCTACAAAGCCTTTACAGATACATAACCATAACAAACCTAGAGCCGGGACAGGACCCCGCTCTATACTCATGTACAATACCAAACAAATGTGTATAATGACTCGAAAAGCCCCGAAGCAACTGGAGCTCACCAACGGTCCGCAAATGATCTGTAAAATATTATGGAGGTCTACTAGCACCTGTGCCTACAGCAAGTAAGGTAAGTCCCCCAAGAGGGGTTAGTACGAAGAAATTACTGAGTATGTAAGGCCATATGAAACTGTATAATACAAATTAGATGTAAGAGAATAATCAATATGGATAGACCTCCGTTCTGAATATGTAGATCCATGTTTATTACTTCTATTATTTCATTACTTGATCCTTCATTCTTATCATCGTCATTCATATAATAACCCTCATATTTATATATTTATGCAAGGGATATGCTCTCATTTCTTTAACAATTATTTCATAACTGTTCATCCAACTAGTTAGTGGTTCATAATATCTTATGGATCATCCACCTTATAGGTGGGTCATAATACAATACCGATCATAACCTTATAGGTGGCTCATAATATAATACCGATCATCACCTTATAGGTGGCTCATAATAGAATACCGGACATCCAGCTGATCAGTGGCCTATAATAAATAAATATATAATATTGGAATTCCACCATTGGTGGGCTATAATATGTAAATGTATAATACCAGACCTCCACCATTGGTGGGCTATAATATATAAATGTATAATACCGGACCTCCATCATTGGTGGGCTATAATATAATAACATAGCATAATATTGGGATTGCTCCATCTGAACTTATACCCTTTGGATTGTGATCCATACTCAATGAAACATAAAGTAACCATGTGTGCATTACTTCTTTGCAATCTTATTTCCTTTACATTGTTATGAGAGTGATACATTGGTGATTGAAACATTATTGGGAACGTATATATACATTACTTCATTCCTTTACTTCCATAAGATTGAGACATTGGTAGTCATAACATCTTCATTCCTTTACTTGTGAGAGATTGTGAGAAATTGATACATTAGTTATAACATTGTTGGAACTTTGAAACATAACATTATTGGGACTTTAGAACGTAACACTTTTGGAACCTTGGAAAAATAACCAAAGAGCATGAGTCATGTGAATCACAGTTGATGTAGGAATAAGGAACATGTGAGTAACAATAATTAATAACCGAAAATGGGATACCTTTGAACATTTCGGAATAGGATAGGTACAATGTCAATGTGAATACTATGAGCTGCAGAAGGATACGGAAAGAGTAACCTTACATACCTTATCTTCCCAATATGTATACACAATCCAATGTGTGAGTACAATAAATCCACTCCTTCCTTACGTTTCACTCTACATCACAAGTACATAACGGAACCAACATTAACCACAAGCTACATTCCAAGTGTATAAGACGACCATGAGTTACATGATTCCCCTATAACCTTATTTCACCCTTTACAATACCATTCATGGCCTTTTCATACCAAAAATACCATAACATTCTATACATTGACCAAGACATCACAAAACAATAGCTTTTCACACCAATTTCCTCTTTTACATGTTCTCATTAACACCACATCACAATGAACCCATCAAGTTACTCCAATACATTTTATAACCAAAATTCCACAATTTACTCATATAGAAAAATAACAAGGTATGGACATAACCACACCATACATGTTGAGATATCATCCATACCATTAACTTTCATCAAAACATCAAGTCCTTTTTCAAGTTTAATTCACAAGAATGCACATCTTTTAGCAAAAAGCCAAAGTGCACTATTCAACACTTGCAAGCATAACCAACTTGATATACATAATCTCTCATGCTTATAATATGTTATTGTACAAGAATAATCACTTACCCAAGCTTGGAAGATGATGATCTTGCCCAAGAGTTGATTGTTTTAGGGTTTGGAAATGGAGAGAAAATTCTAGACATGTCATGAGAGATTTTTTTGACTAAAAATCCGATTTTTGGCCTTATATAGCCTTCATTCAATGGTTATATTTATCCACCTTGGGTCAATATTTGATTGGTCAAGGGAGAATGGGTCATTTGACCTATTGGGCCATGTCTTTAATTCTAATTTCCACTTTGGGCTTTAAATTTAGCCCAACAGCACATGTCAACTTAACCCACCAAATTCAAGGTGTAATTCATCATATATATCATGTTTTAATAATTTCGTAAGTGTCACGTCAATATTTAACTCACGAGACTCATATTTGTAGCCTCAATTTCCAAATAAGCAATTCTAGCCACTTCTGGCTTAATTGAACATAAAAGGGTAAAAGCATAATTTGGATGCCAACGTCGTCCAAGCATAGTCTCATCAAGATGGAACAATTATACAATAACCCAAGAATCACATTTATAGGCTCGTGGTTGGCAAAAATATTCGGCAAAAAGCACCCGGGCACGGCCCCGGGCGCCCCTTGGACTTAGAAAAATTTCCAACATTTGAAGGGTGTTCAGAGGCAGCCTGGCACGCTGCTTGGCACACCCCCTTGCTTCCTGTGGGCTGAAAATTTTAGCCCAGAGTGTCCTGGTACCCCCCTGGGCGCGCCCCACCCTTAATTTTTGCAATTTTTCATTTCTTCGACTTTTCTTTGCGGATTCGGTTAGATACTTCAAGTTCAACTCTTTAGCTTACCTCTTAGCATTAAAAACCTTTGTTTGGAAGTCGTTCAAGCCTCACTTATCACTCCCAAAATGTTTCAGAAAGTTTCAAACTCCTCCTACAAGAGTCTAGTCATATTGACTAGTACGATATCAATTATTTCATCCAAAACCAATACAACACACGTACTTAGTGCTTGCGAAGCTAAGGTTTATAACTACATTCTAGGTAACCAATCCATCAAATTAGGGTCGGGGATGTACAGGGTGTTACATCCTTCCCCTCTTAGAAACATTCGTCCTCGAATGTTAGTAACATTGTCTCATCGTAGTAACTTAAGCCGAAATGAATCCTTCACATTATCAAATACACACATAATACTTGTAAAGACTTACTTATAATGACTCCGAAAGCTACTTCTTTATTTACTTTCGCTTATCGAGCTAGAATAGTAAGACGTACTTCTTCACATGTGAGATTTTTCGTAACTTGTATATTTCCACTGGGAGCAATATGGGATAATCTCTTATACACTTTCAAATCATAGAATATGAAATACCGAATGACCTGTGAGGAGTTCTTGGACTATTGCTAATAGATACGCAATTTTCCCAAAGCTTTGGACAATCTCCCTTTCTTTTCGAATCTCATTATTATTTGTTTCTTTTCATTGGTCACACTGTCAAGAATACCTAATCACCTATGGCACATTCTAAGTCTCTTCTTTTAATAGCGGCATATGATTTGTATCGACTTTGGGCCATTTGTAGCTGCTGTTATATCACCTTCACTTTCTCTATAGTTTGATAAACAAAATCTGACCCGAGCAAAGCAAATTTCATCAGCTGTAACCCATCCAAGTGATGATCTATATTTTCTTTCGTATAAAGCTTTGTAAGGTGCCTTTTGATACTTTTATTGTAAGCAATTTTAATAAAGATAGATGTTCATCCCAACTACCTTTAAAGTCCAATGTACAAACCCGTGGCATATCTTCAAATGTTCATATAATATGTTCTGTTTGTCCAACCATCTAAGGATGACAAGCCGTACTTACATCCGCCTGTGTACCCATGCGTTACTGAAAAGACTTCCAACACTGTGCAATAAAGTGAGCTCTCCTGTTTGATATAATAGTGAGTGGAATCCCATGTGATCGTACTATCTCTTTTACACACAACTTTGCATAATGTTCAGCTGTATCGGTAGTCCTATAATGCGCTTCTCATGTAACCTTACCAAGACATCTCTGCTAAACCATGGTACATTTTGGTTACTCCCGAATGAATAAAATACCGTGAACGATGTTCTTCTGTCATAATTCATTTCCATAACTCGTCTATATTCAGTACACACAATCTACATTGGCGTTAAAGTACTCCCCCTTGTGTTTGCTCAAATACCTATGTCGAACTTCGCTGTACATTTTTTTTTTCTTTTCATTTGAACTAAAAATATGACTTACATATTTCTTTGCCTTTATCTCAGATACCAATGAAAATTCCACCACATCTGACACTATAATTGTTTCACCTGAAGTTTTATACAAGTAGTGGTGCCATTTGTTACAAGCAATTGCCACAACTGTTAACTCAAAATCATATGTGGGATAATTTCTATTATGTGGACGCAATTGTCTTAAGGAATATGCTATCATATTGTCATGCTGCATGTATACACATCCCATACAAACTTTTAAAACTCACAATACAATGCATACTCTTCTATGCCTTTGGGAGGTACTAGTACAGGTGTAGGAGTCAATTTATCTTTAATCTCTTGGAAACTTTTCTCACATACATCATTCCACTGAAACTTAGTTACATGTGTGTTAGCTTTGTTAAGGGTGTTGGAATGGAAGAAAAACTTTCCAACAAACTTTCTGTAATAGCCGGCCAACCCAAGAAAAATACAAATCTCTATAGGCATCGTAGGTTTTAGCCAATTCTTCATGGCTTCTATATTTGGTATATCAACCCTTATTCATTTATCTGATACCATGTGACCCAAGAATCCGACAGATTTTAACTAAAATTCACACTTAGAGAACTTTGCATATCATTTACGATCACGAAGGATCTGTAACATTCGTCGTAACTAGTTAGCATGGTTCCCCTTAGGATCTTGAGTAAATAAAAATAACATCTGTAAACTTTGTCACAAACATGTCTAAGAATGGTTTGAACATTCTATTCATCAAATCATAAAAACTACTAGTACATTCATTAGCCCAAATGACATACAAGGATTTCGTAAAAACCATACCGTGTTTGTAATGCTGTCTTGGGACTATCATCATTCATTTCATCATGTCATCATTCATTTTTTTTTTACAATCCATGGAATATCAAATGATAATATAGGATACGGGTCAATTAATGCATATACCTTATGTAAAAATATGAATGTTGTACCCGTGTCTACATCAGGAGAAGCCTCCGAATTCTGTTGATCCCGTAGGTCATGTCATACTACCTGTGGCCCTTTGTGGGCACTCTCTCTTCACGTGTCCTGGCTTTTTACACCAAAAGAAAACATCCTTGTCAAACCAGCATTCACCTGAATGAAACTTCCCGCAGTGCTGGTACAGTTGATGAAAAGATCCCACTGTCTGTGAACCCCGTATTCCACTACTCTGCCCAACCTGACTGCCTCTAGATCCTCGAAATAGAGGTGGAGTACCTGTTGTAGGGTAGGAAAATGATGGTCTACGTGGTCTAGGGAAAACCCGAGGCCTAAATACTCGTTGGGATGCCATGAACTGTCCCATGGATCTAGCTCGCTTTGACGGCCCTGCCTCAGATTCTTGTATCCTTCCCCTTTGCCTTTGATCCTCCATCTTTTGCGCAAAGGCTTGTATTCTGTCTATATCCATATCTTTATTTAACGCATACATAGTACAGTCCCTTAACAAGTATGGCTCCAATCTTTCTACATACCGATGAACTCTATCGCCATAGTCGCTACCATATTAGGAGCGTATCTAGCCAACAAATTAAACCAAAGAATGTACTCACTGACGCTCATATTTTCTTAACGAAGATTTAAAAACTGATCCGCACGAGCCTTGTGGACCTCATATGGAAGATAATGATCAAGGAATGCCACCTTGAATTCCTCCCAACTAGCTGGAGGTGTACCGATACCCCTGGATCGTTTCCAATCTTCATACCATAATATAGCCTCTCCTTTTAGTCTATATGCTGTAAGCTCCACTGTTTCTACACCAGTCACATGCATAACATCTAGATCCCTTTGAATATGATCGATAAAGTCTTGCGGATCTTCATTAAGATCTGACCCAGTAAATGTGGGAGGATCCAATTTCAGGAAATCCTGTGTCCGCCGACTAGCTACCCTAGCCGCACCATCATCATTTGTCGCTGGACCAACTCGTCCTTGACTCTGGGAAAAAACTATCTTAGTCAACATTTGCATCGCATTTCTCAAATCCTGTAACTCCTGCCTAGTAACATTAACAGGCGATTCTGGGGATACTTCCCTCCTTTGTAGCCCCCCTAGAAAAGGGAGAGGAGAAGGTGCTAGTGGTGTAAACTCAGTTTCAACCCCATATTGACTAGCTGGGTCAGTGGTGATTTACTAATTCCTTCTCCAGCAAGCATATCTACCTACTTATCTTTGCCCCTATCTTGTCTTGTCATCGACATTTTACTATACAAAGGAAAACCAACATCAATGATCAGATATGAGTCCACCTACAACTTTGGCTCTACTGCATGATCTAGAAATGAAGAAATGATACAACTCCTAAATGTCTCGTAGCCTCCTACTTATAAATGTGGTGCGCAACACATCCATAAGCAAGACTCTACTCAGACAGGGCTTTGTAGACACCCTTAAGACGACCTGCTCTTATACCACTATTGTCACGCCCCTAGTTCCAACGAGACGGACTGGCACCCGAAGTCAATAAGGCCCGAGAGAATCAATCTTCGCTCATGTACTCTCATATGCCTGTTTATGTATGAATATCATTCTATCCCATGTAATTAAATATCAATGGCGGAAGTCATGGCAACATGTGTAATTTATGAAACTTGGCCATTAGGGCCACCACGTCAAAATGAATGTACATATCTTACATTCAGTTTCCCACATAAGTTTACAAAGCCTCTACAGATACATAACCATAACAAACCTAGAGTCGGGACAGTACCCCGCTCTATACTCATGTACAATACCAAACAAATGTGTATAATGACTCGGAAAGCCCTGAAGCAACTAGAGCTCACCAACGGTCCGCAAATGATCTACAAACTACTGTGGAGGTCTACTAGCACCTGTACCTACAGCAAGTAAGGTAAGTCCCCCAAGAGGGGTCAGTACGAAGAAAGTACTGAGTATGTAAGGCCATATGAAACTGTATAATACAAATTAGACGTAAGAAAATAATCAATATGGATAGACCTCCGTTCTGAATATGTAGAGCCATGTTCAATACTTCTATTATTTCATTACTTGATCCTTCATTCTTATCATCGTCATTCATATAATAACCCTCATATTTATATATTTATGCAAGGGATATGCTCTCATTTCTTTTATAATTATTTCATAACTGTTCATCCAACTAGTTAGTGGTTCATAATATCTTATGGATCATCCACCTTATAGGTGGGTCATAATATAATACCGATCATCACCTTATAGGTGGTTCATAATAGAATACCGATCATCACCTTATAGGTGGCTCATAATAGAATACCGAACATCCAGCTGATCAGTGGGCTATAATAAATAAATATATAATACCGGAATTCCACCATTAGTGGGCTATAATATGTAAATGTATAATACCGGACCTCCACCATTGGTGGGCTATAATATATAAATGTATAATACCGTACCTCCATCATTGGTGGGCTATAATATAATAACATAGCATAATATTAGGATTGCTCCATCTGAACTTATACCCTTTGGATTGTGATCCATACTCAATAAAACATAAAGTAACCATGTGTGCATTGCTTCTTTGCAATCTTATTTCCTTTACATTGTTATGAGAGTGATACGTTGGTGATTGAAACATTATTGGGAACGTATATATAGATTACTTCATTCCTTTACTTTCATGAGATTGAGACATTGGTAGTCATAACATCTTCATTCCTTTACTTTTGAGAGATTGTGAGAAATTGATACATTAGTTATAACATTGTTGGAACTTTGAAACATAACATTATTGGGACTTTAGAAAGTAACACTTTTGGAACCTTGGAACAATAACCAAAAAGCATGAGTCATGTGAATCACAGTTGATGTAGGAATAAGGAACATGTGAGTAACAATAATTAATAACTGGAAATGGGATACCTTTGAACATTTCGGAATAGGATAGGTACAATGTCAATGTGAATACTATGAGCTGCAGAAGGATAAGGAAAGAGTAACCTTACATACCTTATCTTTCCAATATGTATACACAATCCAATGTGTAAGTACAACAATTCCGCTCCTTCCTTACGTTTCACTCTACATCACAAGTACATACCAGAACCAACATTAATCACAAGCTACATTCTAAGTGTATAAGATGACCATGAGTTACATGATTCCCCTATAACCTTATTTCACCCTTTACAATACCATTCATGGCCTTTTCATACCAAAAATACCATAACATTCTATACATTGACCAAGACATCACAAAACAATAGCTTTTCACACCAATTTCCTCCTTTACATGTTCTTATTAACACCACATCACAATGAACCCATCAAATTACTCCAATACATTTTATAACCAAAATTCCACAATTTACTCATATAGAAAAATAACAAGGTATGGACATAACCACACCATACATGTTGAGATATCATCCATACCATTAACTTTCATCAAAACATCAAGTCCTTTTTCAAGTTTAATTCACAAGAATGCACATCTTTTAGCAAAAAGCCAAAGTGCACTATTCAACACTTGCAAGCATAACCAACTTGATATACATAATCTCTCATGCTTATAATATGTTAAAGTACAAGAATAATCACTTACCTAAGCTTGGAAGATGATGATCTTGCCCAAGAGTTGATTGTTTTAGGGTTTGGAAATGGAGAGAAAATTCTAGACATGTCATGAGAGATTTTTTTTACTAAAAATCTGATTTATGGAACTATATATCCTTCATTAAATGGTTATCTTTATCCACCTTGGGTCAATATTTGATTGGTCAAGGAATAATGGGTCATTTGACCCATTGGGCCATGTCTTTAATTCTAATTTCCACTTTGGGCTTTAAATTGAGCCAAATAACACATGTCAACTTAGCCCACCAAATTCAAGGTGTAATTCATCATATATCTCATGTTTGAATAATTTTTTAAGTGTCACATCAATATTTAAATCACGAGACTCATATTTGTCGCCTCAATTTCCAAATAAGCAATTCTAGCTACTTATGGCTTAATTGAACATAAAAGGGTAAAAGCATAATTTGGATGCCAACGTCGTCCAAGCATAGTCTCACCAAGATGGAAAAATTATATAATAACCCAAGAATCACATTTATAGGCTCATAGTTGGCAAAAAAATTCGGCAAAAAGCACCCCGGCACGGCCCCGGGCGCCCCTTGGACTTAGAAAAATTTCCAACATTTGAAGGGTGTGTAGGGGCGGCCTGGCACGCTGCCTGGCTTTCCCCCTTGCTGCCTGTGGGCTGAAAATTTCAGCCCAGAGTGGCCTGGCATGCCCCTGGGCGCGTCCCTTCCTTAATTTTTGCAATTTTTCATTTCTTTGACTTTTCTTTGCGGATTCGGTTAGATACTTCAAGTTCAACTCTTTAGCTTACCTCTTAGCATTAAAAACCTTTGTTTGGAAGTCATTCAAGCCTCACTTATCACTCCCAAAATGTTTCAGAAAGTTTCAAACTCCTCCTACAAGAGTCTAGTCATATTGACTAGTACAATATCAATTATTTCATCCAAAACTAATGCAACACACGTACTTTGTGCTTGAGAAGCTAAGGTTTATAACTACATCCTAGGTCACCAATCCATCAAATTAGGGTTGGGGATGTAAAGTGTGTTACACTTATGCCTCTAGAGCTACCACCCATAAATCAACACATTGGGCTCGGCTCGAGCTAGGTTATTACCTCTAGAGCTGCCACCCATAAACCAATATATCAGGTTTGGATCAAGCTAGGTTCTTACCTCTAGAGCTACCCCCTGTCAGGTTCGATCTGAGCTAGGCTCATGCCTCTAGGACTACCCTCGATCCAATAATCTCGTGATCGGCTTGATCTAGGCTTTCGCCCCTAAAGCTACCACCCATACTCAATCATCAACCCTATATACATTACTTCATTCTTTACTTTTGAGATTGATACATTGATAGTCATAACATTATTGGGCCTTTGGAACATTAGTCAATGAACATGAGACATGTGAATCACAATTGATCAATGAATAGGGAACATGTGATTAATAACAATTGATAACCGTAAATGGGATACCTTAGAACATTTCGGAATAGAACAAGTACAATGTCAATGAGAACACTATATGATGCAGAAGGATACGAAAAGAGTAACCTTACATACCTTATCTTCCCAATATTAATATACAATCCTAAATGTGAATACAATAGTCCAGCTCCTTCCTTATGTTTCACTCTACAACACAAGTACATAACGGAGTTTACATTAACCACCAACTACCTTACAAATGCATATGACGACAATGAGTTACATGATTACCTTAACATGTCATTTCCCCCTTGCCAATACCATTTATGAAGTTATTATACCCAAAATATCACAATATTCCATACATTGACCAATATATCATAAACCAATAGCATGTCACGCCAAGTTCATACTTTACACTTCTCCATCAACACAACATCACAATTACTCCATCAAGTCACCTCAATACACTTCAGAACCACCCATAGACAACAATCCCACAAATTATACTTATAGAAAAATAACAAGTTAAGGAACATAACCACACCATACATGTCGATATTTCATCCGTACCATGCACTTTCATCAAAAACCCATGTCCCCTTTCAAATTTAAATCACAAAGATGGCACATCTTTTAGCAAAAATCAAAAGTGCCCTATTCAACCTTACCAACATAACCATCATGATCTACACGATCTCTCATGTATATAATATATTAAATCACAAGAATAAACACTTACCCAAGCTTTCAAAGTGATGATCTTTTCCAAAGTGTCCAAAGAAAAATGGTTGCCTTAGGGTTTGGAAAATAGAGAAATATCTTTTAGAGAAATGTCTACAAAGGCATGTGTGAGTTTTGGAATAAAAATCTGATTTATTTGCCTTTATATAGTCCTTGTGGTCATACTTAGCCAATTCTTGGCATTTAATTCTATGTTTACTTGGTCAAATTTGAAGAATGGGTCATTTTCCCCTTTGGGCCTTACATTTTGCCTCCATTTTGGGCCTCAAATTGAGCCCATTTACACATGTCAACTTAGCCCACCAAATTTGATGCATGATTCACCATATATCTCATGTTTAAATAATTCCATAAATTTCACGACAATATTCAACTCACGAGATTCATGTTCGTAGCCTCAATCCCAAGAACAAGCAATTCTAGCCACTCATGGCTTAATTGAACATAATTTGATAAACTAATTATGAAGACCACTTAAACCCAACTCAGATGCAAAACTTACTCAAGAGTAGTCCTTCTATGATGGAATAATGATACCATAACCCAAGAGTCCTTTTTATAGACTTAAAATCGTAGAAGAAATCGGGCAAAAAGCACCCCGGCACACTCCCGGGCACCCCAAAGACTTAGAGAAATTTCAGCACCTGAACAAGTGCACATTAGTGGCCTGGCACGCCCCCAGGCGTGCCCCCTTGCTGCCTGTGCCAAAAAAATTTTAGGCCAAAGCGGCCTGGCACGCCACCTGCAGCGCCCCACGCTTAATTTTTGATTTCGACTTTTCTTTGCGGATTTTGTTGGATCTTTCAAGTCTCAACCTTTTGCTTGCCTCTTATATTTAAGAATCTTTGATTGGATGTCCCTTAAACCTCACTTTTCACCCCACAAATGCTCCACAAAGTCACAAACACCACCTACTACAAAGGTCTAATCACATTTACTTGCACAATATCAAATGTTCCATCAATAACAATGCAAAATACGTACTTATTGCTCAAGAACCTAGGGTAAACATGGTTCAAGGTTGTCAAGTAGGGTCGGGAAGGTACGGGGTGTTACAAGAATCCAAAAATGTAAGCCATTCCAGATGTACTTTTCCTACCAATAAGAAATCCAGTATAATCAGCATCAGCATGCCCAATTAGATCAAAAATATCTCCAGATGTTTTGAAGAGAGCAAGATCAGTTGTTCCCTTTAAGTATCTCAAAATATGTTTGGTTGCCTTCAAGTGAGACTCCTTTGGACATGCTTGAAATCTTTCACACATACCAACACTGAACACAATGTCCGGCCTACTAGTAGTTACTTATAAGAGAGAACCTGTAATACCTCGATACATGATCTCATTCACAGAGGGACCAAGTTTATCCTTGTCTAATTTGGTGGAAGTGCCAATTAAAGTGTTTATTGGCTTAATATCCTCCATCTTGTATTTCTTCAACAACTCAAAGATGTATTTTTGTTGACTGATTAGAACTCCATCAGATTTGTGATTCACTTGTAACCTAAGAAAGAGCTTAAGCTCACCAGTCATGCTTATTTCAAACTCACTTCTCATGAGCTTGGCGAAATCCTCGCACATAGAATTTATGGTTGATCCAAAAATGATGTCATCCACATAGACCTGTACAATGAATAGATTCTTTCCACTGGATCTTAAGAAGAGAGTGTTGTCAATCTTTCATCTTTTGAAACCATTCTCCAGCAGGAATTTGGATATCCTTTTATACCATGCTCTTGGTGCTTGTTTCAAACCATATAGAGCTTTATCAAGCTTGAACACATGATCTGGAAACTCGTTACTTTAAAAACCTAAAGGTTGCTTCACATATACTTTTCCCTTCATGTATACATTCAAGAATGCACTTTTTATATCCATTTGAAATAGTTTGAACTCCAAGTAGGAGGCAAAAGAAATAAGAATCTGAAGAGTTTTTATCCTAGCTACTGGAGCAAATGTTTCATCATAATCTATACCTTCTTCTTATTTGTAGCTCTGCGCCACCAGCCTAACCTTGTTCTTTACTGTGGTTCTTAACTCATCTAACTTATTTCTGTACACCCACCTAGTTAGTATAACAGTTCTATCAGAGGGTTTAGGAACCAGATGTCATACCTTATTTCTTTCAGACTGATGAAGCTCCTTCTGCATTGCAATTATCTAGTATTTATGTTGCAAGGCTTCCTTGATATTTTTGGGCTCAATTTTAGACAAGAATGCTGAGAAGGCAACCATGTTTCTTATTTTAGAATGAGGGTGCATTCCTGAATCAAGCGGAGAGACCATATTAACCAAAGGATGAGACTTCAAGTGTCTCCTATTTGATGACTGTAAATCAGTTTGTTGTTGTCTGGTACCTAATTCTTCTGCTGGTTCCTCTTCACCTCCTTCAATAGTAGGTGGAAAATCACTGAGATCCTTTTTAGAGGTATCAGGTTCTGCAGCATCTGTATCCTTAGTTGATGAAGAGATGTATTCACCTAGTTCAATTTTACCTTGTTAACTTGTGGATGGATTTCCTTTTGTTGAATTTGACTAGTTAACAGATTCTCAGAGACTTTGCAGGAGATTTTCTATATCTTCTTCATCTGGATTTCCCTTTTCACCAAGCTCATTAATCTCATTAAAAATTAACATGAACATTTTCTTCAACACATTGAGTCCATTTATTGAAGACTCTGTAAACTTTGCTTTGAGATGAGTAACCAAGAAATATTCCCTCATCACTTCTTGGATCAAACTTTCCCAGGTTGTCCTTACCATTATTCAGGACAAAACACTTGTATCAGAAAACCCTAAGATGAGATACCTTAGGTTTTCTTCCAAACATGCATCAGTGCATAGGGAGTTTTATGCAGCAGGGACTTGATGAAGAACCTTTTCGTCACATAGCATGATGTGTTTACTGCTTCTGCCCAAAAACTTTTGCATAAACCACTAGCAATCAACATTGTTCTTACAATATCTTAAACAATCCTATTTTTCTTTTCTACAACTCTATTTTGCTAAGGAGTTGGAGGAGCTAAGAAATTATGACTAATACCATATTCAACACAGAACTCATAAAAGTTGGCATTTTCAAATTCAGTACCATTGTCATGCCTCGAATCCCATCGGAACGGATTGGCACCCGTAGCCGACATGGCTCGAGAGAACCAAGCTTTGCTTCTATTCATTCATATGCATATCATAAGCAACACCACCATCATGTAAGAACATGAAAGACGAATAACGGAAAACATGGAACATGGGACATATATATATATTCATATGCGAAACTTGTCCGTTGAGGCTATCAAGTGAAAACGACATAAACCATCTTACATCCATACACCCACAAACGTCTACAAAAGCTTCTATCAGATACATTGACCAAAACGAATTAAAAGTCGGGACAAGTCCCCGGTTTATACAACATGTACAACACCAAAACATATGTACAACTGTGACTCGGAGAAGCCCCGAACTAACTGGAGCTCACCAATGATCTTCAACAACTGGCAGCCTACTGTGGAGGCCTACTAGTACCTGCGCCTGCAGCAAGTAAGGTAAATCCCCCAAGAGGGGTCAGTACGAAGAATGTACTGAGAATGTAAGGCCATATGAAACTTCTATGATAAGTAAATATATCAATGAACTCAAATACAAATGAATGATCAATATGGAAAAGTCATTATACCGAACTTTGGAAACCATGTATTTTGCTTTCATTATTTTCTTTGTATCTTTACTTCTATGATTATTTATCTTTTCCTGTGACCTGTGATACCCGGGCCCTGACTGAACACTGGGTTTTAACATAACATATCGTTATGTTGGGATCGGCTCGAGCTAGGCTTATGCCCCTAGAGCTGCCACCCATGAATTAATATATATCGGGATCGGCTCGAGCTAGATTATTACCCCTAGAGCTGCCACCCATACCAACATATTAGGTTCGGATCGAGCTAGGTTATTACCCCTAGAGATACCCCCTGTCAGGATCGGTCTGAGCTAGGCTTATGCCCCTAGGACTGCCCCCTGGTCCAACAATTTCGGGATCGGCTTGAGCTAGGCATTTTGCCCCCAAAGCTACCACCCATACTTGATCATTGACCACATATGCATTACTTTGTTCATTACTTTGAGATTGATACAATGATATTCATAACTTTATTGAAGCTTTGGATCATTAACCAATGAGTGAGAGACATGAGAATAAACATTGTTGGAAACATAGCCTTATTGGAAACACAACACCATTGGAACCATTGAACAATAATCAATAAAAAAGATACACGAATAAAACCACTATTGGAACTTTGGAACGTAACCTTATTGGGCTTTTGGAATATTATTAATAAATATGAGGCATGAGATTCACAATTGATCAATGATTAGGAAATATATGATAATGACCATTGATAACCGGATATAGAATACCTTGGCACATTTCGGGATGGGAGAAGCGTAATTTCAATGTGAATACTATTTGTCGCAGAAAGATACGGACAGAGTAACCTTACATACCTTGTATTCTCAATATGAGTATACAATCTTATATGCGTATACAATAGTCCCGCTCCTTCTTTATGCTTCACTCTACAACACAAATACATAACAGAATTGACATTAACCACCAACTACCTTACAAATGCATATAACGTCAATGAGTTACATTTTTGCCTTTAAAATGTCATTTCCCCCTTGACAATACCATTGATGAAATTATCATACCAATAATCCCATAATATTCTATACGTTGACCAATACATGATAATCAATAACATTTCACCACAATACTTCTCCTTTACACTTTCTCATCCACACCATATCACAAATAATCCATCAATTCACCTTAATACACTTCATAGCACATATCGACCAAAATCCCATAATATACACTTATAGAAAAATAACACGTTGAATAACAAAATCACACCATACATGTTCATATTTTATCCATACCATGCTCTTTCATCAAAGTCACAAGTCATATTTCAAGCTTAAATCCCATGGATCACAAATCTTTTACAAAAACACAAAGAACCATGTTCAACACTTCCAAGCATAACCAACATGATTTACATACCCTCCCATGCATATAATATATTAATCCATAACAATAATCACTTACCCAAGCTTGAAAAATGATGATCTTGCTCCAAAAGTGGGCTTTGAGTTCTTAGGGTTTGAGAGCAAAAATTATGAACAAAATATCAAAAAGGCATGAGATTTCCAAGTGAATAAAAATCAGATTTTGGGTCCTTTATATAAGACCTCAATTCCATCCTTATCCACTCATATAACATTTAATGTTGTATCTAGAAGGTCAAGGCAAGAATGGGTCATTTGACCCATTTTTGGCCCATGTCTTCTTTCACATTTTGGGCCCTTTTTGAGCCAAATTTACTTAATCCAATAAAATAAATAATTTCTCATGTTTAAATCATCTCTTAAGTGTTACAACAATATTCCCACTCACGCTATTCATATCCGTAGCCTCAATCCCCAAAACAAGTGATTCTAGCCATGTATGGCTCATTTTGACCACAAGGGTAAAACCGTCATTTGGATGACAAATTCCTTCTCGAGTAATTTTATCATACCAATATAATAATTTACTCATTTCATGTATATGCTCATGGTTGTATAAGAAACGTGACAAAAATCGGCCCGGTACTTCCTCGGGCACCCTAGGGACTTAAGAAAATTTCCAACTTTGAAAAAAGGAAAAACCCATCCTGGCATGCCCTTGGGCGCACCAGATTGCCGCCTCTGGGCTAAAAATCTTGTCCCAGAGTGGCCTCCCAAGCACTCTGGCATGCCCCAACCTTAATTTTTTTGAAAATTTTGTTTTTCGACTTTTCTTCGCGGGTTTGGTTAGATACTTCAAGTCCTATTCTTTAACTTACTTCTTACCCTTAATATACTTTGTTTAGAGGTCCTCTTAGACTCATTTTGAACCCCACAAATTCTCCACAAAAATCACAAAACACCTCCTACGAAGGGCTAATCACATGTACGAGGCCAAATTTTAATTTCCTCATCATTAACATTACTAAAAAACATGCTTATAGCTCTCGACACTTAAGTAAACATTATATAATGTCGTCAAGTAGGTTTAGGAAGGTACGAGGTGTTACATTATTCCCCCCTTAGGAACATTCGTCCTCGAATGTTAATAGTATCATTTCAATTATGACAAATGCATCTCTATACTCGCATATATATACATAAACACTTAAGGCTCATGGATAGTTACTTTTTATTGCTCCACTTCCGTGCTTTGAACTTGTTGGTCCATTTGAAATAGATGGGGATACTTGGATTTCATCATTTCTTCCGCTTCCCATGTGATCTACTCTACTTGTTGATTTCTCCAAAGGAATTTCACGGAAGTTATGTCTTTATTCTCAATCCTTTTACTTGTCTATCTAGAATAACAACGGGTACCTCTTCATAAGTAAGATCCTCTGTAACTTGGACATCTTCAATTGGAACAATACGAGATGGATCTCATATGCATTTTCAAAGCATCGAAACATGAAATACTGGGTGGACTGAGGAAAGTTCCTGGGGTAGTGCCAACTCATACGCAACTTGCCCAAATATTCTAATGATTTCATATGGGCCTATGTAACGTGGACTCAATTTCCCTTTCTTTTCGAACCGCATTACCCCTTTCATCGGTGACACCTTTAAAAATACCCAATCACCTATGGCGAATTCAAGCCCTCTTCTTCTAACATCGGCATATGACTTGTGGCGACTTTGGGCCATTTGTAACCATTGTTGGATCACTTTAACTTTCTCCATAGCCTGATGAACAATATCGGGCCCAAGTAAAGCAGTTTCACCCGCTTCAAACCATCCAATTGGTGATCTACATTTCCTTCCGTACAAGGCTTCATAAGGTGCCATTTTAATACTTGAATGATAGCTATTGTTGTAAGTAAATTCAATAAGAGGAAAATGGTCATCCCAACTTCCTTGAAAATCTAACGTGCATGCTCGTAGCATATCTTCAAGTGTCTAAATAGTACGTTCTGCTTGTCTATCAGTCTGAGGATGGAAATCCGTACTCAAATTCACCTGTGTACCCAAACTCTGCTGAAAAGATCTCCAAAAGTGCGTTGTGAACTATGCTCTTCTGTCTGATATAATGGAAAGTGGAATACCATGCAACCGTACTATTTCTCTAAAATACAATTTTGCGTAATACTCAGTTGTATAGGTGGTCTTGACTGGTAGAAAATGCGCTGATTTGGTAAGCCTGTCCACTATAACCCATCTAGAATCAAGCTTCTGCAATGTACGAGGCAAACCTGTAATGAAGTCCATATTAATCATATCCCACTTCCATACTGGAAGATTGAGACATTGCATGTAACCTCCTGGTTTTTGATGTTCTACTTTCACTTGTTGACAGTTCGGACATTGAGCAACAAATTTTGCAATGTTCTTCTTCATATTTCCCCACCAATACACTTCTTTCAAGTCATGGTACATTTTAGTAGAACCTGGATGAATAGAATAGCGTGAATGATACGCCTCTGTCTTAATTCATGTCCTCATCTCAACTACATCTGGTACACATAATCTCCCTTGACATTGAATTACCCCTTCTTGTGTAAGATCAAATGCCTTTGTCAAATTCTACTGTACATTTTCCTTTAGCTGCAATAACATAGAATCCACAAACTGCTTCTCTTTCACTTCAGTTATTAAGGAGGATTCCGCTGCATTTTGGACAATAACCCCTTCACTTGGAGATTCTATAAGGCGAACTCCCAAGCTAGCTAGTTGATGAAGATCTTTGATTATCTCTTGCTTTTTAGTCAACTGGCCACTAGTGCTTTCTACTGCTTTGCGGCTCAATGCATCTTCTACCACATTTGATTTGCCTGGGTGATAAAGAATATCAATGTCATAGTCTTTTAAGAGCTCTAACCACCTTCGTTGCCTCAAATTGAGTTCCTTCTGCTTAAAGAGATATTGCAAACTTTTGTGATCCGTATAGATATTAACATGGACTCCATACAAATAATGACGCCATATCTTTAAAGCAAAAACTACCGCTGCTAATTCATGATCATGTGTGGGATAATTTTTCTCATGTGGCCGCAATTGTCGTGAGGCATATGCTATGACATTACCGTGTTGCATCAATACACATCCGAGGCCAACCCCGAAAGCATCATAATACACTGCATACCTTCGGGAAGCACTAAAACTGGGGTGGAGGTTAATTTATCTTTCAACTTTTGGAAGATTTTCTCACACGCATCATTCCACTTAAATTTCACTGCCTTATGTGTAAGCTTTGTTAACGGTGCAGCAATGGAAGAAAAACCTTCCACAAATCTTTGGTAATAACCTGCAGTCCAAGAAAACTACGAATTTCTGTGGGTGTCGTAGGTCTTGGCCAATTTTTCACTGCTTCAATCTTCTGTGTATCAACCTGTACCCCTTCATCTGACATAATGTGACCCAAGAATGCAACTGATTTTAACCAAAGCTCACTCTTGGAGAAATTGGTATACAACTTACGCTCACGGAGAATCTGTAGCACCTGCCGTAAGTGATTTGCATGGTCCTCCGGTGTTCTGGAATACACTAGGATGTCATCTATAAACACCGTGATGAACACGTCCAGAAATGGCTTAAACACCCTATTCATCAAATCCATGAACACAACTGGTGCATTTGTTAGTCCAAATTACATAACTAAAAATTCATAATTGTCATACCGTATTCGGAAAGCTGTCTTGGATACATCTTCTTCTCTAACTCTGACTTGATTGTAACCCGACCTCAAGTCGATCTTTGAAAAACACTTCGCACCCTATAACCGATCAAACAAATCATCAATTCAAGGGAGGGGATATTTGTTCTTGATCGTTACCTTATTCAACTGTCGATAGTCAATGCACATTCTCAATGTTCCATCTTTCTTCCATACAAATAATACCGGCGCACCCCACGGGGACACACTAGGCCTAATGAAGCCCTTGTCCAGCAAATCTTTCAATTTCTCCTTCAATTCACGCAATTCTGCTGGAGCCATTCTATATGGAGGAATAGAAATAGGTTGAGTACCTAGAATTATATTAATGCCAAATTCGACTTTCCGTTCTGGGGGCAAGCCTGGAAGTTCCTCTGGAAATACATCTAGAAATTCATTGACCACTGGAATCGACTGCGGAGTTAGTGGTTCCACATCATTATCTTTCACTCGTACTAAGTGACATATGTAACCCTTAGCAATCATCTTCCTAGCTTTCAGATAGGAAATAAATCTTCCTCGTGGTGCCCCTACATTACCTTGCCATTCAAGAACATTTTCTTGCGGGAAACAAAAATGCACCTACTTAGCCCGGCAATCTACCGTGGCATAACAAGAGGCCAACAAATCCATTCCCATTATAACATCTAAATCCACCATATCTAGATCAATGAGATCGACCAATGTATCATGACCACACACAGTTACCACACAGTTACGATATACTCTTTTTGCAATAATATATTTACCGACCGGTGTAGACACTTCAATTGATTTAATTAATAATTCTGGTGCCTTTGCAAATTTTGCAGCAACCAATGGAGTAACATAGGAAAATGTAGAACCGGGGTCAATCAGTGCATATACATTATATGAGAATATGGATAATGTACTTGTGACGACATCAGGAGAAGCCTCTGAATTTTGTCGGTCCACGAGAGCATAAGTGTGATTCTGAACCCCACTAGTATTGGCTGCTCCTCTGGCACCTGTATCGTGGCCAACAGGCTGCACACCTCGGCCTAAAGAAGGAACCGATACTGACGACGTAATGGTCGATCCTGCCGATCGTGCTATACCACCCATACTCCTCTGGGGACACTCTTTCATCATGTGTCCCGACATGCCGCACCAAAAATAAGCATTTGTCCCCACTCGGTATGTACCTGCATGAATACGCCCGCAGTGCTGGCACTGCTGACGAGAAAAAACCGCTACCTGTGATCCGTGACCTCCACTACTCTGCCCAGCTGGACCACCTCTAAACCCTCTAAACTGAAAGTGAGCACCTGTTGTGGAATGCAAGAACGATGGTCTAGGTGGTCTAGGAAACCTACGAGGCCTAGATCCTCCTTGAGACATCATAGATGATCCCATCAGTCTAGCCCTCTTGGACTGTCCTCGGTCAAATTCATGTACCCTTCGTCTCTGTCTTTGATCTTCCATTTTCTGGGCGAAGGCTTGTATTCTCGCTAAGTCTATGTCCTTGTTCAAGGCAGCAATGGTGCAATCCCTTACCAAATATGGCTCTAATCTATCCACGTATCTATGGACTCTGTCTGTCATCGTAACCACAACATTCGGCGCATATCGAGCCAAGGAATTAAATTGCAAGCTATATTCTCTGACGATCAAATTTCTTTGATGGAGATTTAGAAAGTGATCCGCACGTGCCTCACGGATCTCATAGGGCAAGTAATGATCAAGGAAAGCTGTTTTAAATTCTTCCCAATTTGGTGGATTTGCACCAATATCACGGGATTTCTTCCTATCCTCGTACCACAATATTGCCTCTCCTTTCAATCTTTATGCAGCAAGTTCAACTATCTCTACCCCCATCACGTGCATAACTTCCAGAGCCCGCTGAATTTGATCCACGAGGTCCTATGGATCTGCTTTCAGATCTGACCCAGTGAATATAGGAGGGTCCAGTTTCAAAAAATCCTGCGTTCTGTGATTCGCCACTCTAGCTGCATCATCATCATGTGTCATTTGACCAGCTCGTCCTTGACTTTGGGCAACCACTAGCTGTGTCAACATATGTACTACATTTCTAAGATCCTGATCTGTGGCATTCATTGGCAGTTCTGCAGGTACTTCTCTACCAACTGGCTTTTCCGAAGCTGGAAAAGTAGAAGAAGACCTCAATGAAATTTCAGCATTTGCTCAACCTTGACTGGCTTGGTAAGGTGGCAATCTACTCATTCCTTCTTCAGTGGGTACATCTACCTGCTTCCCTTTACCTCTACCTCTTCTCGTAATTGGCATTTTGACTATACCAAAGAAAAATAATTACCATGATCAGATACAATTCAACTTACAACACTGGCTCTATTGCACGATCTAGAAGTGAAGAAAAGAAACAACATCCTAAATGTCCCATAGCCTCCTACATATAAATGTGGTGCACAACACATCAATAAGTAAGACTCTACTCAGACACGGCTTTGTAGCCACCCTTAGAACGACCTGCTCTGATACCACTTTTGTCACGCCCCGAATCCCATCGAAACGAATTGGTACCCATAGCCGACATGGCCCAAGAGAACCAAGCTTTGCTTCTATTCATTCATACGCATATCATAAGCAACACCACAATCACGTAAGAACATGAAAGACGAATAACGAAAAACATGGAACATGGGGCATATATATATATTCATATGTGAAACTTGGCCGTTGAGGCCATCAAGTCAATAAAACATAAACCATCTTACATCCATACACCCACAAATGTCTACAAAAGCCTCTATCAGATGCGTTGACCAAAATGAATTAAAAGTCGGGACAAATCCCCGCTTTATACAACATGTACAACACCAAAACATATGTACAACTGTGACTCGGAGAAGCCCCGAACTAACTGGAGCTCACCAATGATCCGCAACAACTGGCAACCTACTGTGGAGGCCTACTAGTACCTGCGCCTGCAGAAAGTAAGGTAAATCCCCCAAGAGGGGTCAGTATGAAGAATGTACTGAGTATGTAAGGCTATATGAAACTTGTATGATAAGTAAATATGTCAATGAACTCAAATACAAATGAATGATCAATATGGATAAGTCATTATACCGAACTTTGGAAACCATGTATTTTTCCTTCATTACTTTCTTTGTATCTTTACTTCTATGATTATTCATCTTTGCCTGTGACCTGTGATACCCGGGCCCCGACTGAACAGTGGGTTTTAACATAACATATCGTTATGTTGGGATTGGCTCGATCTAGGCTTATGCCCCTAGAGCTGCCAACCATGAATTAATATATATGGGGATCGACTCGAGCTAGGTTATTACCCCTAGAGCTGCCACCTGTCAGGATCGGTCTGAGCTAGGCTTATGCCCCTAGGACTGCCCCCTGGTCCAACAATTTTGGGATCGGCTTGAGCTAGGCATTGTGCCCCCAAAGTTACCACCCATACTTGATCATTGACCACTTATGCATTACTTTGTTCATTACTTTGAGATTGATACAATGATATTCATAACTTTATTGAAGCTTTGGATCATTAACCAATGAGTGAGATACATGAGAATAAACATTTTTGGAAACATAGCCTTATTGGAAACACACCACCATTGGAACCATTGAACAATAATCAATAAAAAAGATACACGAATAAAACCACTATTGGAACTTTCGAATGTAACCTTGTTGGGCTTTTAAAACATTATTAATGAATATGAGGCATGAGATTCACAATTGATCAATGAGTAGGAAATATATGATAATGACCATTGATAACCGGATATAGAATACCTTAGCACATTTTGGGATGGGACAAGCGTAATGTCAATGTGAATACTATTTGCCGCAGAAAGATACGTACAGAGTAACCTTACATACCTTGTATTCTCAATACGAGTATACAATCTTATATGCATATATAATAGTCCCGCTCCTTCTTTATGTTTCACTCTACAACACAAATACATAACGGAATTGACATTAACCACCAACTACCTTACAAATGCATATAACGTCAATGAGTTACATTTTTGCCTTTAAAATGTCATTTCCCCCTTGACAATACCATTGATGAAATTATCATACCAATAATCCCACAATATTCCATACTTTGACCAATACATGATAATCAATAACATTTCACCACAACACTTCTCCTTTACACTTTCTCATCCACACCATATCACAAATAATCCATCAATTCACCTTAATACACTTCATAGCACATATCGACCAAAATCCCATAATATACACTTATAGAAAAATAACACGTTGAATAACAAAATCACACCATACATGTTCATATTTTATCCATACCATGCTCTTTCATCAAAGTCACAAGTCATATTTCAAGCTTAAATCCCATGGATCACAAATCTTTTACAAAAACACAAAGTACCATGTTCAACACTTCCAAGCATAACCAACATGTTTTACTTACTCTCCCATGCATATAATATATTAATCCATAACAATAATCACTTACCCAAGCTTGAAAAATGATGATCTTGCTCCAAAAGTGGGCTTTGAGTTCTTAGGGTTTGAGAGCAAAAATGATGAACAAAATATCAAAAAGGCATGAGATTTCCAAGTGAATAAAAATCAGATTTTGGGTCCTTTATATAATCCCTCAAGTCCATCCTTAGCCACTCATATAACATTTAATGTTGTATCTAGAAGGTCAAGGCAAGAATGGGTCATTTGACCCATTTTTGGCCCATGTCTTCTTTCACATTTTGGGCCCTTTTTGAGCCCAATTTACTTGATCCAATAAAATCAATAATTTCTCATGTTTAAATCATCTCACACGTGTTACAACAATATTCCCACTCACGCTATTCATATCCGTAGCCTCAATCCCCAAAACAAGTGATTCTAGCCACGTATGGCTCATTTTGACCACAAAGGTAAAACCATCATTTCGATGCCAAATTCGTTCTCGAGTAATTTTATCATACCAATATAATAATTTACTCATTTCATGTATATGCTCATGCTTGTAGAAGAAACGTGGCAAAAATCGGACCGGTACTTCCCCGGGCACCCTTGGGACTTAAGAAAATTTTCCAACTTTGAAAAATGGAAAAACCCATCCTGGCACGCCCTTGGGCGCGCCAACTTGCTGCCTCTGGGCTAAAAATCTTGGACCATAGTGGCCTGGCACGCCCTCTGGCGCGCCCCAACCTTAATTTTTTTGAAAATTTCATTTTTTGACTTTTCTTCGCGGGTATGGTTAGATACTTCAAGTCCTATTCTTTAACTTACTTCTTACCCTTAATATACTTTGTTTAGAGGTCCTCTTAGACTCATTTTGAACCCCACAAATGCTCCACGAAAATCACAAAACACCTCCTACGAAGGGCTAATCACATGTACGAGGCCAAATTTTAATTTCCTCATCATTAACATTACTAAATACATGCTTATAGCTCTCGACATTTAAGTAAAAATTATTTAATGTCATCAAGTAGGGTTAGGAAGGTACGGGGTGTTACAACCATGGTCTAATTGGATGCTTATAATCTTATTGTACATCATGACTTGAACTTGTTTGGCAAAGACAATGAACACCTGTAGTGTTTCATCTTTACTTCTTAAGAACAAAGTCCAGGTATACCTTAAGTAGTTGTCAACAATTACAAACATATACTTTTTTCCTCCATGACTTGGATTCCTTATAGTTCCACAAATATCAATGTGAAGAAGATCAAGTGGCCTAGAAGAACTAACCACTTTTTTTGGCTTGAATGAGGAACAAACCTAATTTCCTTTGACACATGTATCACATACCTTACAATCCACAAACTTTCTATTGGGCAGTCCATGCACCAGTTCCTTAGACATTAGCTTGTTGATCAGTGAATAACTCGCATGCACCAACCTTTTTTGTCATAGTTGATTCGGGGCTTCCCAAGTCTCATGTGTATTTTGGTTTTGGTTTTGGCATGGTAAATGTTATATAAAGCAGGGACTTGTCCCAACTGTAGAATGGTTATGTAAATGTATCTGTTAGAGGCTTTGTAGACTTATGTGGGAGAATGATTGTAAGCGATGTATGACCATTTTGACTTAATGGCCCTAACGGCCAAGTTTCATTTATATATATAGCATATGTTTCCATGACTTTCGCATAGTTGCATGATATATAATGAAGTTCGCACAGAGATATTCATATGAGTGTACATGAGCAAAGATTGGTTCTCTCGGGCCACATCGGCTTTGGGTGCCAGTCCGCCTCAATGGGAATTGGGGCGTGACAAAAGTGGTATCAGAGCAGGTCGTCCTAAGGGTGTCTACAAAGCCGTGTCTGAGTAGAGTCTTGCTTATAGATGTGTTGCGCACCATATTTATAAGTAGGAGGCTACGGGACATTTAGGAGTTGTTTCATTTCTTCATTTCTAGATCATGCGATAGAGCCAATGTTGTAAGTGAAATCATATCTGACCATTGACGTGGGTTTTCTTTTGTATAGTGAAATGCCGATTACAAGACAAGATAAGGGTAAAGGTAAGCAGGTAGATATGCCTGCCGGAGAAGGAATGAGTAAATCACCACCAGACCCAGTTAGTCAAGGTGGGACTGAAACTGAATTTACATCGAGAGCTTTCCCTACTTTTCCAGCTCCAGAAGAGCGGAGAGGGAGAGAAGAACCTGCCAACACACCTGTTAATGATACTGAGCAGAATCTAAGAAATACAGTACAAATGTTAACTTATATAGTTACTGGTATAGTTGATGTATTGAATCAAAGGCAAGTAGGTCCAATGACAAGTAGTGATGGTGTGGACAGGGCAGATAGTCGATGGATACAGGATTTTCTGAAATTAGACCCCACTTTCACTGGGTCAGATGTGAATAAAGATCCATAGGATTTCGTGGACCAAATTCAAAGGGCTCTAGAGGTTATGCATGTGACCGGTATAGAAACAGTGGAACTTGCGGCCTATAGATTGAAAGGAGAAGCTATATTGTGGTATGAAGATTGGAAACGATCTAGGGGTATAGGTGCACTTCCAGCTAATTGGGAGGAATTTAAAACAGCATTTCTTGATCATTACCTCCAATATGAGATCCGACAGGCTCGTGCGGATCAATTTTTAAATCTCCGTCAGGGTAACATGAGTGTCAGGGAATATAGTCTGCAGTTTAATTCTTTTGCTCGATATGCTCCAAATATAGTGGCCACAATGGCCGACAGAGTCCATAGGTATGTAAGCAGGCTGGAACCATATTTGGTAAGAGACTGTACTATTGTTGCTCTAAATAGAGATATGGATATAGCTAAAATTCAGGCTTTCGCACAAAAGATGGAAGACCAGAGGCAGAGAAGAAGGGTATATGAATTTGAAAGCGGGCCTTCAAAGAGGGCTAGACCTATGAGACCTTCTATGGTGTCCCAAAGAGAATCTAGGCCTCAAATGTTTCCTGGACCGCTTAGACCATCATTTTCCTACCCTACAGTAGGTACTCCACCCCAATTTTGAGGGTTTAGAGGCAGTCAGGTTGGGCAGAGTAGTGGAATACTGGGTTCATATACAGTGGAATCTTTTCGTCAGTTGTGCCAGCATTGCAGAAAGTTTCATCCAGGTGAATGCTGGTTTGGAATGAATGTTTGTTTTTGGTGTGGCAAGTCAGGGCACATGATGAGAGAATGCCCACTGAGGGCCACGAGTAGTATGACATGACCTACGGGATCAGCCATTGCATTATCATCGTCACGTGTACAACCTACTGGTCGTGGCAGAGGTTCTAGGGGAGCAGTCAATTCTAGTAGAATATAGGACCATACCCATGCCTTCGCGAACCAACAGAATTCGGAGGCTTCTCCTAATGTAGACACAGGTACAACATTCATATTTTTACATAAGGTATATGTATTGATTGAGTCGTATTCGACATTCTCATATGTTACTCCATTGGTTGTGGAAAAAAAATTGAAATAGAAAGGACGCCAGAATTACTAGTTACGCTATTTGAATTCTATACACCAGTTGGTAAAGCAATTGTAGCTAACAGAGCATGTTGCAATTGTATAGCGAATGTTGATGATCATGATACATTAGTTGACCTTCTTGAATAGGACATGGTAGAGTTTAGTACTGATGTGATGCCAGATAGCTAGCCTACCTCTATTCCTTAGTATAGAATGGCCCTGACAGAGTTATGGGAATTAGAAAAAAAAAAGGAGACAAAATTTAAAAGATATGATAAACAAAGGATTCATAAGCCCTAGTACGTTCCCTTAGTGGTGCGCCAGTGTTAATTGTATGAAAGAAAGACTATGTTGAGAATGTGTGTCGACTATCGACAACTGAATAAGGTGACAAATAACACTAATTATTTCCTCCCCAGAGTTGACGATTTGTTGGATCAGTATCGGGGTTAGAAAAAAAAATGAATAAATGAGTGAATGAGGAAATGAATGATGAAATGAAAAATAAATGATGATGATATACCCAAGACAGCATTACGAACACGATAAGGTTATTATGAATTCTTAGTATGTCAATTGGGCTAGCAAATGCACCTGTAGTTTTATGGATTTGATGAATAGAATGTTCAAGCCATTCTTGACAAGGTTTACAGATGTTATGGTGGTTTACTCAAGATCACAAGGGACCCATGCTAACTAGTTACGGCAAATGTCATATATTCTTCGTGATCGTACGATATAGACACAATTCTCTAAGTGTGAATTTTAGGTAAAATTCGTAGCATTCTTAGGTTACATGGTATCAGATGAGGGAATGATGCATGTGAGAAGCGTTTCCAAGAGTTGAAGGGATTATAGTATAAAATAAAGCAAATTCTTCGCTTGTGGCTATGGTGAGGAAAAAGCAATATGCAAATCCTGTGTTATTCAGTTGAAAAAAAATGTATAGTAAAGTTAGACAAAGGTGTTTGAGCTTACATAAGAGGGGAGTACTTCAATACCAAGGAAGATTTCATGTATCGGATATATATTTGAGCTAAAGAAATGTATTATGGTAAAAGCACATCATTCACTGTAGTCTATTTAGTAGGGAGTAATCAATATGTACCATGGTTTGGAAGCGACGTATTGATAAGATTACATGAAAAGAACATTGCGAAATTTATAATTCAGTGACCGAGGTGACAACAAGTAAAGGTAAAGTGTTTGAAATCTAAAGGTCATAGGCCCTGTAGAGATTTTTCTAGTTGGAAACGGAACATGATTAACATGGCTCATTGATTCCACATGGGTAATCATTGACTTGATAGGTTTACCAAGTTTAGACATTTGTGGAAGTCTTTTCAGAAGAGTATAGGAACCCAAGTGAATGTAATTATGGCTTTTCATCTTCAGACAGATGGACGAATAAACCGTACTATGAAACTATGGGAAGTTAGTTCTATATAGTGTGACTTAGATGACTTTGAAGTGTCCCAAGAATTCTCCACAGTTCATTCAGTAGTTCATTTGCGATGCTTTGAAAGTGTATAGGAGATCTATCTTGGATTGCTTCCAGTAAAGATGTACAAGTTATGAAAAAAATCGCACATATGTCGAGGTACCGATTGCTAATCTAGATAATCAACAAATAGAAGAGATCACGTAGGGAGCGAAAGAAATGATGAAGTCAAAATAATCGTATTTTATTTCACACGGAAAGGCAATAACAGGTAGGTAGTTATAAGCATTATGAGTATATGTATATATGTTATCACAAAGATGTATTTGTTGTACTTAAGAGGATTAAAATTCGAGGACGAATGTTCCTAAGGGGGGAAGAATGTAACACCCCGTACATTTTCAAAACTAGTTGACTACCGTAACATTTATGGAATTAATTAAACATGGGATTTTTGAGGAATTATACATTAAATTTGATGGGCCAAATTAATCTTGAACTATTAGTCTCAATGGAGGCCCAAAGAGACATACAAGACATGGCCCAAAAGGGGTATTTGACCCATTCTTGAGAGACTAAGTTAATACAATAGGATTGGGTCAAGTGTATGGTTTAAAAGCACCACTAGGATACTATATAATGAGGGGAAAATCATATTTTAATCCATACAATACACTTGCCATTTCTAGAAATTTCCCAAAATATTCTCATTCTCTTAAACCCTAAGCAACAAACTCTTTTGGACAAGATCATCCATTTCCAAGCTTTGGTAAGTATTTATTATCATGGTTTAATATATTATATTCATGTAATATGGTGTATATCATTTTCGTTATGTTGGTGAAGTATGAGAAGTTCACTATGTGTAACACAATTTATGTTTATTTAATCGGTGAAGGGTTTTGCCTTGTAAACTTGAAAATGGACTTGTAGTATTGAAGAAAGTGGACTTGATGGATTTAATATTGACATGTGAGATATTATTATAGCTTTAACTTGTTTTATTCTTGTACATAATGTTTGGAATTGTTATTACGAAATTGGGCAAAGAATTGGTGACGTGTTGAAAGACACATGTAGTTTGGTGATGTTTACGTGTGTTGTGAAACCATGGCTGTTTGTTGGCATATAATATGATCTAAAATATGTTATGAGAAGCTTAGTTATGATCATGGATCATTCATGGCAAAAAGGACCCTAAAATGACCCCCGGAGGCTGAAACGGGCATCCGCCCTCAAGACTGGAGCACCTGCGGGCGCAGGTGACAATGCAGGTGCCTCTGGCTACTGCCAAAGGTCACTTGCGGATGCAGGTCATCCACCTGTGGGCGCATGTGGCTTCGCAGGCCAGCCCAGAACTCCGAATTTATTGTTTTTGCATCCCTTTGACCCCCTCCCCCCCCCCCCGAAACCCCTATACCCTTCATGGATGCAATTATAAACTTGGGATACCTTTTGAATGACTTTAAAGGAGTATCCCGGAGGTATTTTGGATGGTATCAATTATGGATTGTTGTTCATGTGTTGTTACGGCAGGTATTGAGATGACTTGAAGGAGTAATTGTGACGTAGTGTTACTATGGGAGTAGTGAAATGTTATTAGGTTGTGATGCCTTGGTCGATGTGTGACATGTTATGGTATTGTTGGTTTGATGATGCAATAATGGTAATATAAGAGGTAAAAATGACGTTATATGGTAGTAATGTAATCCATTGTCATTTTATGCACTTGTAACATGGTTAATGGTTGACTTGAGCTCCGTTATGAACTTGTGTTGTAGAGTGACATGTAAGGAAGGAACTGGATTGTTGTATTCACGTATAGGACGGTATATTCATATTGAGATCATAAGGTATGTAAGGTTACTCTTTTCATATCTTTCTACAACATATAGTGTTCACATTGTACTCATTCTATTACGAGATATTCTAAGGTATTCCATTTTTGACTATTGCATAGTGTTACTCACATGTTCCTTATTCATTGGTCAACTGTGATTCATATGACTCATGTCCATTGGTTGACTCATGTTCATTTGCTAATATGTCAAAAGTTCCAAAATATTCTAAGGTTGGTGAACAGTTGATATCCACTTGTGTCTTATTCATTGATCATTATCCTAAGGTTCCAAAAGTGTTACGTTTAAAAGTCCTAATAATATTATGTTTCAAAGTTCCAACAATGTTATAATTAATGTATCAATTTCTCACAATCTCTCACAAGTAAAGAATGAAGATGTTATAATTACTAATGTATCAATCTAATGAAAGTAAGGAATGAAGTAATGTATTAACATGTTCCCAATGATGTTCCAATCACCAATGTATCACTCTCATAACAAAAGTAAAGAGAAGAAGCAATGCAAAGAAGTAATGCTTACATGGTTACTTTATGTTTTATGGAAAATGGATTGCAAATCAAAAGGGGCCTAAGCTCGGATGGAACAATCCCAATATTATGTTATATTATGTATACTATATATATACTATATTATAGCCCACCAAGTGTGGATGACGGTTATTATATCCCACCTATGAGTAGATGACGGTTACTATAGCCCACCTATGAGTGGATGACAGTTATTATAGACCACCTATGAGTGGATGACGGTTATTATAGCCCACCTATGAGTGGACGAAGGTTAAAATATCCCACCTATGAGTGGATGACAGTTATTATAGCCCACCTATGAGTGGATGACAGTTACTATATTATGGCCCATTAATAAGTGGATGACTGATAATAAAGATGAAAGTAAAGCCAAAGGAAGTATGTCACGTAATTGGAAATATGAAGGAATGTTATTTTTCACGAATGAAATTGATATGAATAAATGATCAAGCAATGAAAGTAATGAAAACAATTAAAGTAATGAGAGCAATGGAAGTAATGAACATGGTTCCACACATGCGAATGGTGATTGACCCATAATGTTTATTCACATGTATTGATCCCATTTGAGATCCTATGTTGCATACAGTTTCTTATATCCTTACATACTCAGTACATTCTTCGTACTGACCCCTCTTGGGGGACTTACCTTACTTGCTGCAGGCACAGGTGCTAGTAGACCTCCACAGTAGGTTGCAGATCATTTTCCAGTCATTGGTGAGCTCCAGTTGATTCGGGGATTCCCAATTCTCATATGTATTTTGGTTTTGGTTTTGGCATGGTAAATGTTATATAAAGCAGGGACTTGTCCCAACTGTAGAATGGTTATGTAAATGTATCTATTAGAGGCTTTGTAGTCTTATGTGGGAGAATGATTGTAAGTGATGTATGACCATTTTGACTTGATGGCCCTAACGGTCAAGTTTCATTTATATATATAGCATATGTTTCCATGACTTCCTTATAGCTGCATGAGATATAATGATGTTCACACAGAGATATGCATATGAGTGTACATGAGCAAAGATTGGTTCTCTCGGGCCATATCGGTTTCGGGTGCCAGTCCGCCTCAATGGGATTTGGGGCGTGACAGATTTGAGAAAGACTTGATAATTTTCTTTGTAGTGACCTATTTTCCCACAATAAGCACACAACCAATTATTTGAAATAGAAACATATTTTCTATGAGGATTGTATGAAGCAGAGTCCTTTTCAAATCCAGGTCATTCTTTAAAAATTGACCTCATACTACTTAGCTTAGTGAGATTCTCTGATGCAGCAGTCCAACAAAGGGATTTCTCTAGCTCATTATTAGTGTTATTCAAAAAAATTTTAGCTCCCTATTTCATTCAAGTAAGGTAGCAAGGTCTAGACTGACTTGCTTCAGTTTCTCTTCAAGACTTGTGAAGGACTCAGTTGCCTCCACCTTCCCAATTATCCTTTTGAGTTTGTCACTCAACATTTTGTTTTCATTTTTAATCTTAGCAACTATTACTTCAATCTCTGAATTCCTTGAGAATAAGGATACCTTCTCTATTTCAATTTCATTCAGTTCATTGGCTAGAGACTCCTTTTCAATAGCATGATTGTGACAATATACTAGCTAATGATCTTAACTTTTTCTTATAATAGTTTCTCAAGTTTCAAATAAGGTTACCTCATCATCTACTTCATCTTCAAATTTGGCCATGAAAAATAGCAAGGATTTAGATTTTGTTGATTCATCTTCATTCATGAACATGGATATATTATCACCATCCACTTCTTCATCTGAATTGCTTGAGGAGTCTCCCCAAGATGCTAGATCTTGCTTAACTATCTTGTCAATTACTTTCCTTCTTCTGACTCTATCAGAGACTTAGTGCCTTTTCTGTGTCCTTTATGAGTTTTTCTTGGTGAAATCCTTGTATTCCAGCTTGTGAAGAGGACAATCTTTGATAAAATGACTAGGTTTTCCACATTTGTGACAAAGATCATTGCCTCTGAACCCTTTACTTGAGTTTCATATATTCTTAAAACCTCTGCTTCCTACCATCTTTTGAAACCTCCGAGTGAGATAGGCCATGTCATGTTCATCTTCACTTGAATTATGTTTTTTTTGCCTTCAAAACCAACCTCCTTTCTTTTTTGGGTTCATTTCTTTCAGAATTTTGTTGACGTTTACGCTCATAAGTCTTCAAATTTCCAATGAGCTCATCCATCGTCATAGTTTGTAAATCCTTTTCCTCTGAGATGTCATTTACTTTGCTTTCCCATGATGGAGGTAAGATACTTAAGATCTTCCTAACCAACTTATACATCTTGATATTTTTTCCAAGGCATTTAAGTTCATTCATAATAGATGTGAAACAAGTATGCATATCTTGAATAGATTCTCACTCATTTTAAAAAACTCGTACTGAGTGGTAAGCATGTCGATCTTTGATTTCTTGACTTGAATTATTCCCTCATGAGCATTTTGTAAAGCTTCCCATATTTCCTTGCTATATTCACAAGCAGAGACCCGATTGTACACATCAGGTTCTATTCCACATACAAGGATCTTCTTAGCCTTGTAATTCTTCTCAATCTTATTCTTGTCACCTTTATTATTCTAATGACCCTCAAGGTTATTTTCTCAATTTCCATGCATTCCAGTATTTTGAGACTTCCTACACCTGCTACAGGTCATTTATGACTTGCTGGAATTCAGTTATCGTACAGACCATTTGGGTTTTAGACTCATTTTCCTATTTTAGAGCTTTTGTTGTTAAGGATTTGGTCTCAGACCAAAACTCCTAGTATACGATCTAAGATGGAAATTCTGACAGTGTCATCAGCTCCAAAACTTTGATTTTAGGCTAGGGGGACACTTGGTCCGAGTCCTGAGGCTTTCGAACTCATTTTAGGCTATTAGGTAAATTTGGTGGAAAATAGAACTATAGGTGTGGGACCTATATTTAATCAAAACGATCTCGTATGAAATTTTGATGGTTTCATTGAGTCCAAAATATCAAATTTGGTATGGTAGCATAGTTCGTTTGCTCCTACGGGGTTTCGAACGAACCCCGAGCACTCGATCGGAGTCCATTTTGGACTTAGCTAAAACTTGGTAGTTGATATCTGGTGTGACTGCTAAAGTGGTCTAAGAGCCACTTTAGCGGTAGCTGCTTTAGCGGTACCAAGCCGCTTTAGCGGCCTTGGCCATTTCTGCGAGGACCACTTAAACGCTTTCTTGTCCGCTTAAGCGGACGTTGCTCAAGCGACGGGGGGCCACTTTAGCGGTAGCCGCTTAATCGGTCAAAGTCTGCTTTAGCAGTATCTACTTAAGAGGCCAAGTGTCTGCTTTAGCGACACTTGACGGCTGATAAATCCCATTCTTCACCCATTTTCTCCCTTATTTCTCAACCCTTTTCCTTAATTTTTGAGAGCATGAGACGTGGGAAAATTGGGGAAAACATCCATTGAAGCTAAGGTAAGTTAGCTCATCACTCTTTTATCATTATTCATCATTTTACCCGATGAATTCCATCCCATTTCATTATAAATTCTTAGAAACTAGGTCTTTGAAATCCTAATCTTTAGGGACTGATTTTCGCTCCATTTGTGCTCAACTTTTGAGCACACATTCCTTATCATTCGAGGGACCTCATGATTGATTCAATTGTTTTTATTTTGTTAGTGGGCCCCACAGGCCCATTATTGATCCTATTTTGGGCGTGGAGTTTTATATTACAATATGGGTATCGTTTTACTCGTAATGACGTGTAGGTTGCTATTTTTACAGTGTGACGTCAATTTGGGATCATGGAGCATGGTCGAGTAATTTATGGACACTTCAAGAATTGCGGTTCTGTATCAAGGTAGGCTTTGGTCTACTTTCCTCTATGAGATTGTGTATAGTATAGATTGCATGCTAGGTAGGGAATATAGGATATGACTATGACTAGTAAATAATGACTTAGCCTATTTAGGGAATTTGCGGTATAAGTGTGACCTGAACCTTCGCATAGATTTCTTGTTATGGCCATAGAATCATATTACCTTTGATTATAAGCATGATAACCATAGTTGATGATTAAGTATCCTTTAGTATAAGGTTTACCATTCGACTTAGTGAATTGGGTAGTATTTTTCCCCGATAATATCCTTTAGTGACTTGACGCCCTCATTTATCATAGTTTCTCGAGTTATGAGGCGTAATTTTGCCGATGATGTATTATTGGGCCCAAGACCATGGTTACGATGCTAATTGGATTCCAGGTGAGTAGTTTATCCCTAAAAGGACATGATTCTAGATTACAGACGCTTTGGCGCTTATAGTGGTTTTGTTTGGATACTGATGATAGAATGCATACTTTTAGGCATATTCATTCTCACTTAGGGGTACGATTCCAACCAAAACCTTAATTTTACTACTATTTCCCAAAAGGGATTTATTCCCACTTTTAACTTTAAATATGGATTGTTTTATAACAGGAATCATACCACCTCATTTACTGGATTATGAGCTTTTGAAATTAAAAATAATGTTTTAGAACTTCGACCGAGGATGATTCTGGTCCATTATTTATCCACTCATTTTACCACTACTATTTACTTTGGTCGGGGAATATTCCGACCCTTTGTACATGATTTAGTCCCGAGCATGATCTCGGGCAATGGATTTATGGATTTACATCCATTTAGTCGCGGTTCGAGTTCGTGCACTAATTATTTATATATATCGTACTGGATTGAGTAGATGGATTATGATGGTTATTGGAAGTCCTGGATCGGGACCAGGCAGTGTATATGGATTTCCCAAATCCCCTAGGGGGGCCCTTTATCTGAGGGTCATCGAGCCGAAGAAGCTTCGCTGCCGTAGGTCCTACCTTTTCAATCTAGGTGAGCTGGAGGAGGTGTATACACTTGGTACGGTATGATTTGAGATAGCAGAACCAATTCGAGTCTGGTGTCCCCGATATGGTTATGGCATTTCAATTTATGTTGCGTTCATTCATTCAAATGCATCTCCTATCACCAGTATAGTTGTTTGGTTCCTGTATCTATCGATCTTATGGGGGTTGTATAGGTACAGGTTATGGTTTTTGTTTGCTGAGTGTTTCTGTGAACCTTCCGGGCTTATGAGGGTTCGATTAGGTACTTGCTTTCTCGGACTATCCGTTTACTTTATTATTGGTTATTATGGTTAGTTCGTGGCAGGTTAGTTGTGCATTGGTACCCGAGTTGAAGGTATGTTTCTGATTCCTTTACTCTTGCAGTGAGTTACATTATGGTTTGGTTATCTCATATTTAGTCATGCTTGGTTAGGGATCCTAGTTATGCTAGAGTTAACTTCCCTACTTGATTATGGGCCTTGAGATGTTAGGGTGATTCCCTTAGGTTGTTACCACTGAGCTAGTCCTATATGTATATATATATATGTATATATATATATATATATATATATATATATGTATATACATTTAAATATATATGTATATACATTTAAATATATATATATATATATTTATAAGTGGTGTTATCGTATATCCCTCTTTTCTTTGCCTATTCATATCATATATGTATTCTTTGGCCCTATACTACTATTATATATCCTTCCTTCACTCTTTATTTTTATTTTGGCCAGTGATATATAGTATTGCACTTTAGTCCCGGATTACTATCAAGATAGGATAGTTATCCTTATTGCGCCATTAGCATCGTTATGCCTAGTTCCTTGGATAGTTGCCTGTATTTACTTTTGTGCCTTCATGTTATTTATGCTTGCATTATTTCAAGAGCTCAGTTGGTTGATGCCTACTGAGTACCATGTGTTTGGTACTCATACTACACTTTGCAACCTGCAGGTTATAGTACGAGTTATCACCATTGATGTATGTATTGTGCAGAGCAGCTATGGATAGGAGATTTGGGGTGAGCTCTTGATGTTTTAGAGTATCCCTACTCTCCCTCTTATTGTTAGACTGTCCTCTATGTTATGTCAGAGACGGCTTGTATACATACATTTTTCCTGTATTTTACTGGTACTCCTTATCACGCCCTGAATCCCAATGAGGCGTGATTGGCACTCATAACCGATATGGCCCGAGAGAACTAATCTTTGCTCATGAACCTTCGTGTACGTATCCTCGTATGAATCTTATTATACCACGTGCAACTGTGTGGAAGACATGAATCATGGAAACATATGTTATACATATATATTTAGGAACTTGGCCGTTGGGGCCATTAAGTCAAAACAGAAATTCATCTTTTACATATTCGTCTCTTACATCCATATGCCCACATGTGTCTACAAAAGCCTCTAACAGATGCATTTACAAGACCATCTAAAAGTCGGGACAAGTCCCTACTTTATCTTTACAACATCAAAACAAATGTACAACTGTGATAAGTCCAGAAGCAACTGGGGCTCACCAAAGATCCGCAACTAACTGTCAACTTACTGTCTTTTTAAAAATCTACTAGTGCCTGCACCTGCAACATGTAAGGTAAGTCCCCCGAAGGGGTCAGTACGAAGAATGTACTGTCACGCCCCGAATCCCATCGAGACATGATTGGCACCCGTAGCCGATAAGGCCCGAGAGAACCAACCTTTACCTATGTTCAATCATATGCATATTATAATCATAACCACCATTGCGTAAGAACATGAAAGACGAATAAAGGAAAACATGGGACATATTTATACATACATATGAAACTTGGACGTTGAGGCCATCCAGTCAAAACAACATATGTCTTTTACACTGATACACCCACATTCGTCTACAAAAGCCTCTAACAAGAGCATTGACTAACTGAACCATAAGTCGGGACAAGTCCCCACTTTACACAATATGTACATCACCAAAACATATATATACTTTGACTCGGAGAAGCCCCGAATTAGCTGGAGGTCACCAAAGAACCACTAACACTGGCAATCTACTGGGGAGGCCTACTGGTACCTGCGCCTGCAGCAAGTAAGGTAAATTCCCCGAGAGGGGTCAGTACGAAATAAGTACTGAGTATGCAAGGCTCAGATGAAACCGTACAATACATGAATATTCCAATGAACTCACAACATATGAATAATCAACGTAGATAAGTCACCATTTTGCATTTTGGGAAGCCATGTGAATTGCTTTGATTACTTTCAGTACTTTCTTTACATTCAATGCTCACTTGTCAATACATATGTCACAATGTACCCGGGCCCCGACTGATCAGTGGGTCTTTTCATAACATATCATCATGTTGGGATCGGGTTGAGCTAGGCTTATGCCCCTAAGACCTGCCACCCATAAATCAATGTATCGGGATCGAGTCGATCTAGGCTTGTGCCCCTAGACTTTCCACCCATAAATCAATACATCAGTATCAAGTCGAGGTAGACTTACGCCCCTAGACTTGCCACCCATACTTGATCATTGACCACATTTGCATTACTTTGATCTTTACTTTGAGATTGATATTTGATAGTCATAACATCACTTGAACTTTGGAACATGACATTATTGGAAACCTTGGATCATTAACCAATGAGTGAGAGACAAGTGAATAACTTGGCAACATAACATTATTCGAAACATAACACTATGGGAACCATGGGACAATAATCTATGAACAAGAGGCATAAGTAATATCACTAGTGGAACATTGGAACATAACTTTGTTTGAGCTTTTGGAACATTAACCATGATTATAAGACATGAGACTCACCAATGATCCATGAGTAGGAAATATATGACAATGACTATAGATAAACGGATATAGGATACCTTAGCACATTTCGAGGTAAGACTAGTGAAATCGCAATGTGGGTACTATTTGTCGCAGGAAGATACGTACAGAGTAACCTTACATACCTTGTACTCTCAATACGGATATACAATCCTAGATGTGAATACAATAGTCCCTCTCCTTCTTTAAGTGTCACTCTACAACACAAATACATAACGGAATTCACATTAACCACAACTACTTCACAAATGCATATAACATCAATGGGGTACATGTTTGCTTTGAAACATGTCATTTCCCCTTGACAAAACCATTGATAGCATCATTATTCCAAAAATCCTCCAATATTCCCAACATTGACCAATACATAATAATCATTGCATTTCACCACAACACTCCTCCTTTACACTTTCTTATCCACACCACATCACAAATAATCCATCAATTCACCTTAATACACTTCATAGCACATATCGGCCAAAATCCCAAAATTTACACTTATACACAAGAACAAGTTTAACAACAAAAATAATACCATAGACGTTCATATTTTATCCATACTATGATCTTTCATCAAAGGCACAAGTCCTAATTCAAGCTTGAATCCCATGGATCACAAATCTATTATAAAAACACAAAGTACCATGTTCAACATTTCCAAGAACAACCAATATGATTTACATACCCTTTCATGCATATAATATATTAATCCATAACAATAATCACTTACCCAAGCTTGAAAAGTGATGATTTTTCTCCAAGAAGTTGGCTTAGGGGTTTTAGGGTTCTTGAGAGTTGAGAGTAATTTTTGGGAAATTTCTAGAAAAGTTTAGTGCACTCCTTTGATTAAAATCAGATTCTTCACCTATTTATAGCCCCTCAAGTCTCCTTGGCATTAAATTTCATGTACAAATGGTCAAGGATGAAGACTGGGTCCTTTTTGGCTTAATTGGGCCATGTTTTCTTTTCATTTTTTGGGTCCTTTTTGGGCCCAATTCATTTAAACCCATAATAATCAATACTTTCTCGTTTTTAAGTCATCTTATATGTATTATAATAATATTCCCACTCATTCTACTCATATCCATAGCCTCATTCCCAAAACCAAGTGATTCTAGCCACGTTTGGCTTATTTTGACCTTAAGGGCAAAACTGTCATTTTGACCCCAAATTCGTTCTCGAGTAATTTTATCATACCAATGTAATATGTCATTCATTTCATGTATATACTCTTGGTTGTAGAATAAACATAGAAAAAATTGGCTCGGTACGTCCCCGGATACCCTTGGGACTTAGAAATTTCCAACTTTCAAAAAAGTGGAAAACCCAAGGTGGAACGCCCCTGGGAGCGCCAACCTACTGCCTCTGGGATAAAAATTTTAGCCCAGAGCGGTGTGGCACTGTCCCAAATGCGGCCCTACTTAAAATTTTTGAAAATTCCATTTTTCGACTTTTCTTCGCGGGTTTGGTTAGATACTTCAAGTCCTATTCTTTAACTCACTTCTTAACCTTATTATACTTTGTTTAGAGGTCTTCTTAGCCTCATTTTGAACCCCACAAATGAGCAATGAAAATTGTAAAACTCCTTCTATGCAAGTTTAATCACATAACAAGAGCCAAATTTAATTATCTCACCAATAGCCTTACCAAATGCATACTTATAGCTCTTGATACCTACATACATATTATTTAATGTCGTCAAGTAGGGTTGGGAACGTACGGAGTATTACATTCTTCCCCCCTTAGGAACGTTCGTCCTCGAATGTTAACAATATCGTTATGCATCTCTACATTAGCATACATATACATAAACTTTTAAGGCTCATGGAGACTTACTTGTTATTGCTCCACTCCCGCACTTTGAACTTCTTGATCCATTTGAAATAGATGGGGATATTTGGATTTCATCATCTCTTCTGCTTCCCATGTGGCCTTCTCTACTTGTTGATTTTGCCAAAGGACTTTCACGGAAGCTACGTCTTTATTCCTCAATCATTTCACTTGTCGATCTAGGATAGAAATGGGTACCTCTTCATAAGTAAGATCCTCTGTAACTTGAAAATCTTCAATGGGAACAATATGAGATGGATCTCCTATACATTTTCGAAGCATCGAAACATGAAATACCAGATGGACTGAAGAAAGTTCTTGAGGTAGTGCTAATTCATAAGCAACTTGCCCAAATCTTCTAATAATTTCATATGGGCCTATGTAACGTGGACTCAATTTCCCTTTCTTTCCGAACCGCATTACCCCTTTCATCGGTGACACCTTTAAAAACACCCAATCACCTATGGCGAATTCAAGACCTCTTCTTCTAACATCCACATATGACTTATGACGACTTTGAGCCGTTTGTAACCGCTGTTGGATCACCTTAACCTGTTCCATAGCCTGATAAACGATATCTGGCCCAAGTAAAGCAGTTTTACCTGCTTCAAACCATCCTATTGGTGATCTACATTTCCTTCCGTACAAAGCTTCATAAGGTGCCATTTTAATACTTGAATGATAGTTATTATTATATGCAAATTAAATAAGAGGCAAAAGGTCGTCCCAACTGCCTTGAAAATCTAACGTACAAGCTCGTAGCATATCTTCAAGTATCTGAATAGTACGTTCTGCTTGTCCATCAGTCTGAGGATGGAAAGCCGTACTCAAATTCACCCGTGTACCCAGACTCTGCTGAAAAGATCTCCAAAAATGTGCTGTGAACTGTGCTCCTCTGTCTGATATAATGGAAAGAGGAATACCATGCAACCGCACTATCTCTTTCACATACAACTTCGCATAATCCTCCGCTGTATAGGTTGTCTTGATCGGTAGAAAATGCGCTGACTTGGTAAGCCTGTCCACTATAACCCATATAATCAAACTTCATCAATGTACGAGGCAAACCCGTAATGAAATCCATGTTAATCATATCCCATTTCTAGACTGTAAGATTGATACATTGCATGTAACCTCCCAGTTTCTGATGCTCTACTTTCACTTGTTGACAATTCGGGCATTGAGAAACAAACTCTGCAATGTTCTTCTTCATATTTCCCCACCAATACACTTCTTTCAATTCATGGTACATCTTAGTAGCACCCGGATGAATAGAATAGCGTGAATGATGTGCCTCTGTCATAATTCGTGTCTTCAGCTCATCTACATCCGGTATGCATAGTATACCTTGACATTGAAGCACCCCTTCCGGTGTAATATCAAATGCCTTGGTCAAATTCTGCTGCACATTTTCCTTTAGCTGCAATAAAATAGAGTCCGCAAATTGCTTCTCTTTCACTTCAGCTATCAAGGAGGATTCTGCTGCATTCTGCACCATAACTCTATCATCTGAGGTTTCCATAAGGCGAACTCCCAAGCTGGCTAATTGATTCAAATCTTTGAGTATCTCATGCTTTTCATTCAACTAACCACTAGTGCTTTCTACTGCCTTACGGCTCAATGCATCAGCTACTACATTTGCTTTGCCTGGGTGATAAAGAATATCAATGTCATAGTCTTTTAAAAGCTCTAACCACCTTCGTTGCCTCAAATTGAGTTCCTTCTGCTTAAAAAGATATTGCAAGCTTTTGTGATCGGTATAGATGTCAACATGAACCCCATATAAATAATGACGCCATATCTTTAAAGTAAAAACTACCGCTGCCAATTCAAGATCATGTGTGGGATAGTTTTTTCTCGTGTGGCCGCAACTTTCGTGAGGCATATGCTATGACATTACCATGTTGCATCAACACACATCCGAGGCCAACCCCGGAAGCATCACAATATACTACATAGCCTTCGGTACCTTCGGGAAGCACTAAAACTAGTGTGGAGGTTAATTTATCTTTCAACTTTTGGAAGATTTTCTCACATGCATCATTCCACTTAAATTTCACTGCCTTATGTGTAAGCTTTGTTAATGGTGCAGCAATGGATGAAAAACCTTCCACAAATCTTTGGTAATAACCTGCCAGTCTAAGAAAACTATGAATTTCTGTGGGTGTCGTAGGTCTTGGCCAATTTTTCACTGCTTCAATCTTCTGTGTATCAACCTGTACCCCTTCATCTGACATAATATGACCCAAGAATGCAACTGATTTTAACCAAAACTCACTCTTGGAGAAATTGGTATACAACTAACGCTTACGGAGAATCTGTAGCACCTGCCGTAAGTGATTTGCATAGTCCTCCGGTGATCTTGAATAAACTAGGATGTCATCTATGAATACCGTGACAAACACGTCCAAAAATGGCTTAAACACCCTATTCATCAAATCCATGAACACAGCTGGAGCATTTGTTAGTCCAAATGACATAACTAAAAATTCATAATGGCCATACCGTGTTCGGAAAGCTATCTTGGGTACATCTTCTCCTCTAACTCTGACTTGATGGTAACCCGACCTCAAGTCGATCTTTGAAAAACACCTGGCACCCTGTAACTGATCAAACAAATTATCAATGCGAGGGAGGGGATATTTGTTCTTGATCGTTACCTTATTCAATTGTCGATAGTCAATGCACATTCTTAAGGTGCCATCTTTCTTTCGCACAAATAATATCGGTGCACCTCACGGCGACATACTAGGCCTAATGAAGCCCTTGTCTAGCAAATCCTTCAATTGCTCCTTTAATTCACGCAGTTCGGCTGGAGCCATCCTATACGGAGGGATAGAAATAGGTTGAGTGCCTAGAATCACATCAATGCCAAATTCTACTTCCCGTTCTGGGGGTAAACATAGAAGATCCTCTGGTAATACATCTAGAAATTCATTGACCACTGGGACCGACTGCGGAGTTAGTGGTTCCGCTTCGGTATCTTTCACCCGGACTAGATGACATATATAACCTTTAGCAATCATTTTTCTAGCTTTCAAATAAGAAATAAATCTTCCTCGTGGTGCCCCTACATTACCCTGCCATTCTAGAACATTTTCTTGTGGAAAACCAAAGTGTACCTTCTGGGCCCGGCAATCTACCGTAGCATAACAAGAGGTCAACCAATCCATTCCCATGATCACATCAAAATCCACCATGTCTAGTTCAATGAGATCGGCCAATGTATCATGACCACACACAGTTACGATACACTGTCTTTGCAATAATATATTCACCAACCGGTGTAGACACTTCAATTGATTTAATTAATAATTCTGGTGCCTTAGCAAATTTAGCAGCAATTAATGGGGTAACATAGGAAAATGTAGAACCTGGGTCAATCAGTTCATATACATTATGTGAGAATATTGATAATGTACCTGTGACAACATCAGGGGAAGCCTCTGAATTCTGGCGGTCCACTAAAGCATAAGTACGATTTTGGACCCCGCTAGTACTGGCTCCTCCTCTGGTACCTCTACCATGACCAATAGGCTGCACCCCTCAGCCTTGTGAAGGAACCGATGCTGATGACACAACAGCCGACCCAGCTGGTTGTGCTATACCACCCATTCTCCGCTGTGGACACTCTCTCGCTATATACCACGGCATACCACACCAAAAGCAGACATTCGTCCCTGACCGACATGTACCTGTGTGCATACACCCGCATTGCTGACACTGCTGACGAGGAAAACCTGCTGCCTGTGACCCATGAACTCCGCTACTCTGCCCCATGGACCAACCCTAGACCCTCGAAACTGTGAGTGAGCACACCCTATGGAATAAGAGAACGACGGTCTAGGTGGTATAGGAAATATGCGGGGCCTAGATCCTCCATGGGACATCATAGGTGGTCCCATAGGTCTAGCCCTTTTGGACTGTCCCCTATCAAATTCATGCACTCTTCTTCTCTGTCGTTGGTCTTCCATTTTCTGAGCGAAGGCTTGTATTCGAGCAATGTCCATGTCCTTATTCAAGGCAGCAATAATGCAATCCCATACCAAATATGGCTCTAGTCCGTCCACATATCTATGGACCCTGTCTGTCATCGTAGCCACAACATTTGGCGCATATCGAGCCAAGGAATTAAATTGCAAGTTATATTCCCTCACGCACAAATTTCCTTGACGGAGATTTAGGAATTGATCCGCACGTGCCTCACAGATCTCATAGGGCAAGTAATGATCAAGGAAAGCAATTTTAAACTCTTCCCACGTAGGTGGAGTTGCACCAATATCATGGGATTTCTTCCAATCCTCGTACCACAATATTGCCTCTCCTTTCAGCCTATACGCAGCAAGTTCAACTGTTTCGACCCCTGTCATATGCATAACTTCCAAGGCCCTCTGAATTTGATCCACGAAGTCCTGTGGATCTGCTTTTGGATCTGACCCAGTGAAAATAGGAGGGTCAAGTTTTAGGAAATCCTGTGTTCTGCGACTCGCCAATCTAGCCGCATCATCATCATGTGTCACTACACCAGCTCGTCCCTGGCTTTGTGCCGCCACTAACTGTGTCAACATATGTACAGCATTCCTAAGATCCTGATCCATGGCATTCATCGGTGTCTCTACAGGTACTTCTCTATCAATTGGCTCTTCCGGAACTGGGAAGGTAGATGAAGACCGCGATGATATTTCAGCATTCGCTCCACCTTGACTAGCTTGGTCAGGTGGTAATCTGCCCATTCCTTCTCCAGCAGGCACATCTACCTGCTTCCCTTTACCTCTACCTCTCGTGATTAGCATTTTGACTATACCAAAGAAAAACAAAATACCATGATCACACACACTTCAACTGACAACACTGGCTCTATTGCACGATCTAGAAGTGAAGAACAGAAACAACATCCTAAATGTCCCGTAGCCTCCTACTTATAAATATGGTGCACAACACATCGATAAGTAAGACTCTACTGAGACACGGCTTTGTAGACACCCTTAGAACAACCTGCTCTGATACCACTTTTGTCACGCCCCAAATCCCATCGAGACATGATTGGCACCCATAGCCGATAAGGCCCGAGAGAACCAACCTTTGCCTATGTTCAATCATATGCATATTATAATCATAACCACCATTGCGTAATAACATAAAAGACGAATAAAGGAAAACATGGGACATATTTATACATACATATGAAACTTGGCCGTTGAGGCCATCCAGTCAAAACAACATATGTCTTTTACACTGATACACCCACATCCGCCTACAAAAGCCTCTAACAAGAGCATTGACTAACTGAACCATAAGTCGGGACAAGTCCCCGCTTTACACAATATGTACATCACCAAAACATAAATATACTTTGACTCGGAGAAGCCCCGAATTAGCTGGAGCTCACCAAAGAACCGCTAACACTGGAAATCTACTGGGGAGGCCTACTGGTACCTGCGCCTGCAGCAAGTAAGGTAAATTCCCCGAGAGGGGTCAGTACGAAATAAGTACTGAGTATGCAAGGCTCAGATGAAATCGTACAATACATGAATATTCCAATGAACTCACAACATATGAATAATCAACGTAGATAAGTCACCATTTTGTATTTTGGGAAGCCATGTGAATCGCTTTGATTACTTTCATTACTTTCTTTACATTCAATGCTCACTTGTCAATACATATGTCACAATGTACCCGAGCCCCGACTGATCAGTGGGTCTTTTCATAACATATCATCATGTTGGGATCGGGTCGAGCTAGGCTTATGCCCCTAAGACCTGCCACCCATAAATCAATGCATCGGGATCGAGTTGAGCTAGGCTTCTGCCCCTAGACTTGCCACCCATAAATGAATACATCGGCATCGAGTCAATCTAGGCTTACTCCCCTAGACTTGCCACCCATACTTGATCATTGACCATATTTGCATTACTTTGATCTTTACTTTGAGATTGATATTTGATAGTCATAACATCACTTGAACTTTGGAACTTGACATTATTGGAAACTTTGGATCATTAACCAATGAGTGAGAGACAAGTGAATAACTTGGCAACATAACATTATTCGAAACATAACACTATGGGAACCATGGGACAATAATCTATGAACAAGAGGCATAAGTAATATCACTAGTGGAACATTGGAACATAACTTTGTTTGAGCTTTTGGAACATTAACCATGATTATAAGATATGAGACTCACCAATGATCCATGAGTAGGAAATATATGACAATGACTATAGATAAACGGATATAGGATGCCTTAGCACATTTTGAGGTAAGACTAGTGAAATCGCAATGTGGGTACTATTTGTCGCAGGAAGATACGGACAGAGTAACCTTACATACCTTGTACTCTCAATACGGATATACAATCCTAGATGTGCATACAATAGTCCCTCTCCTTCTTTAAGTGTCACTCTAGAACACAAATACATAACGGATTTCACATTAACCACAACTACTTCACAAATGCATATAACATCAATGGGGTACATGTTTGCTTTGAAACATGTCATTTCCCCTTGACAAAACCATTGATAGCATCATTATTCCAAAAATCCTCCAATATTCCCAACATTGACCAATACATAATAATCATTGCATTTCACCACAACACTTCTCCTTTACACTTTCTTATCCACACCACATCACAAATAATCCATCAATTCACCTTAATACACTTCATAGCACATATCGGCCGAAATCCCAAAATATACACTTATAGACAAGAACAAGTTTAACAACAAAAATAACACCATATACGTTCATATTTTATCCATACTATGATCTTTCATCAAAGGCACAAGTCCTAATCCAAGCTTGAATCCCATGGATCACAAATCTATTATAAAAACACAAAGTACCATGTTCAACATTTTCCAAGAACAACCAATATGATTTACATACCCTTTCATACATATAATATATTAATCCATAACAATAATCACTTACCCAAGCTTGAAAAGTGATGATTTTTCTCCAAGAAGTTGGCTTAGGGGTTTTAGGGTTCTTGAGAGTTGAGAGTAATTTTTGGGAAATTTCTAGAAAAGTGTAGTGCACTCCTTTGATTAAAATCAGATTTTTCCACCTATTTATAGCCCCTCAAGTCTCCTTGGCATTAAATTCCATGTACAAATGGTCAAGGATGAAGACTGGATCCTTTTTGGCTTAATTGGGCCATGTTTTCTTTTCATTTTTTGGGTCCTTTTTGGGCCCAATTCACTTAACCCCATAATAATCAATAATTTCTCATTTTTAAGTCGTCTTATACGTATTACAATAATATTCCCACTCATGCTATTCATATCCGTAGCCTCATTCCCAAAACCAAGTGATTCTAGACACGTTTGGCTTATTTTGACCTTAAGGGCAAAACTGTCATTTTGACCCCAAATTCATTCTCGAATAATTTTATCATACCAATGTAATTTTTCATTCATTTCATGTATATACTCTTGTTTGTAGAAGAAACATAGCAAAAATTGGCTCGGTACGTCCCCGGATACCCTTGGGACTTAGAAATTTCCAACTTTCGAAAAAGTGGAAAACCCAAGGTGGCACGCCCCTGGGCACGCCAACCTACTGCCTCTGGGCTAAAAATTTTAGCCCAGAGCGGTGTGGCACTGTCCCAAATGCTTTCGACTTCTCTTCGCGGGTTTGGTTAGATACTTCAAGTCCTATTCTTTAACTCACTTCTTAACCTTATTATACTTTGTTTAGAGGTCTTATTAGCCTTATTATGAACCCCACAAATGCGCAATGAAAATTTCAAAACACCTTCTATGCAAGTTTAATCACATAACAAGAGCCAAATTCAATTATCTCACCAATACCCTTACCAAATGCATACTTATAGCTCTCGATACCTACGTACATATTATTTAATGTCGTCAAGTAGGGTTGGAAACGTACGTGGTATTACATGTACTAAGTATGTAAGGCTCATAAGAAATAGCATCATACATGAGAATGTCAATAGAATAAAATATGAGAGAATAGTCAATGTGTATAAACCATCATTTTATATAATATCTTTTATAACTACTCTCCTTCAAGGGAAATTACCTTCACTCAAGAGAATTGCCTCCAATAGATTCTTCTATACCCAAGAGATTCTTTCTTGCTTCTATGTTCATTACCACTATTGTTCATCTACTTGGTTAGTAGGTTGTAAAAGAATAACATTCATCCACATACATCTACTCTAGTGGTGGGGTAACAATATAATATAACGTACATCCACTTTATTAACGTACATTCACTCTATTAACGTACATCCACTCTATTGGTGGTTTAACCTACATCCACTCTCATGGTGGGAGAACATACATCCGCTCTATGGTGGGGGAACATACATCCACTCTATGGTGACTCTATGGTGGGGGAACATACATCCACTCTATGGTGGGAGAACATACATCCACGCTATGGTGGGATAACATACATCCACTCTATGGTGGGAGAACATACATCCACGCTATGGTGGGAGAACATACATCCACTCTATGGTGGGAGAACATACATCCACGCTATGGTGGGAGAAATTGATATATCAACTTATGAGAGATTAATACATTAAGGATCATGAAACTAATTGAAACACACAAATATGCTTTACCTTACTCTTATACTTTATGAGATTAACACCTTAACTTATGAGGGATAGATATATTAGCTCGCACTTTACCTCCTTCACTATTCTTATGAGATCTTATATAAGTAAGTATATGATACCGAGCCTCCACCTTTGTTGGGCTATAATAGATAACAAAGCATAATATTGGGATTATTCCATATTGAACTTATACCCTCTAGAATGTGATCCATACTCAATGAAACATATAGCAACCATGCGCATTACCTCTTTACAATCTTATACCCTCTACTTAGTTATGAGAGTGACACATTAAAGATCATGAAATTAAAGCACATACTTATATGCACACCTCACTTCACTCCTTTACCTCATGAGATTGATAACTTCACTTATGAGGAATAATTATACTAACTTGCACATCACCTCTCTTATTACTCTTATGAGATTGGTACTCTTACTTATGAACAATTGGTACAAGGATAATCATCATACTATAGGACTTTGGAACAAGACATGATTGGAATAATGCTATTCAAACTAAACAAGCTCTCTTTACCTCATTACTCTCGTTGAGATAGTTCTCTTAGAATTTACAACGTTATGACATCTTTGGAACTTCCATCAATGACTAAGAGATAAGTGAATCATCATTCATCTAAGAATAGGACACGTATGAATAACAATATACGTCAACCTGAATTGATATACTTTAAGCCTCTCGGAATTGAAACAAGTCCAATGTCAATGTGAACAACATGTTGCAGAAGGATATGAAAAAAAGGAACCTTACATACCTTGTATTCGCAATATGAATATACAATCTTAAATGTGCATACAATAGCCCCGCTCCTTCCTTATGTTTCTCTCTACAACATAAATACATAATGGAGTGTACATTAACCACCACTACCTCATAATGGCATATAATGACAACAAGTCACATGTTTGGCTTTAACACGTCATTTCCCCCTTGACAATACCATTTATGAAATTATCATACCAATAATACCACAATATTTCCAACATTGACCACAATATCATTTATGACTTATTATACCAATAATCCCATAATATTCCATACATTGACCAATACATAATAACCAATAGCATGTCACACCTAGTTCATACTTTCCACTTTCCATCATCATAACACCACAATTATTCCATCAATTCACTTCAATACACCTCACAACAACAAATCGGACAAAATCCCATAATTTACACTTATGGAAAAATAACAAGTTTAGGACCATAATCAAACCATACATGTTCATATTTTATCCATATCATGCTCTTTCATCAAAGTCACAAGTCATAATTCAAGCTTGAATCTCATGGATCACAAATCTTATATAAAAACACAAAGTACCATGCCCACCATTTCCAAGAATAACCAACATGATATACATAATCTCCCATGCATATAATATGTTAAACCATAATAATAAACACTTACCCAATCTTGAAAAATGATGATCTTCTCCAAAAGTTGACTTAGGGTTCTTAGGGTTTGAGAGAACCAAAAGGAAATGTCTTGTAAATTCTCAACATGTTTTGTGTGTGTTTAGGAATAAAAATATGATTTTTTGGACCCTTATATAGTTCTCAAGTCATCCTTAGCCATTTTCTTGCATTAAATGCAATGGTCCCTTGGTCAATGTGGAAGAATGGATCATTTTGCCCTTTGGGCCATGTCTTTTATTCCATTTTGGGCCCTAATTTTGGGCCCTAATTTTGGGCCCAATTGCACATATAGCTTAGCCCATCAACTTTCATGTATAATTCACCATATATCTCATTTTTAAATAATTCCATAATGTCACAACAATATTCTCTTACGAGATTCTCATTCGTAGTCTCAATCGCAAAAATAGGAATTCTAGTCGCCCATGGCTTCATTGAACATTTTGGATAACTATTTATATTTCATGATTTGATCATGTAGGAGTTTGTAGGACTGTATTGAAGTATTTGAAGCTTTAACAATGCTCAAAGAACTCCAAAGAACCAAAAGAAACCATATAAGAATCGACGTAGAATTGTGTTACAAAACGAGCGCGGAAGGGCACAATTTGTTGTGCCTTGCGCCACTGCTGCAAAGCAAGGCAGTGGAACAAGATTTCCTTGACCTCTGAACCTGAAGGCTTGCGCCACACCCCCTGAAATAGGGCAGTGGCGCAAGTTTTCATGCTTTGCTGAATTTTTCGGCCATTTTTTCAACACTTGCATATCGTCCAATACCTTATCAAAAAACTACAAAATACTTACTTAGTGATCTTAATCATCAAGTAAACATGACTCCAAGTCACCAAATGAGGTTGGAATGTGTACGGGGTATTACACAAATGCTCTACAAAATCACAAAACACCTCCTACGAAAGTCTAATCGCACATATTAGGTCCGATATCAAATATTTCACCAATGACACTATAAAACACATACGCATGGAATCTCAACACCTAGGTAGATATGACCCCAAGGTATCAAGTGAGGATAGAAAAATATGGGGTGTTACACTCATGTTGTATTAGAAGCTCTTGTACTGGCTCCACCAGGTTTTGGGATTATATTAGCCTTGTTATTTTATTTATTTTGTTGTTTCCTTTATTTCTATCAGTATTCCATTACTAACTATTTTGGACTATGGGTTGCCTTACCTATTGGTTGGTTATAGTAGGTGCCATCATGACCTGAGAAATTGGGTCGTGACAAATTGGTATCAGAGCCTAGGTTTACTAGTGTTATTGGTACAAGAGCTAAGTGTTTAGTAGATTCCTATGGATCGGTGCAGAGATGTCTATATCCTATCTTCGAGAGGCTATATGGCATTCTTAGGAAATTCTATTCTTGACTCTTTGTCGTGTGTCCGTACTTTTATGAATCTCTAAGTACTTCTTTTGACTCTATTTTCTATCAAAGGGATAGAACGAGGTCATTGATAGATGTTGATGGTATTTCGGCATGTGTTACCAAAATTTCAGTTCAACGTTGGGATAGAGAGTTAGACATTGACATCAAAGATCTTCAGCGTCAGCCAGAGGGTCTGGGGTCAGACCAGGTTCCGATAGAGTTTGTGACTGCCTCACCTTTTCAGGATTTGATGTTAGGGATTCCGAGTCTGTTTCTGGATACCTCTTAGCTAGAGTTAATGTCGGATTCATCGAGTAGTTCTCAGACCAGAGTTGGATTTGTTGTTGTTCAGCAGGGTTATCTATCTGTTTTATAGTATGAAATTGGGTTTCTCAAGTGGGCCAGACATACTCCTATGTTATTTCCTACTGAACATGAGATGGGGTAGAGATTTATCAGAGGGTTGACTTTACCACTCCATTTGGCATCGAAGCATTTAATAGTAGATGGGTCTTCTTCTTCTGAGGTTGTTGATCATTCTAGGGCTACAGAGAGGGCTTGGTTTGAGGCATACGGAGGTGGCAGTATGAAGCCATCTCAGTAGTTCAGTGTTAAGGGTATTCCGTTTGGAGGTTGAAATCTTTCCAGCAGAGGTCAGCTTATCTGCAGCCTATTAGACCTGTACAAGTAGCACCTCAGCTTATGGATAGCTCTCAGTTAGATCGTGGTGGTATCACTGGACAGAGTTCTGGTCAGACATCATGGAGTTTTTGGTCTAGGTCTTCAGGCCATGGCAATATTCTGGATCAATAGGTTCAATGCATCTGAGAGTTCCAGGAGCATGTTTTGATTGTGGCGGGTTTGGTCATTGGTCTGGGAAGTGCCCCAGGCGCGATTTGGTCAGCCAGTTGGGTTAGCTCATGTTTTCTACCAGGTTAGAGCTTTAGGGGTTTGGTGTGACTGCAGAAAGACCGGTCACTGGTCCAGAGAGTGTCCCCGACGTGGGATCATTAGTCATTCAAATTATCCAGATCAGTCTCACAGTATGGTGGCACCTTCAGTTAGAGGTAGTGCACCTAGTGCCTCAGTTGATCATTTAGACGCTCAGTCTGAGTTTAGACATGCTCAGATTTGTACACCTTTGGGCACACCAGAGTTATCATTTTGGATTTCCACCATGATAGGTGCACCTTTGATTCTCCGCCTTTAGTTACTATTTGAGTTGTGTTGAGGTTTTCATACCCATCGATGGTTAATGCCTTGACACTTCTATATTGATTGTTGTATGCCTTGGTGTTTTCATAGTGATTGATGTATGCCTTTGTGTAGGTTTATTCATATATGACTACCCCTGTAGATGATTCTTTAGTAGTGGACCAAGTAGATCAGTATGGTATTATCCTAGGGGTGTAGCAATTGGATTAATGCCCCCTTTTTCCTTGGTATAATGGCCTTGATATAGCTATAGAGTGGATCAGTATTGTGCTTTCCTAAGGGTATAGCAGTCGGGTTAAAGTGCCATTTCCTTGGCATTCAGGCCTTATTGTGGCCTTAGAGTGGTACTTGTTGTTGATTTTTATTTTTGTACCACCTGCATATTATGTTACTGTTATTATGGTCATTGGTTTGACCTTTAATGATTCTTAGTTGATAGACGGCTAGACTATCATTATCTAATTAGCATTTTTCCTTCCTTGCAATTCTTATTTCGTTGGATTTGATGGCTACCTCGATTGGTTTGCCTTCCCTTCTATTAGCAAGGTTGGCTATTGATCGGATTATGAGAATGAAGGAAAGCTTGACCTTCCAAAGCTTTGCTATGATTTTAGCATAGGTAGCTTTCTTCTATAGCCCATTTCTTTTGGTGATGCACTTGGGTTTGTCCTTCAGATTTGGATAGTTCATCACCCGATAGTGGTCTTGATCTTGATGTTGATTTTGAGTTGGGGTTGGCGATTCGATTCTATCTCCTGTTTCTGAGATTAAGAGGTGTAAGACTTATTTTTTGAATTATGGATTCATCTCTTGGTGATCGTGTTGATCTTGGTTTTGGTATGGAGTTGGATACTCCATTTTTCCTGTGTTATGGTTTATGGTTCAGCGGAGTTAAAGTTGATATAATTGGGAATCATTTTGGCACTTATTCAGCCTTGTATGACTCGCAGAATGCTTCTGCTTGATGATATACGCCTATGGGTATTTGTTGTTATAGATTGAGTAGTGGTTTGACCAAATGTAGGCTAAGGTTGTATTTCTTCCGAGTTGCTCGAGTGTTGTCTATTAGTAGTGCTTATTACAACCTTGGTGAGTTCTTGATTATGCCTTGATATGATCTGACCTTAGCGGATTGGGTCTTGACTGCTCATATCTTTGTCATATTGTTTTTCCCTAGTTGAGATTACGTTCCTTTGTGACATTTCATTTTTAGCTCTTGCGGAGATTGTTGGGCTTGTGCTTGATTTTCTGGTAGCAAGGTTGATTGGGGAAATTGGCCTTTGTAAGGATTTGTTGGCTCCAGTTGTGATTTTGACCTTTCTGGATGATGGCTTGGGAGTCGTGATAGATTTTGGTTTGTGGATGCCTACTCGTCAACATGATCAGTTTGGATAGTTGAGATAGAGTAGTTCAACTTCAGTGTTGGAATTTTATCTTGGGTTTGCATAACTTTGTTGCATCCCTGTTTCCAGATTCGCCTCGATTGGGTATTCATTTTTAGGCTGGCTAAGCCTACACCTTGCATACCGACTCAGCTTCCTTCAGTTTGGATAGACCGTGCTTGCTAGATGCTCGGAAGGTGGTCCATTGGTATATGGTATTGTTTTTTACTGTTTCTAACCTTGGTTTCTCAATTTTGGTCAGAATTATGAATTTTCTCCTCAGTGTGAGAAGTGCTCTTAATTTGGGGTTAGCATGGCTTCATCCATGGTTGGTGGGACGTCTTGAAGCCGATCATTTAGTTTTATGAGATTAGTGCTTCAAACTTCTGGCCGTCAGTTTCGAGGGTCATCCAGACCAATTGTAGCTTTGGCCTAAGTGTGCAGACCTTGGTCACCTATGTTTGTGCATCCTGGTAGCACCTTATGGGCTTATTCTTTCTCTTTCCATCATGGATTTTTGGTAAGTCAGCTTCAACTTTTGGAGGACGGTGTGTTGTGATATGCGGATAGGACGTAGATGACATTTTGTGTGATTCAGAATAAATAGTAAGTTTGGAAAGGTTAGGTTTGGATGTTGGAGTTGTAGCATAATTCTGGCCTTGGATTACCTCTATCTTGGCTGAGTTGTTTCTTATTTATGCTTGTATCAGTGTGATGTCGGCGTGTTATGGTTTGGTTTGTGTGCATCATTCGTTCTCGATTTAGTTGGAGACCAGTTGGTTTTTGAGGTTGAGTTTTGGTTATTTGTAAATTTGAGTAAAGAGTTGGTTGAAAAAGGGATACCTTGGGAGAAATCCCTTTGAAGCGTTGCTTCTGCTTAGAGGTTACCTGGGGAGTCATGCTCGAGGCATGCGAGCTCAGTACCTCATGCTCTCGAGCTTTTGGGCTTTTTCTATCCATTGCCTTTCGCGGATGAAAGTCCTTTTAGTAGTGGATATTGTAATGACTCTCGAGGTCATTTTCTCAATCTTCATGCATTCCAGAATTTTGAGCCTTCCCATAGCAGCTACAGGTCATTTGTGACTTATTGAAAGTGTCAGTTTGGTTATCGGACAGTCTGTTTGGGTTTTAGACTCATTTCCCTGTTTTGGAGCTTTTTTTGTTAAGGATTTGGTCTTGGACCAAAACTCCTAGTAGACGATCTCAGATAAAAATTCTGACAGCGCCATCAACTCCAAAACGTTGATATTAGGCTAGGGGGACCCTTGGTCTCAGTCCCGAGGCTTCCGAACTCATTTTGGGCTATTAGGTAGATTTGGTAAAAAATAGAACTATAGGTGTGGGACACATATTTAATCGAAATGACCTCGGATGGAAATTTTCATGGTTTTGTTGAGTCCAAAATGTTGAATTTAGTATGGTAGCATAGTTCATTTGCGCGCACGTGGTTTCGAATAAATCTCGAGTACTCGATCGGAGTCCATTTTGGAATTTGCTAAAATCTGGTAGCTGATGTCTGGTGTGGCCGCTAAAGCGGTCTAGGAGATGTTTTAGCGAAAGTCGCTTTAGCGGTAATAAGCCGCATTAGCGTACTTGGCCATTTCGATGAAGACCGATTAAGCGCTTCCTTGACCGCTTAAGCGGACGTCGTTTAAGCGATGGGGTGCCTCTTTAGCGGCCTTAGCCCTTTTGTTGGTGACCATTTTAGGGGTAGCCGCTTAAGCGGCCAGGTGTCCGCTTTAGCGGCACTTGAGGACTGATAAATCCCCTTCTTCACTCATTTTCTCCCTCATTTCTCAACCCTTTTCCTTAATATTTGAGAGCATGGGACGTGGGGAAATGGGGGGAAACATCCATTGAAGCTAAGGTAAGTTATCTCATCACTCCTTGGTCATTATTCATCATTTTACCCGTTGAATTCCGTCCCATTTCATTGTAAATTCTTAGAAATTCGGTCTTTGAAATCCTAATCTTTGGGGACTGATTTTAGCCCCGATTTTCGCTCCATTTGTGCTCAACTTTTGACCACATATTCCTTATCATTCGAGGGACCTCGTGACGGATTCAATTTTGGGATTCCATTAGCGGGCCCCACAAATCCATTATTGACCCAATTTTGGGCGCAGAGTTTTATATTACAATATGGGTATTATTTTACTCTTACTGACATGTAGATTACTATTTTGATAGTGTGACGTCGATTTGGGATCGTGGAGCATGGTCGAGTAATTTGTGGACACTTCAAGAATTGTGGTTCGGCATCGAGGAAGGCTTCGGTCTACTTTCCTCCATGAGATTGTGTATAGTATAGATTGCATGCTAGGTAGGGAATATAGGATATGACTATGACTAGTAAATCATGACTTAGCCTATTTAGGGAATTTGGGGTATAACCTTCACATAGGTTGCTTGTTATGGCCATATAATCATATTACCTTTGATTATAAGCATGATAACCATAGTTGATGATTAAGGATCCTTTAGTATAAGGTTTACCATTCGCCTTAGTGAATTGGGTAGTATTTTTCCCCGATAATATCCTTTAGTGACTTGACGCCCTCATTTATCATAGTTTCTCGAGTTATGAGGCGTTATTATGCCGATGATGTATTATTGGGCTCAAGACCATGGTTACGATGCCAGTTGGATTCCAGGTGAGTAGTTTATCCCTAAAGGGACATGATTCTAGATTACAGACGCTTTGGCGCTTATAGTGGTTTTGTTTGGATATTGGTGATGGAATGCATACTTTTAGGCGTATTCATGCTCACTTAGAGGTACGATTCCAACCAAAACCTTGATTTTACTACTATTTCCAAAAAGGGATTTATTCCCACTTTTAACTTTAAATGTGGATTGTTTTATAACGGGAATCATACCACCTCATTTACTGGATTATGAGCTTTTGAAACTAAAAATAATGTTTTAGAACTTCGACCGAGGATGATTCTGGTCCATTATTTATCCACTCATTTTACCACTACTATTTACTTTGGTCGAGGGATATTCCGACCTTTTGTACACGATTTAGTCCCGAGCATGATCTCGGGCAATGAATTTATGGATTTACATCCATTTAGTCGCGGTTCGAGTCCGTGCACTGATTATATATATATATATATATCTTGTACTGGATGGAGTAGATGGATTATGATTGTTATTGGAAGTCCTAGATTGGGACCAGGCAGTGTATATGAATTTCTCGAATCCCCTAGGAGGCTCATTCGTCCGAGAGCCTCGATCCAGAGAAGCTTGGTCGTCGTAGGTCCTACTTTTGCTAGCTAGGTGAGCTGGAGGAGGTGTATACACTTGGTATAGTATGGTTTGAGATTGCAAAATCGGTTTGAGTCTGGTGTCCCCAATATGTTATGGCATTTCGATTTATGTTGCATTCATCCATTCATATGCATTGCCTATCATCAGTATAGTTATTTGGCACCAGTATCTATCGGTCTTATGTGGGGCTGTATAGGTACAGGGTATGGTTGCTTTTTGCTAAGTGTTTTCGTGAACCTTCCGAGCTTATGGGGCTCCGGTTAGGTACTTGTTTTCCCGGACTAGCCGGTTTCTTTATTATTGGTTATTATGGCTAGTTCGTGGCAGGTTGGTTGTGCACTGGTACCTGAGTTGAAGGTACATTTTTTATTCCTTTACTCTTGTAGTGAGTTACATTATGGTTTGGTTAGTTCATGTTTAGTCATGCCTGGTTAGGGATCCTGGTTATGCTAGAGCTAACTTCCCTACTTGATTATGGGCCTTGAGATCTTAGGGTGATTCCCTCAGGTTGTTACCACTGAGCAAGTCCTATATGTATATGTATATATATATATATATATATATATATATATATATATATGTATATGTGTGTGTGTGTGTGTGTGTGTGTGTATAAAAGTGGTGTTACAGCATATCCCTTTGTTATTTGCCTATTCATATCATATATGTATTCTTTGGCCTTGTACTACTATTATATATCCTTCCTTCACTCTTCATTTGTATTTTGGCCAGTGATATATGTATTGCACTTTAGTCCCAGATTTCTGTCAAGCTAGGATAGTTATCCTTATTGCTCCATTAGCATCGTTATGCCTAGTTCCTTGGATAGCTGCCTGTAGTCACTTTCATGCCTTCATGTTATTTATGCTTGCATTATTTTTGAAGCTCAGTTGGATGATTCCTATTGAGTACCACGTGTTTGTTGCTCATACTACACTTCTGCAGCCTGCAGGTTATAGTATGAGTTATCGTTGTTGATGTGTGTATCGTGTGGAGCAGCTATGGATCGGCGATTTGGGGTGAGCTCCCGACGTTTTGGAGTATCCCTACTCTCCCTCTTATTGTTAGACTGTTCTCTATGTTGTGTCAGAGATGGCTTGGATACATATATTTTTCCCGTATTTTGCTTGTACTCATATTGTATTAGAAGCTCTTGTACTGGATCCACCAAGTTTTGGAATTATATTAGCCTTGTTATTATATTTATTCTGATGTTTCCTTTATTTCTACCAGTAGTCCATTACTAGTTGTTCCGGACTACAGGTTGGCTTATCTATTGGTGGGTTATAGTAGGTACCATCATGACCTGAGAAATTGGGTCGTGATAATTATAGTCTTTCCTGGCTTTGGGAATAGATAAAGATATTTTCCCTTCTTTAACAACTTCCATGGGCACATGAGGACCATCACAAATGACATCCCACAACTCACTATCCTCCGCCATAATGAAATCGTGCATTCTAGTTTTCCACCAACTATAGAACTTCCCATTAAACCTTGAAGGTTGTGTAGTTGATTGTCCTTCCTCAATACTGGGTGGAGCTGCTATCTTGGAAAAGGATCCTTCCTAGGTGTTAGCCTTATAGGAAGTACCACTCTGATACCAATTGATGGCTTGTAAAGGTCCACCACTGTAACAAGGACCTGATTAGGTACCAGGTCTCTTTATGAGGATATTCAACAATAATAAGAACACAAAAAAACTATAGGAAAATTAATAACACGAGATGTTTACGTAAAAATCTCCTTGCTCAAGGGAGTAAAATGACAACCTACCCCAGTAGGATTTCACCAAATTCTACACTAAACTTCAAGCAAGTAAACTGATTACAACCCTATGTCATCTAGTAATTAAACTCTTAATTCCTACTCATTAGCAATAGCTCTATTGCTACACACACTCACAATAACTCTACTGTGAGAACTTTACCAGCTAACTCTAGCTAAAACCATGACTCAACACAAACTCAATCACAAAACTACTCACAAGAATCTCTAAGATGAGACGTGGGTTTACGGTTGTAAGATCAGTACAAAAATTCAATCAACCTAGAAACAATAACATATTTTACTATGAGCAAAAGGTTTCTAAATTGGTCAATTTTTGTAGTATCAGATGAGGCTTTTGCTTGAGAAGATTTTCTTTTCGAATCTTTACAAAAACTTAACTTCTCTCTTGCTGGATAATGAAAATATTTATGATGAGTATTGGGAGAGAAGCTTCCTCATTGGTGGATGCTGGAAAGGACCATTGAAAATCGTCCCACTAATGTGCTTACATTTTTTGAAAAAGTACTAGACAGATGGCACATAAGACAAATGTGTGCAACCGCAAGACTGCATACTGGGACACTAGTTCACGTAATTGGTCCTTTAACTAGGTTAGGTAAATAGATGAATATGAATAATAATCAGATATTCGTGCACCGGGTTCCAGTGATAAAGTTTGTCGATCATCAAAACATAATAGGCATAATAAGAACAAGGCCGGAACCCAACATATTTGATCAACCGGCTGACCTTTTATATAGTAGCTATGTACCCATTTCATCCATAGGACATCTTGATTGTGATCCAAGTCCTAGTACCTCTTAATGAGAGATGCCCTATTCCACAACTTCATGTTAATCATATTCAAGCCTCCTACACACTTTGGGAACAAATTCTATCCCAAGAAATTAAAGTTTTTTTGGTGATAGTATTTGTACCTGACCAGATGTAACTTATACAATGCCCTTCAATAAATGTCTGGACTGTTGAAGGAATCTAAAATGGTTGTGACCAATACACTTGTATTCCAAAGAGAACACTTTGAACCAATTGTCCATGTCCAGCATAAGAAAATTATTCAGCAGTCCATGAAGAGATCCTAGCAACCATTCTATCAATCAAGGGTTTCCACTGTATAAGATTTTCCACATTTATATCTTTCCTATAGAAGCCCCAAGTCATTTATGACTTGCTGAGACTGACAGTTCGACTATCTGGCAGTTCGGTTATCTGGCAGTTCGTTTGGTTTTTATAGTCATGTTCCTATTTTGGAGCTTTTGAAGTTGACAAATTGGTCTTGGGCCAAAAATTTAGGTAAACGGCTTCAGATGCCAATTTTAACAGTTCTGTTAGCTCCGAAATATTGATTTTAGGCTAGGGAGACCCTTGGTTCTGGACCCAAGGCTTTCAGACTCGTTTTGGAATATTGGGTGGATTTTGGTAAAAACTGAAACCTTGGGTGTGGGACCCATATTCTATCAAAACGACCTTGGATGGAAGTTTTGATGGTTTCATTGAGTTTGGAATGCTGAATTTGATAGGGTAGCGTAGTTTGTTTGTGTGCACGGGGCTTCGAACAAATCTGAGCACCCGTTCGGAGTCCGTTAGGACTTAGCAAACTTGGTTGGTGCCAAGTTGTTGGTGCAGTCTCTTAAGCGGATTATTGACGGCTTAAGTGGTAGATGCTTTAGTGGTCAAGAAGCCTCTTAAGCAGAGGCTGGCCAGCTTGGCAGGTGATATATATATATATATATATGTGTGTGTTTCCCCATTCATTTTTAGCCCTAATTTTAAATGTAAAAACTCCATTTGTGGTTTTGGAGAGGTCAAAAATAATGTGGGAATTGATATTTGGAGCTGGGATTTAGTGGGGAACATCATTGCAATCATTTCCTTACCTTTTATCTCTTAAGTGTAGGTTAATTCTCTATCAAATTCTCGTTTACATTGGGTCTGTTTTGGGGCTATTACGGGGCTCGAATTACGCTCAATTTTGGGGCAAATGATTCTTGAGATGAGAGGGACGTTGTGACGATTTTAATTTCGTGATTTTACAAGCCAGCCCTACTGGGATTTTCAGCTCGATTTATGACCCGAAGCGTAAATTCACAATATGGATATATGTGCCTATATTATTGTTATTTAGTAGTTCCTATTCGAGTTTAGCATCATACATATCGCTACCATCTATGAGTTTCGATTCGAGTCCTTTACTATATTGTTATTATCTATGAGTTCTGGTTCGAGTTCGGCATATGCTATGTTATTGTTTACTAGTTCTGGTTCGAGTCCGGCATTTGTTATTATTACTATTACTTATCTAGGTTTGGGAAATCGGTAAATACTCGTGTAATGGTGGTTATGGCTGAAGAAGGGAGTATAAGGTACGCATTTCACATATTTTAGATCATTTTACGATCATTACTGCTATATCCCGTCCTTACCTTAGTATTACTCTTTGCTTGTACCTTATGGGGGCTCGGATGGGTTTAATTCTCTTTGTGTGTATCTTTTAGTCTTATGGGGGTCCAGTTAGGTTATAGCTAGGTTTTTATTTCTGTTTTCAAGTTACTTGTTTTCCATAGACCGCATTTGCGTAGCACAACCTATTATTTTTTGTTTCTTCCCTTTTATTATTGACTATAGTTTACATACTCGCACTCTATTTATATTTTTACTGTAATTGAGCTAAGTTGGCCAATGATTCCCACTGAGTACCCGTGGTTTTGTTACTCATGCTACACTTCTGCATCTTTTTCCTGATACAGATCAGAGTACGAGTCACCGCCATTGACGACATCCTCAAGTTGTGCTGCTGACCGAAGATTGGGTGAGCTTTTAGATTCCGGAGCTTATCCTCCTACTTCTGCTATCTTGATAGTCTTATTTTGTATACTATGAGACTATGATGTATATTTGAAACTGTCTAATACTTTTTTTTGTCATAGTGGCTCTTTTACTGACCTTACCAGTTCTTGGGGGAATTCATTTTGGTATTTGTGTCCTCTTTCCGCTCTTATATAGCATGTATATATATATATATATATATATATATTCCGTAGTATTATTAACATAGTCTAAAATCTCTATTCATATTATTAATTTATATATTCTCACAGTTACTATAGATACTGAGTACCTATAGGGAAAAAAGAATTTTAAATACTATTCATACACAACTGTATGATTATCCTGTTTATGTATAGACATAATTATGAAAAGCCCTCCGCACTTATTTACCCTGTTGATTTTTAAAAAAAAATATTACTTAACAGCATAGCCCCCATATTAGTATCAGAGTGAAAGACTTATAATAATACTTCATATTTTATGGAAAAGAAAAATATTTTTGAAACTATTTTTCAATTGAAAGAAGAACTTCAAATAAGAAAAGATTGTTATTCGGAAAATGTATTTGCAGGAGTTTGCAAAAAATCTTTGATTTCTCAAAAGAAAATAATTTTTGATTTGGAACTTAGAATCCAAAATTTGGAATTTAAATATCATCATGATATGTTTTAAATTAACATGAGCATGAATATTATTTTGCAAAAGCTTGAAGATCTCACAGATATGCACAAGCAATTATTTGCTAGGCTTAAGGTTATAGAACTAGAAGTTAAGTCCATTAAGGACAATCTACCAGGGAGAATCACATGTCTTATAGAAAAAGCTGAAAAGCTTGATAAAGGTATAGGACGAAGAATGAGGGATGAGATCTTTATTGAGAGATTCTCAAACAACAGTCCTTACAAGAAAGGAAGGTTTGATGAAAAAATCATTTTAGAGTTTCTAAGGAAACAATGAGATATTCAGGATCTAGAAAAATCAAGAAAGGCATAGGCAGTAGAAGCTCCTAAATTAGTTATAGGAGAATCTTCAAAAGAAGTATGAATGAGCTAGATGAATTAGTCTATGCATTAGAAGATTTGGATCTTTCTAACCAAAATCTTAGAATCCTTACTAATAAGGGAGAAATAGGAGGACCTCGGGGAGAATTCAAGAAAGAAACAGAAATTCCTAAAACCTCGACTTCCAATGAAAGGAAGAAGCCAATAATTTCCCAAACTTTTTATAAAAATACTTTTGGGAAAATTTACTTCCAAGATCCAATAAGAAAAAGGATTTTATGAAGAATTACTTCACTGAAGATAAGGCTAAATATAGGCCTAACAGACTTCCATTAGGAGATTCAGGATCTACCCAGTTTCTCGACTTGTATTGTAAACTAAACCCATGAATGGTCTTAGATATTTGGGCACAAAATTTGAAATTATTCTTCCTATTAAGTAAAGGAACTACTTACAGTGAAGAAGAAAAATTCCTAATTTTTACTAGTACCTTTTTAGGCAAGGTAAATAATTGGTATAAAGGATTATCTGACGAAGCACAGGGAATCCTCAAACATAGAGTCATTGACAGCTTTAAAAGTTCAGTCAATGAAGGAATAATTTGTCTTTTACAATTCATAGGATATCAATTTATAGGCAACCAAGGAAATTTGGAGCAGGGAAGAGATAACTTAAGAGCACAAGATTCTGAGTTATTAGAAAAACTCCAAATTTGTAAAATGTGTTTTGTCCAGAAATACACTTGTGAATTCGAGAAATATTTTTACATTATCTTTGATAGCAAAAAAGATATGATAGCATACATGGATAAATACTTCCAGAAATTACCAGGCTTTTGGACAAGTTATTTTCGAGAAGAATATGCAAAGGAAGATCAGGAAAATGATTCTCTAGGAAAAAGAATCTCTTTTCTGAATCAAAGGCTTAGCAAACTTTGCATGCTTCACAACATACAAATAAAAGCCAAAAGAATCAACACCTAGGTTTGGTAAGGACACTGATGCAGCAACTCAGTAGGGATGTGAAGAAAAACCCTGCAAAAAGAAGAGAAAAATGGAAAAGAAGGGTTTAATAAAAAGGAGAAACATCTCCAAGAAAAATTACATACCAAGAAAAAGGTATTACAAAAGGAAAAAATGAATTCAGAAGAAAAACCACATAAAAATACAAATGTTATAACTGTGGAGAACAAGGTCATAAAAGTTACGAATGTAACAAGAAACGGGTCAAAATCTCAAAAATAGATAGAGAAGAAATTGATTCAGACTTAGAATCAATAACCTCCAGAGAAATTAAAGACTTCTATAAAGAACTCTATGAAGAAATCTCAGACTCAAGCTATGATTCAGAAGAATGAATCAAGAAATTGAGGAAAGAGAAGATGAAGCTGTTCAGATTATAATACAAAGAAAATCACAGGGGTTATGCCCTAAAGACAACATTTGATAGAGAAATATTGAAAAGAAACCAAGGCTTAAGGATTAATCTAAGAACCGAGGATAATATCTTCAGCAGAATGCAAAGAGTGTTTGCAAGAAATAAGATTTCATATCACGAGTATCAACAAGTTCAGAAATTTATAGAAATCACCCAAACCAACGACCGACATAAGTTAAATCTATTAACGAAACCTATGATCGACCAAATAATAAGAAAGATTCCTGAAAGAAAAAGGACAAAGATGAACTACGTCCACCTTAGAGGAATCCAAATCTTGGTCAAATCAACATTCAAAGAAGGGATAAATTGCCCAATAGTCGTCAACCTTTCAGATGAAAGATTCATAAATGCCAAAGAAGGTAATCTATGTATAGTGAAGGAAACTTGGCCTACACCAAGCTCCTATTTACCTATTATCCCAGGTATTGTATTTTTCTTAAAGACGCTGATTTTAATGATTGTTTAAGTTTGCATTTTTAGGTAAAAAGAAAAGATCTTTTCAAACCAGGTAACTATATAGTAAGCATTTATTATCAAGCTCTTTATACTATTACTAATTCAAACTATGGGAATGTCCATAAAAACAAAGTTTGGACAAAATAGATCAAGAATGTGCGGGAATTGCCAGGATTATTGAGTCTGAAATTCAACAAGCATATATTCCGGATGAATAAGAAATCCACTTTGGAAAAACACAAGATATAGGAAGCACAAGTGCAAATCCTAGACAAACTTTAGAATATGGGAGAAATTCCATAAGAAGAAGTATATTTCAGAGACATCCTCTGAAGTTAGAAAAGGCCAAAATCACCCAAGTTGCAGGAAGATTCTACAATGGAAGTGATTGGAGAAAATAGAACATCCTGATTCAAACGGAAATAATAACGAATCACGTCAAAAAAGGTATCTTAGACGGATTAATAATATATGAAGGTAGTCGTATACCTATAATACCTTTGAAGATAATAATTACAGCTGTAAAAGGATGGTAAAAGTACCAATACAGCTTGGTAAAATCAGAATGACTGTCCCATGTTATGTGACTAATCATGAAAATGATTATAACATATTAGTAGGAGAACTATTCCCAAATAGTCTTGACGACTATAATATAGGAAAAGAAGACATAGAGATTACTTGGGAAAACAATACTTGTTTCATTCCAAAGATCAATTACTAAGGAAACCTCTTTTAGAGTTTCAGTATTTATAGAATTAACCACTTATGATACAAAATTGACAACTTGTTGTCAAATAGATAATGGTTTTGAAGCCAGTTTGAAAAAATCTTTTCTTTTTAAATATTGGAAATGTAGAAATAATTTTGGGTTCAAAAATTATTTCTATAAAAATGTCCACGCTTATGATAAACTAGAAACTGAATTGTTAATTAAAAATGATTTTATCCAACAATTTGAGGATTATCATCAAACAATTTACATGGTAAGTTTTAAAACCCCATGTAATTATTTTATCAAAATCCCAAGAAAACATAACCCTTATATTTTGGTAAAAGAAAATGGATTTTTTAAATGAAAGTTTTTGTAAAATCAAAAAACTTGTCACACCCCGAATCCCAACGAGGCGTGATTGGCACCCGAAGCTGATAAGGCCCGAGAGAACCAAGCTTTGCTTTTATTCCTTCATATACATGTCTTAGGAAACACTACTATCCCATAGGAACAGGAAATGCTAAAATCAGAAATCATAGAACATGTGACGTATATACATATGAGAAACTCGGCCGTTGAGTCCATCAAGTCAAAATGTCATATACCATCTTACATTTTTATACCCACATACGTCTACAAAAGCCTCTAACAGATGCATTGACCAAAACTAACTGAAAGTCGGGACAAGTCCCCGCTTTATACACTATGTATAATATCAAAACATTCGAACAACTGTGACTCGGAGAAGCCCCGAACTAACTGGAGCTCACCAATGATCTGCAATTACTGTCATCCTACGGTGGAGGTCTACTAGTACCTGCACCTGCAACATGTAAGGTAAGTTCCCCAAAAGGGGTCAGTACGAAGAATGTACTGAGTATGTAAGGCTCAAATGAAACTATACAACACATGAATAGTTCAATGAACTCAATGGAACTCAAATGCATATGCATAATAAAATGAATAAGTAACCATTTTTCACTTTGGAAACCATGTGTATTACTTTCATTGATTTCATCGCTTTCATGCTTCTTTACTTCAATGTCATTACATATGCCACAATGTACCCGGGCCCCTACTGATCATTGGGTCTTTACATAACATATCGTTATGTTGGGATCGGGTCGAGCTAGGCTTGTGCCCCTAGACCTGCCACCCAGGGATCGGGTCGAGCTAGGCTTATGCCCCTAGACCTGCCACCCATAAATCATACATCGAGATCGAGTCGAGCTAGGCTTATGCCCCTAGACTTGCCACCCATAAATCATACATCGGGATCGAGTCGAGCTAGGCTTATGCCCCTAGACTTGCCACCCATAAATCAACACATCGGGATCGAGTCGAGCTAGGCTTATGCCCCTAGACTTGCCACCCATAAATCAACACATCGGGATCGAGTCGGGCTAGGCTTATGCCCCTAGACTTGTCACCCATACTTGATCATTGACCACATTTGCATTACTTTGTTCTTTACTTTGAGATTGGTATTTTGATAGTCATAACATCACTTGAAACTTTGGATCATTAGCCAATGAGTGAGAGACATAGGAGATTGGTACATTCACTTGTGAGAGATTGACATATTCATGTGACATAGCATGTTTGGAAACTTAGAACCATAATCAAAATAGAAGACATGTGAATAAAAATTATTGGAAACATAACACCATTGGAACCATTGGACAATCATTCATAACAAAATGCATGAGCATAACCACTATTGGAACATTGGACCATAACCTTGTTTGAGCTTTTGCAACATTAACCATGATAATGAGACATGAAACTCACAAATGATCCATGAGTAGGAAAGATATGACAATGACTATTGATAAACGGATATAGGATACCTTAGCACATTTTGGGATAGGACTAGTGAACTAGCAATGTGGATACTATTTACCGCAAAAAGATACGGACAGAGTAACCTTACATACCTTGTACTCTCAATACGGATATCCAATCCTAGATGTGCATACAATAGTCCCGCTCCTTATTTATGTGTCATTCTACAACACAAATACATAACGGGATTCACATTAACCTACAACTACTTTACAATTGCATAAAACATCAATGGGGTACATGTTTGCCTTGAACATGTCATTTCCCCTTGACAAAACCATTGATAAAATTATTATTCCAAAAATTCCATAATATTCCCAACATTGACCAATATATGATAATTGACACATTTCACCATAACACTTCTCCTTTCCACTTTCTTATCCATACCACATCACAAATAATCCATCAACTTCCCTTAATACGACTCATAACACATATCGGCCAAAATCCCACAATTTCCACTTATAGACAATAACAAGTTTAATACCAAAAATAACACCATACATGTTCATATTTTATCCATACCATGATCTTTCATCAAAGGCACAAGCCATAATTCAAGTTCAAATCTCATGGATGGCACATCTTGTACAAAAACCCAAAGTACTATGTTCAACTCTTTCAAGCATAACCAACAAGATTCACATACTCTCCCATGCATATAATATATTAATCCATGATAATAATCACTTACCTAGGCTTGGAAGATGTTGATCTTGCTCCAAAGTTTGGCTTTGAACTCTTAGGGTTTGAAGAAAATACCTTGGATATTTGTCTAAAAGGCATGAGCCTTTGTAAGCAATAAAAATCAGATTAATTGCCCTTTTTATAGGCTCTCAAGTCCATGCTTATCCACTTTGATTCAATAATTGATGTGTATGACTTCGTCAAATGGAAGAATGGGTCTTGTGACCCATTGGGCCATGTTTTCTTTTCATTTTTGGGTCCTTTTTGGGCCCAATTTACTTAACCCAATAAAATCAATAATTTCTTGTGGTTTCATCATCTAATACGTGTTACGACAATATTCCTACTCATGTCATTCATATCCGTAGCCTCAATCCCAAAAACAAGTGATTCTAGCCACGTATGGCCTAGTTTGCCCAAAAGGGTAAAATCGTCATTTTGACCCCAATTTCGTTCTCGAGTAAATTTATCATACCAATATAATATGTCATTTATTTCATGTATATACTCATGGTTATAGAAGAAACGTGGCAAAAATCGGCTCGGTATGCCCCCGGATACCCTTGGGACTTAAGAAAAATTCCAAATTTGAAAAAGTGGAAAACCCAAGGTGGCACGCCCCTGGGCGCGCCAACTCACTGCCTCTGGACTAAAAATTTTAGTCCATAGCAGCATGGAACACTACCCAACGTTCCCTTCCCTTCAATTTTTCAAAAATTTCATTTTTCGACTTTTCTTCGCGGGTTTGGTTAGATACTTCAAATCCTATTCTTTAACTTACTTCTTAACCTTAATATCCTTTGTTTAGAGGTTCTCTTAGCCGTGTTTTGAACCCGACAAATGCGCCATGAAGATCTCCAAACACCTCCTACGCAATGTTAAGCATATGTACAAGGCCAAATTTCAATTTTTCCATCACTAACATTACCAAATACATACTTATAGCTCTCGACACCTAAGTAAACATTGTTCATCGTCATCACATTGGGTTAGGAAGGTACGGGGTGTTACATTCTTCCCCCCCTAGGAACATTCGTCCTCGAATGTTAGTAACACTGTCTCATTGCAACACTTAAGTCAAAGTGAATTCTCCATTTCATAATATACACACTTAACACTTGTCAAGACTTATAACTCCAAATCTGTATCTTGAACTTTTCCTTCCATGTATCACAAGTACAAGTAATTAGATTTCATTAATGCTTCGATTTCCCTTGTGATTTCTTCGATGTACTAAGTTCTCCAATAGTGCCCCTACGGAAGCTACTTTTGCATTTCTTAATTCTTTCACTTCTCGATGTACCTTTTTACGTGTGAGATCCTCTGTAATTTGTACCTTTCCACTGGCAACAATACTGTATACCCTCCGATACACTTTCGGAGCATCGAATATAGAATACTAAATCGACTGTGAAGAATTCCTGGACTAGTGCTAATAGATACGCAAGTTGCCCAAATCTTTGGACAACTCCTCTTTTTTTCCGAATCTCATTATCTTTTTCCATTGTTGACACTATCAACTTCTAGTATCGGCATATGATTTATACCGACTTTGGGCTATTTGTAGCTACTGTCATATCACCTTCACTTTCTCTATAGCTTGATGAACAAAATTTGACCTGGGCAACGCAAAATTTCATCAGCCGTAACCCATCCAATGGATGATCTATATGTCCTTTTATATAAACCTTCGTAAGGTACCTTTTGATATCTTTATTGTAAGTAATTTCATTAGACGATCGATATTCATCCCCACTACCTTTAAAGTCCAATGTACAAACTCGTGACATATCTTCACATGTTCTTAGAATACATTCTGTTTGTCTATCCATTTAAGGATGACCATCCATACTTACATTTATCTGTGTACTCATGCTTTACTGGAAAGACTTACCCACACTGTGCAATAAAGTGAGCACCCCTGTGTGATATAATAGTGAGTGGAGTCTCATGTAATCATACTATCTCTGTAACATACAATTTTGCATACCATTCATCTGTATCGGTGGTCCTAACTGGTAGGAAATATGTTGACTCAGTAAGCCAGTTTATGATTACTTATGTGGACTCAACCTTCGCAATGTACGAGACAACCCTTTAATTAATTCCATGTTATTCATGTTCCACTTCCAAACTGGAAGGGTAATATATTGCATAAAACATACAGACTTCTGATGCCATACTGTTCATCAGTGACCGCTTAGACATTGAACTACAAGTTCTACAATGTGCTTCTCATATATTCTTACCAACACATCTCTGCTACACCATGGTGTACTTTGGTTGTTTTCGAACAAACAAACTACCGTGAACGATGTTCTTCTGTCACATTTCCGTTTCTTAAGTCATCTATACCCGGTACACACAATCTACATTGGTGCTAATAGCTCAAGTACCTTTGTCGAATTTTTTTATTGTACATTCTTTTCTAGTTGGAATAAGATAGTCTTTACATACTGTTTCTCCTCTCGGCTACCCAGAAAGATTTTGCCGTCTTTTACACTATCATTCTTTCACCTGGGGTTTCAAGAGAACAAAACCCCACATTGCTTCATTGATATAGATTTCTTGACTATATCTTTCTTTTCTGTGAGCTGGCCATTCATACTTCCTACTGCCTTGCAGCTTAATGTATCAACTACCCCATTTGCTTTTCCCAAATGATATAGGATACCAATTTCCTCACCTTTTAAGATTTCAAGCCACCTTCGTTACCTCAGATTAAGTCTTTTGGCTTAACAATATATTACATTGTCTCACATCCAGAATATATATATCAACATGAATCCCTTACAAATAGTGACACCATGACGTTAAAGCAAATATCACTGCTGCTACTTCAGGGTCATGTGTTTAGTAATAATTTGTATTCTCATGTGGACGCAAATGTCGTAACGCATATGCTATTACCTTATCATGCTACATCAATATACATTCGAGGCCAACCCCGGAAGCATTACCATACATTGCATAACATTCTTATGCCTTCAGAAGGCACTTACAATGGATGTGGAAGTTACTTTATCTTTCAACTCTTGAAAACTTTTCTCCAAGGCATCATTCTACTGGAACTTGATTGCCTTGTGTATAGGCTTTGTTAAGGGTGTAGGGATAGCAGGAGATCCTTCCATAATTCTCATATAATGATCAATCAACCCAATAAATCGATCGATCTCTGTAAGCATCGTAGGCCTTAGCCAATTGTTCACCATTTCTATTTTTTGTGTGCCAACTTTCATCTCTTCATCCTATACAATGCATAGTCCTCTTGTGATTTTTTTTTTTTTTTGAATACCATCACCGAATATGGTCACACACACATTTACAAGTGTCCTGAACGCCCTGTTCATTAATCTATAAACCTACAGGTGCATTCTCTAGCCCAATTGACATACTAAGACTTATAAGCATACTATGTTTGTAATGCTGCCTTGGGTATATCATCATCGTTTATATATATCATTCATTATCATTTATCCCATAACTGATCACACAAATCGTCAACTCTGGGGGGGAAACTATTCTTATCCAGTTGCCAATAGTAAACACACATTCTCAATAGGCCATGTTATTTTTTTGTACTAGTGACACTGATGCACCCCAAGGGGTAGTACTAGGCCTTATGAATCCCTTATTCAACACGTCTTTTACTTTCTCCTGTCATTCTCGTAACTCTACCAGGCCCTGCTATATGAAGATGCCATGCTATATTATGAAAATAAAAATAGGCCGAGTACCTGACGTCACATTCATACCAACTCATACATCTGGGAATTCATTTACCACCCGGACTAATTAAAGAGGTGGGGGCTTCACATTAATATCGTTCACTCTTACTAAGTGACATATGTATCCCTTAAAGTATCCTTTTCTTTGCCGTGAGACGGGGAATACATTTTCCTGGCCATTCAAAATATTCCTTTGGGGATAATGACAATATAACTTCTTAGTTCGGCCATCTACTATGGCATAACCCCTTTATAACTCAATAAGATCAACCAGTATTTCATGTCCACAATTAATGACTATGCACTTATGATGTACTCTTTTACTTACAATAGGTTCACCAACTGATGTGTAGGCTTCCTGTGACATAACTGGTCATTTTGGTGTTCTTTTAACTTTTCAGCAATTAACAAAATACCATATGCTCTATGGGTCAATCAATACGTGTACGGTATATGTAGCTTCACCAGGAGAAGCCTTATTTTGTGACCCGACATATCACACCAATAACAACATTTGGCCCCAACCGACATTTGGTCTCTACCTTCTCCGTTCTTATGCTTGATACCCCATTGCCCATGAATCATGAATCTCACTTCTTTGCCAAACCAACTGTCTCTAAACCCTTAGGATTGAGGTAGAACATTTACTATAGATTAAAGAAATAATGATTTAGGTGGTCTGCCAATCATCCAAGACCTCAATTCTCCTTGGGACGCCATGAACTGTCCCCATAGATCTAGCCATCTTTAACGACCCTTTGTCAAATAGTTGTGTCCTTTTCTGGTGCCTCTGGTCTTTCATTATTGTGTGTAAAATGCCTATATCCATTGTACAATCCATCTGTCTCTATACTGATGCACTCTATCGGTCATAACAGTTATCACGTTTGGAGCATATCTAGTCAAATTATGACACTAAAAACTGTACTTCCTGACACTTATAGTCCTTTGGAAATTTTTTTTTTTTTTTTTTTAACAATTGGTCCACATAAGCTTTTCTGACCTCATATGTGAGGTACTAGTCACAGAATGCCATTTTACATTCCTCCCAACTATCTGAAAATACATCAGTAGATCAGTCATATGGATAACATCTAGAACCCTTTTTAACTTAGTTCATAAAGTCCTATGGGTCTTCATTCAAATCCGACCCGGTGAACGTAGGAGGGTATGATTTCTGAAAATCCTGTGTTTGACGACTAGCTACCCTAGCCGCACCATCATTACTCGTCATCAGGCCATCTCGCCTGTGACATTGTACAACAACTATCTGAGTCAACATATGCACTACATTTCTTAAGTCCTGTTCAGTGGCATTTATAGATGGTTCTGCAGGTACTCCTTTATCTTTTGGCTATGAGAGACCCGTATAACCATTTCCATATCAGCTCTACCTTGACTCACTTGGTCAAGTGGTGATTTACTCATTTCTACTTCGGTAGGCATATCAACCTGCTCACCTTTGTCTTTATCTTTTCTGAGACTCAGCAGTTGACTATACAAAAGAAAACCAATGTCAATACGTACATATGTGTCCACCTACAACCTTGGCTCTACTGCATGATCTAGAAGTGAAGAAAAGAAACAACTCCTAAATGTCTCGTAGCCTCTTGCTTATCAATGTGGCGCGCAACACATCCATAAGCAAGACTCTACTCAGACACGGCTTTGTAGACACCCTTAGAACGACCTGCTCTGATACCACTTTTGTCACACCCCGAATCCCAATGAGGCGTGATTGGCACCCGAAGCCAATAAGGCCCGAGAGAACCAAGCTTTGCTTTTATTACTTCATATACATGTCTTAGGAAACACTACTATCCCATAGGAACAGGAAATGCTAAAATCAGAAATCATAGAACATGTGACGAATATACATATGAGAAACTCGGTCGTTGAGTCCATCAAGTCAAAATGTCATATACCATCTTACATTTGTATACCCACATACGTCTACAAAAGCTTCTAACAGATGCATTGACCAAAACTAACTGAAAGTCGAGACAAGTCCCCGCTTTATACACTATGTATAATATCAAAACATTCGAACAACTGTGATTCGGAGAAACCCCGAACTAACTGGATCTCACCAATGATCTGCAATTACTGTCATCCTACGGTGGAGGTCTACTAGTGCCTGCACCTGTAACATGTAAGGTAAGTTCCCCAAAAGGGGTCAGTACGAAGAATGTACTGAGTATGTAAGGCTCAAATGAAACTATACAACACATGAATAGTTCAATGAACTCAATGGAACTCAAATGCATATGCATAATAAAATGAATAAGTAACCATTTTTCATTTTGGAAACCATGTGTATCACTTTCATTGATTTCATCGCTTTCATGCTTCTTTACTTCAATGTCATTACATATGCCACAATGTACCCGGGCCCCTACTGATCAGTGGGTCTTTACATAACATATTTTTATGTTGGGATTGGGTCAAGCTAGGCTTGTGCCCCTAGACCTGCCACCCAGGGATCGGGTCGAGCTAGGCTTATGCCCCTAGACCTGCCACACATATATCATACATCGGGATCGAGTCGATCTAGGCTTATGCCCCTAGACTTGCCACCCATAAATCAACACATAGGGATCGAGTCGAGCTAGGCTTATGCCCCTAGACTTGCCACCCATAAATCAACACATCGGGATCGAGTCGAGCTAGGCTTATGCCCCTAGACTTGCCACCCATACTTGATCATTGACCACATTTGCATTACTTTGTTCTTTACTTTGAGATTGGTATTTTGATAGTCATAACATCACTTGAAACTTTGGATCATTAGCCAATGAGTGAGAGACATAGGAGATTGGTACATTCACTTGTGAGAGATTGACATATTCATGTGACATAGCATGTTTGGAAACTTAGAACCATAATCAAAATAGAAGACATGTGAATAAAAATTATTGGAAACATGACACCATTGGAACCATTGGACAATCATTTATAACAAGATGCATGAGCATAACCACTATTGGAACATTGGACCATAACCTTGTTTGAGCTTTTGGAACATTAACCATGAAAATGAGACATGAGACTCACAAATGATCCATGAGTAGGAAAGATATGACAATGACTATTGATAAACGGATATAGGATACCTTAGCACATTTTGGGATAGGACTAGTGAAATAGCAATGTGGATACTATTTGCCGCAAAAAGATACGGACAGAGTAACCTTACATACCTTGTACTCTCAATACGGATATCCAATCCTAGATGTGCATACAATAGTCCCGCTCCTTATTTATGTGTCATTCTACAACACAAATACATAACGGGATTCACATTAACCAACAACTACTTTACAATTGCATAAAACTTCAATGGGGTACATGTTTGCCTTGAACATGTCATTTCCCCTTGACAAAACCATTGATAAAATTATTATTCCAAAAATTCCATAATATTCCCAACATTGACCAATATATGATAATTGACACATTTCACCACAACACTTCTCCTTTCCACTTTCTTATCCATACCACATCACAAATAATCCATCAACTTCCCTTAATACGACTCATAACACATATCGGCCAAAATCCCACAATTTCCACTTATAGACAATAACAAGTTTAATACCAAAAATAACACCATGCATGTTCATATTTTATCCATACCATGATCTTTCATCAAAGGCACAAGCCATAATTCAAGTTCAAATCTCATGGATGGCACATCTTGTACAAAAACCCAAAGTACTATGTTCAACTCTTTCAAGCATAACCAATAAGATTCACATACTCTCCCATGCATATAATATATTAATCCATGACAATAATCACTTACCTAGGCTTGGAAGATGTTGATCTTGCTCCAAAGTTTGGCTTTGAACTCTTAGGGTTTGAAGAAAATACCTTGGATATTTGTCTAAAAGGCATGAGCCTTTGTAAGCAATAAAAATCAGATTTATTGCCCTTTTTATAGGCTCTCAAGTCCATGCTTATCCACTTTGATTCAATAATTGATGTGTATGACTTCGTCAAATGGAAGAATGGGTCTTGTGACCCATTGGGCCATGTTTTCTTTTCATTTTTGGGTCCTTTTTGGGCCCAATTTACTTAACCCAATAAAATCAATAATTTCTCATGGTTTCATCATCTCATACGTATTACGACAATATTCCTACTCATGTCATTCATATACGTAGCCTCAATCCCAAAAACAAGTGATTCTAGCCACGTATGGCCTAGTTTGCCCAAAAGGATAAAATCGTCATTTTGACCCCAATTTCGTTCTCGAGTAAATTTATCATACCAATATAATATGTTATTTATTTCATGTATATACTCATGGTTATAGAAGAAACGTGGCAAAAATCGGCTCGGTACGCCCCCGGATACCCTTGGGACTTAAGAAAAATTCCAAATTTGAAAAAGTGGAAAACCCAAGGTGGCACGCCCCTGGGCGCGCCAACTCACTGCCTCTGGACTAAAAATTTTTGTCCAGAGCAGTGTGGCACGCTACCCAACGCGCCCTTCCCTTCAATTTTTTAAAAATTTTATTTTTCGACTTTTCTTCGCGGGTTTGGTTAGATACTTCAAATCCTATTCTTTAACTTACTTCTTAACCTTAATATCCTTTGTTTAGAGGTTCTCTTAGCCGCGTTTTGAACCCGACAAATGCGCCATGAAGATCGCCAAACACCTCCTACGCAAGGTTAAGCATATGTACAAGGCCAAATTTCAATTTTTCCATCACTAACATTACCAAATACATACTTATAGCTCTCGACACCTAAGTAAACATTGTTCATCGTCATCACATTGGGTTAGGAAGGTACGGGGTGTTACAAAACTATTCTAGTAAATGTCTCAACCTTGAATGGATTAAAGAGAATTTACATAAATCCTATAGAGAAAATCCCTTAGTAAAATGGGAAAAGAATCATGACGAGGTTGATTTTCTCCTCAAAGACCCAAGCATTATCACTAGAGTAAGACCGATGCTCTATAATGAAGAAGACAAAGCTGAATTCAAAATTCAGATTCGAGAACTGATTAACCCAGGTTTAATCAGACCAAGCAAAAGTCCTCATAGTAGTTCGGCCTTCATGGTAAAGAATCACGCAGAGGAAAAAATAGGTAAAGTTCGTATGGTTATTAACTACAAAGAGCTTAATAAAAACTGCATTTTTTATGGATGCTTTATTCCTAACAAAAACAATCTTATTAACCTTGCTAAAGGAAAAACTTACTTTTTAAAGTTTGACTGTAAAAGTGGTTTTTGGTAGGTAAAATTAGCAAAAGTTTCAATCCCTTTAACAGCATTTAGTACTCCCAATGGACATTACGAATGAATGTAATGTCGTTGGGAATAAAAAATGCCCCACAAATATTTCAGAGAAAAATGGATAAAATATTTTCTGAAAAAGATTTTTTAATTTTCTACATTGACGATATTCTGGTATGCTCAAAATCATATCAAGAATATTTGACACATTTAAAAACGTTTTCTAAAATATATGTAAAAAATGGTATTATTTTAAGCCAAAAAAAGGCTGAAATAAATAAGAATGAAATAAAATTCCTAAGAATAATTATTTTTAAAAATGGAATAGATCTACAAGCTTATATTTCAAAAAAGATTGTAAAATTAATGACTAAACAAGAAATACATAAGTTTCTTGATTTTGTAAACTATGTAGGAGAATTTATCCCAGATCTGGCAAAAAAGAGAAATCTCCTTCTAAAACTCATTCATAAGTCTATCATACTCGGATGGACTGAAGAACACACACAGTGTATTAAGATCCTCAAAGAAGAATTCTCTAAGCTACCAAAACTCAGATTGCCATAAAACGAAGACAATCTGGCTCTACAAACAGATGTGTCCGACTATCATTGGGGAGCATTATTACAAACAGATTTAAATGAAATTTGTAGATATACTAGTGGTACTTTTAATGAATTAGAAGAAAAATACTCCACTAATGAAAAAGAACTATTAGTCATAGTTAGAGGAATTAAAAAGTTTTCAGCTTTCTTATTACCTAAACAATTTATTAGCAAGACTGATAATACACAGGTATCAGGTTTGATATCTAATAAACTCCCTTCTGAACAACAATATAGAAGGTTGCATAGATGGCAAGTATTGTCATTTTATTCTTTTAAAAATGAGAATATTAAAGGATCTGACAAATCTTTTGTAGATTTTCTCTCAAGAAATGTCGAATATGGATGATAGAACTCAGACCCTGGTCAATAGAATCTTTCAAAAGATGAATAAAATTGAAGAGGCAATCAGTGACAAAAGTCAAAAGCTCTTCAATATCTGAGACAATATGCATGAACTGTCAGAAAAGACAAGAAAATTACAGTATGAGTTAAACCAGCTCAATACTAATCAAGTTGAAAATATGAAGGAATTCCAACTCCTCTGTGAACACCTGGACACACGTCCAAAGGGTAATATCTGTCACGACCCGAAATCCCATTCGGCCCTGACTGGCACCCGAAGCGATATGGCCCGAGAGAACCAATCTTTGTCCATGTACATTCGTATGCCTCTACTCATATGAATCTTATTAGATCTCATGCAACTATGCGGAAGTCATGAACATGGAAACATATGACATATATACGTTCATAAAACTCAGCTGTTGGGGCCATCAAGTCAAAACGGACATTCATCTCTTACATTCACAACCCACATATGTCTACAAAAGCCTCTAATAGATGCATTTACCAAAACTAACTGAAAGTCGGGACAAGTCCCCGCTTTATACAACATTTACAACATCAAAACAACTGTACAACTGTGACTCGGAAAGTCCCGAACCAACTAGGGCTCACCAAAGATCTGCAAATACTGTCAACCTACTGTGGAGGTCTACTAGTGCCTGCACCTGCAACATGCAAGGTAAGTCCTCTGAGGGGGTCAGTACGAAGAATGTACTGAGTATGTAAGGCTATATAAACTACATCATACATTAGAATGTCAATGAAATAGAATATGAGAGAATATTCAAGGTGGATAAACCATCGTCTTATGTAAGGAAACATGTATATTGCTTCTGTTATTGTCATTTTAGATCACTTATTTATATCCTTATTATTCATATCATATCTTCATTCAAGAGAAGTTCCTTCACTTAAGAAATTCTTCTACTCAAGAGATTCCTCTATTCAAGAGATTTGAGTTAATAATATAACATACATCCACTCGATTGGTGGGTTAATGATATAACGTACATCCGCTCTATTGGTGGGTTAATAATATACATCCACTCTATTGGTGGGTTAATAACATACATCCACTCTATTGGTGGGTTAATAACATGCATCCACTCTATGGTGGGTTATTAACATACATGGGAGAGATTGATTTATTCAAACTTGGAACATAACATTCTCGGAACTTGGAGTGTAATATATACACACTTTTCTTCATTTTCTACCCGGGAGGGATTGATACTTTTATGATACATTGAGGATCGTGATACTATTGGAAACACACATATATGCTTCTCCTCATTTCTTTGCTTTCAAGAGATTGACACCTTTACTAGTGAGGGATAGATATATTAACTCGCACATTTCCTCTTCATCATTCTTATGAGATCTTATGAGATTGGTACCTTTACACTTGTGAGAGATTGATATAATGATAGTCATAACATTATTAAAACTTAGAGCATAACATTCTAGAAACTTTGGAGTTATAATATTGTTGGAACTTCGGAATCGTGTCCACCCTACATCTATGATTTTCCTGCACTTTTGCCCCCAACAAACATATATAACTTAATTTCTTTATTTTGAGAGACTGGTATACTAGCTTGCACATTACTTCCTTCATTACCCATATGAGACTAGTACAAAGATAATCATAATAATATTAGACTCTGGAACATGACATGATTGGAAAATGTTTTTCAAGAATAAATAGATTCTTTTTACATCCTTACTCTCTTTGGGATAGTTCTTATTAGTAGTTACAACATTATGGGAGAATTTGGAACTTCAGTCAATGAATAGTCAATGAATAAGAGAGAAGTAAATCATAATTCATCTAAGAATAGAACACATATGAATAACAATATACGTCAAGCTGAATTGATATACTTCAAAACGTCTCAGAATAGAACTAGCCCAATGTCAATGTGAACAATATGTTGCAGAAGGATACGAAAAGAGGAACCCTACATACCTTAACTTCCAAGTATGAATACACAAGCCTATTTATGAACACAATAGTCCAGCTCCTTCCTTATTTTTCACTCTACAACACAAGTACATAATGAAATTTACATTAACCACCAACTACCGTACAATGGCATATAACGACAATGAGTTACATGTTTGGCTTTAACATGTCATTTCCCCCTTGACAATACCATTTATGAAATTATTATACCAATAATCCCACAATATTCCATACATTGACCAATACATGATAACCAATAGCATGTCACACCAAGTTCATACTTTCCACTCTCCATCATCACAACATCACAATTATTACATCAAATCACTTCAATACACCTCACAACAACAAATCGGCCAAAATCCCATACTTTACACTTAGTTAAGGACCATAATCACACCATACACATTGATTTCCTCCATACCATGCTCTTTCATCAAAATCACAAGTCATATTTCAAGTTTAAATCCCATGGATAACACATCTTTTACAAAAACACAAAGTGTCATGTTCAACACTTCCAAGCATAACCAACATGATTTACATAATATCTCATACATATAATATTTTAAACCATAAGAATAATCACTTACCCAAGCTTGAAAAATGATGATCTTGCTTCAAGAAGTGCCTTAGGGTTTTGAGAGCAAAAGAGGTTTTCTTGGAATTATCTAGAAAAAGATAGAAAAGCATATATGTTTGTAATGAATAACAAATCAGATTTTGGACCTTTATATAAGCCCTCAATTCCATAATTATCCACTCTTATAGCATTTAATGCTATATCTAGAAGGTCAAGGGAAGAATGGGTCATTTGACCCATTTGGCCCATGTCTTCTTTCTCATTTTGGGCCTTTTATTGAGCCCAATTCACTTAACCCAATAAAATTAATAATTTATCATGTTTAAATCATTTCATACGCGTTACGATGATATTCCCACTCACGGAATTTATATTTCTAGCCTCAATCCCAAAAGCAAGCGATTCTAGCCACATATGGCTTATTTTGACTAAAAGGGTAAAATCGTCATTTGGATCATCCACGAATAATCTTATAAAAATAGAATGACAATATAATACTTCAATTATTCCATGTATATGCTCGTGTTTGTAGAAGAAATGTGGCAAAAATCAGCCCGGTACGTCTCCGGGCACCCTTGGGACTTAAAAAAATTTCCAACATTTGAAGGGTGCGCACAAGCAGCCTGGCACGCCCTTGGGCACGCCACCTTGCTGCCTGTGGGATAAAAATTTTATCCTAGAGCTGCCTGGCATGCCCCTGGGCGCGCCCCACCCTTTTTTTAAAAAAAATATTCGTTTCTTCGACTTTTCTTCGCGGATTTGGTTAGATACTTCAAGTTCTATTTTTTAACTTACTTCTTACCTTTAATATCCTTTGTTTAGAGGTCCTCCTAGCCTCGTTTTTAACCCCACAAATGTTCCACGAAGTCACAAGACACCTCCGACTAAGGTCTAATCACACATATTAGGCCCAATATCAATTGTTTCATCAATGACACTATAAAACACATACTCATGGCATCTCGACACTTAAGTAAACATTGTTCAACGTCGTCAAATAGGGTTGGGAATGTACGGGGTGTTACAATATCAATCCCAACAAAGTGGAAGGAGATGTCCCAATAGCACCTAGTGCCAAAAACATCTCATCGGTAAGCTTGGCTATGCCGAAACCTGAGTCTTCTGACCAAGGTAAAAGCCGAGTAGAGGGAAAGCACCCTATTGATAATGAATCAGCCAAGGTTGAAAAGATTATGTCTTGGAAACCATAAAATAAAACAAACATAATTGGAGGAAAAAAGTTTTTCTCATTTCAGGTTGGAGCATGTCATCCAAAAGAAGAAGAATATATTTCTTTTACTAGAAATATATACAGTATCCCAGCTGAAAGTGGAGAAATATTTGGAGTCTTAGGGACTAGCCTATACCCAAAAATTTTAGTATTTCCTTGAGGACTAGCAAAATTCACCTCCAAACTATATGAATTTAGTTATCTGGATAGAGTATACAGCAATCCAAATTTATTTGAACTCATGGAGTTACCATCACAACTGGTGTCCTCCATAAAAACTTATGTTGAAGGAGAAGGGGTCTATTGTAGGTTCTTCAGTATTGCCCCTGAATTTCAGGATGAACAACTTTATTTTTCTACTGTTAATTACATCTCGGTAGAAAAATTAAAGAAATCTAATGTCATTGCAATCGAAATTGACATTTTCAAGGGCTCAATCAAACAGCAACATCCACTAAATTGCCATCTGCAAAGATGAAAGGCAATAATGTAGAAAGATGTACGCACTTACGTCATCAGAAAACAAATGTAATCACTTACGTCAAGGAATCTTATCCTTTCAAGCAGTTTCTATGGAAAATGCTGATCCTTACCTCTATAAAAGGAGAAGCAAAAACACTCGAAGGGACAGAATACATCTGGCATAGAAAAAACTTTGTTAGAATGACAGGTATCTAGAGTGAGTGAGAACTTCTCCCGTCAGAAAAAAGTATCTATTCTGTAATTAAGTAGATATGTAAAAAAATAATCTGAATAAGATTTTTTTTCTATGTAATATTATTATGGAATAAAAGAGTGTTTATATACATATTTTCTTCTTCAAGAGCGCATTTAAGTGAAGGTTGCGTATCTTCAGCCTATAGAGAGGAACAATGCGAAGTAGCCATACATGAGAGAGAAAAAGGCGAAATATTTTTCATTGCTCAAAGAAGAACCACTGAAGTGATGATAGGACCACTCTAAAAGAAGAAAGGAGAGGTACAAACAAAACTTCTATTCCGTAGTCAACATAGTCTAAAATCTCTATTCATATTATTAATTTACATATTTTCACAATTACTATCGATACTGAGTACCTATAGGAAAATTGTTTTAAATATTGTTCATACACAACTGTATGATTATCCTTTTTATGTTTAGACATAATTATAAAAAGTCATCCGCACTTATTTAGCCTATTGATTTTAAGAAAAATCTTAATATGGGGACTATGTTGTTAATTAAAAGATTTTTCTTAAAATCAACAAGATAAATATGTGTGGATGACTTTTCATAATTATGTCTAAACATAAACAGTATAATCATAAAGTTGTGTATGAACAGTATTTAAAATTATTTTTTCCCTATAGGTAGTCAGTATCTATAGTAATTATTACCTACTAGTAGGTTTTGAATGTGTTAGTTTTTCTTTGTCACCCATAATACTAACAACTGAAGCATTAGTAACATTAGTTTTCAATCTTTAAAAAGGAAAGATTTTGCCAAACTGACTTCAGAATCATTATCAATTTGACAACAAGTTGTCAATTTTGTATCATAAGTGGTGAATTCTATAAACACTGAAACTCTAAAAGAGGTTTCCTTAGGCATTGATCTTTGGAATGAAACAAGTATTGTTTTCCCAAGTAATCTCCATGCCTTCTTTTCTTATATTATGGTCATCAAGATTATTTAGGAATAATTCTCCTAAGATTATGTTATAATCATTTTCATGATTAGTCACATAACATGGGACAGTCATTCTGATTTTACCAAGTTGTATTGGTACTTTTACCATCCTTTTACAACTGTAATTATTACCTTCAAAGGTATTATAGGTATACAGCGTACCTTTATATATTGTCAATTAGTCTAAGATGCCTTCTTTGACGTGATTCACTATTGTTCCCATTTGAATCAGGATGGTCTGTTTGCTCCAATCACTTCCTTTGTAGAATCTTCCTGCAACTTGGGTGATTTTGGCCTTTTCTAACTTCAGAGGATGTCTCTGAGATATACTTCTTCTTATGGAATTTCTCCTATATTCTAAAGTTTGTCTAGGATTTGCACTTGTGCTTCCTATATCTTATGTTTTTCTAAAGTGGATTTCATATTCATCCGGAATATTTGCTTGTTGAATTTCAGACTCAACAATCCCTGCAATTCCCACACGTTTTTGATCTATTTCGACCAAACTTATGGTTACCTAGTTTGAAAAGGTCTTTTCTTTTCACCTAAAAATGCAAACTTAAAGAATCATTAAAATCAGTGTCTTTAAGCGAAATACAATACCTGGGATAATAGGTAAATAGAAGCTTGGTGTAGGCCAAGTTTCCTTTAACTATACCTAGATTACTTTCTTTGGCATTTATGAATCTTTCATCTAAAAGGTTGATGAAAATTGGGCAATTTATTCCTTCTTTGAATGTTGATTTGACCAAGATTTGGATTCCTCCAAGGTGGACGTAGTTCATCTTTTCCCTTTTTCTTTCAGGAATCTTTCTTAGTATTTGGTCGATCATAGATTTCGTTAATAGATTTAACTTATGTCGGCCGTTGGTTTGGGTGATTTCTATAACTTTCTCAACTTATTGATACTCGTGATATGAAATGTTGTTTCTTGCAAATACTCTTTGCATTTTGCTAAAGATATTATCCTCAGTTCTTAGATTAATCGTTAAGACTTGGATTCTTTTCAATATTTCTCCATCAAATGTTGCCTTTAGGGAATAACCCCTCTGATCTTCTTCAGATTCGATAATCTGAACAGCTTCATCTTCTCTTTCCTCAATTTCTTAATTCATTCTTCTGAATCATACCTTTAGTCTGAGATTTCTTCGTAGAGTTCTTTATAAAGTCTTTACTTTCTATGGAGGTTATTGATTTTAATTCTGAATCAATTTCTTCTTTGTCTATTTTTGAGATTTTGACCCGTTTCTTGTTACATTCGTAACTTTTATGACCTTCTTCTCCACTGTTATAGCATTTGCATTTTTCTGTGATTTTTCTTCTGAAGTCATTTTTACTTTTGTAATACCTTTTTCTTGGTATGTAATTTTTCTTGGAGATGTTTCTCATTTTTATTAAACCCTTCTTTTTCATTTTTCACTTCTTTTTGTAGGGTTTTTCTTCACATCTCCACTGTGTTGCTGCATCAGTGTCCTTACAGTAAATCTGGGTATTGATTCTTTTACCTTTCCTTGTATGTTGTGAAGCATGCAAAGTTTGCTAAGCCTTTGATTCAGAAAAGAGATTCTTTTTCCTAGAGAATCATTTTCCTGATCTTCTTTTGCATATTCTTCCCAAAAATAACTTGCCCAAAAGCCTGATAATTTCTGAAAGTATCTATCCATGTATGGTCTCATATCTTTTTTGCTATCAAAGATATTGTAATAATATTCCTCGAATTCACAAGTGTATTCTTGGACTAAACTCACTTTACAAATTTGAAGTTTTTCTAATAACTCAGAAGCTTATGTTCTTAAGTTATCTCTTCCCTACTCCAAATTTTCTTGGTTGCCTATAAATTCATATCCTATGAATTGTAAAAGACAACTTATTCCTTCATTGACTGAACTCTTAAAGCTATCAATGACTCTATGTTTGAGGATTCCCTGTGCTTCGTCGGATAATTCTTTATACCAGTTATCTATCTTTCCTAAAAAGGTACTAGTAGAAATTAGGAATTTTTCTTCTTTACTGTAAGTAGTTCCTTTACTTAATAGGAAGAATAATTTCAAATTTTGTGCCCAAATATCTAAGACCATTCCTGGGTCTAGTTTACAATCCAAGTCGAGAAACTAGGTAGATCCCAAATCTCTTAATGAAAGTCTGTTAGGGGTATATTTAGCCTTATTGTCATTGAATTAATTCTTCATAAAATCCTTTTTCTTATTGGATCTTGGCAGCAAATTTTCCTTAAAGTCTTTTTCTAAAAAGTTTGGGAAATCATTGGCTTCTTTCCTTTCGTTGGAAGTCGAGGTTTTAGGAATTTTTGTTTGAATTCTCCCTGAGGTCCTCCTATTTCTCCCTTATTAGTAAGGATTCTAAGATTTTGGTTAGAAAGATCCAAATCTTCTAATGTATAGACTAATTCATCTAGCTCATTCATACTTCTTTTGAAGATTCTCCTATAACTAATTTAGGAGCTTCTACTGCCTATGCCTTTCTTGATTTTTCTAGATCCTGAATATCTCATTGTTTCCTTAGAAACTCTAAAATGATTTTTTCATCAAACCTTCCTTTTTTGTAAGGACTGTTGTTTGAGAATCTCCCAATAAAGATCTCATCCTTCATTCTTCGTCCTATACCTTTATCAAACTTTTCAACTTTTTCTATAAGACCTGTGATTCTCCCTGGTAGATTGTTCTTAATGGACTTAACTTCTAGTTCTATAACCTTAAGCCTAGCAAATAATTGCTTGTGCATATCTGTGAGATCTTCAAGCTTTTGCAAAATAATATTCATGCTCATATTAATTTAAAACATATCATGATGATATTTAAATTCCAAATTTTGGATTTTAAGTTCCAAATCAAAAATTATTTTCTTTTGAGAAAAAGATTTTTTGCAAACTCCTGCAAATACATTTTCCGAATAACAATCTTTTCTTATTTGAAGTTCTTCTTTCAATTGAAAAATAGTTTCAAAAAGATTTTACTTTTCCATAAAATATGAATTATTATTATAAGTCTTTCACCTGATACTAATATGGGGGCTATGCTGTTAAGTAAATTTTTTTTAAAAAAAATCAACAGGATAAATAAGTGCGGAGGGCTTTTCATAATTATGTCTAAACATAAACAGGATAATCATACAGTTGTGTATGAACAATATTTAAAATTCTTTTTTCCCTATAGGTACTCAGTATATATATATATATATATATACATACATTCTCGTTGCTTATTATTACAATTTTATCTTTATTTCCTTATCTTATGCATGTTAGCCCGTTACTTGCCGTTACGGGCTGTGGTTTTGGCTTACATACTGGTGGGTTAAAGTAGGTGTCATCATGACCTGAGAAATTGGATCGTGACAATTTTTTTTTGTTTTGCTCATTTATTTCATCATAGAATGACATTAACTTATATTCTCAATTAGTATTTCTCACTTTTTTTTTTTGTTTTCGTCTAAAAAAATTATATTGTTTTTCATACAAAATACGTTATATTGATTGAAAAAATAAAAATTCTGATTATAGAGAAGTTTTAAAAAAAGATATAAAAGTTGATAATATAAGGATAAAATAGGCATTTTAAAAAGTCAAATAGAATAAAGGGGAGAATGATTATTGTTCAAAGTAATTTTTAAAGTAAAACTGGGGATGTAAATGATTTTCACCCGTTTAAGAATAACCTCCAAAAGTGCTCCCATTAAAGGTCTGACTCATGATAGCCTGGGATTACCTTCAATTTGATTTGAGAGTAATGTTCCCCTCGTTGAATAATCAATAAGTTGACTCTCAATAAATAAGGACCACTGCTCTTCATTAATATGGTGTAATCAGCTACTGCACACACTATTAATGAGATCTACTCAACTAATTTTCTTATGAAACCAAAATGAACATTTCATTTTCCTCCAAGATAAATTTCAGAACCAAAAATTGGACGAGGGTAAAGACACTAGCTCTAGTAAAGCAGATGTTTAATGCCATTTGTTCTACTCAAAACTTTTCCGTTACTTCCTATTGAAACTTTTCCAAATAAGAGCCCTTGCACATAATTTTCTGAACATCCAAGAACACCTAACAGGTTAAAAAGTGGAGCAGAGGGGATTTTTGTCCATGGCTATCACCTGTTTTGCTTTCATCCTCTTGCTGCAACTTTGCAGCATCATAAATGGCAAATCACTGCCAAAGTTCCCTGCAATCCTTATCTTTGGGGATTCAACAGTTGATACTGGCAACAACAATTACATCTCTACAATATTTCAAGGTAATCATCGCCCTTATGGCGAAAATTTCCCTGGCCGGATTCCCACAGGAAGATTTTCAGATGGAAAACTCGTTCCTGACTTTTTGGCATCCATGTTAGGCCTCAAAGAATATATTCCTCCTTTCCTACAACCATATCTATCAAACCATGATCTTCTAACGGGTGTCAGCTTTGCATCTGCTGGCTCTGGATACGATGACCTAACCACAGCAGCATCTAAAGCAATCCCCATGTCCCAGCAAATAAAATATTTTGAGCACTACATAGAGCAACTCCAGGTTATTGTTGGAGAAGAGAAAGCTCAGAAACTTGTCAGTAGTGCTTTGGTTGTTATCAGTGCAGGGACTAACGATTTCATCTTCAATTTCTATGATATCCCAACAAGGAGGCATCAATTTAATATAACAGGATATCAAGATTTTTTGCAGAGTCTACTCCAAAACTTTGTTGAGGTAATAACTGACAAAGGACCCTATATCAACTTGATCCGTCCACCCACAAGTGAGAAAAATCTATCTCCAACCACCACTGAAGCATTGTTCAACCATACTAAATTGCAAGTAGAAACATTTGTTAGTAGTCTCATTGTTACATTACCTTTTCAGGATCTATATAATCTTGGTTGTCGTAAGATGCTTGTTGCTGGGCTTCCTCCTGTTGGTTGTCTTCCAATACAAATAACTGCAAAGTCCCCATTCATGAGAAAGTGCATTGAAGAGGAGAATTTTGATGCTCAATCCTATAATGCGAACCTTGCAAGGTTGCTAAAAGAAATACAAGCAGCACTTTTAGGAAGCGAAATCTTGTATTCAGATACATATCATCCTTTCATGTACATGATCAAGCATCCAAAAAAATATGGTAGGCCTCCACCTCCTCGTAGTTAGTTCCTCTAAGCAATACGCAACAAATATATATATATGTATATGCATTACGTTATGAAGAGATAGCATCACTTTTTCTGATGTAAAAGATCTGAACTGCTCGATTTGACAGGATTTGTGAAAACTAGACGTGGTTGCTGCGGCAGCGGCACATATGAAGCAGGTCCTTTCTGTAACAATCACCGTCCTGTCTGCAAAAATGCTTCTAAGTACGTGTTTTGGGACAGTATACATCCTGGTGAATCAGCCTACCGACATCTTTCCAATATGGCAATGAAGAAACTACTGCATCACAAACTATCGCATAACAAAACCCATTAATAGACTTATACAAATTTCAAGTTCCAAATATTGTATCGAAGCACGATCTGGTGCTGAAATTTACTAGTAGGATATTCTTATTAAATTTTGATATGAACGAAATCACTTAAAGTGCATGGTTATGTAAGAAAAAATTAGCTTAGAAGAAAGCTTGTTTCTTGTCTGGAAAGATACTGACTTCTCGTCAAAGAAGGTTTAGTTTTGATTTATTGTGTAGAGATGAATGCCCAAAGTTATGTCCATTTCTGAAAGTAGTAACAACCCATACATACCAGCCGCAAAGTTCTTCCAACACAAGCAACCCATTCAAACAAACGAATCACACCTACCAATCTAAAAAAAGAAATAAAAAATAAATCACACCTAAGATAATGGCACTACATTCCAGCAGTTTTCTTATGGATTCCATTAGTGTGTACAAGTATTAGAGGACACGATTCAGAGCCATGAAAAGGCCACAATGACCAGCATTGCATGAACATACAACAAAATTTCTAACAGCTAAACTAGCATACATCTATGGTACAAGAGATGCAATCACTTGCTTACAGACTTTGCTCTCACTTCCTGCCACCACCCGATCCACTGTTCCCTTGAAACAACTCAGTGATTCGAGCTTCAAGATCCTCCACACTAAACTTGATATGCCTCTCTGCGTGCCTGCCAGAATCGCTATTACTCTGCAACCTCCCGATAAAGTTACGATATGCTGGAGACAATGTCCCTGCTACAGAAATCCTTAAATCCTCCTTTAGTTGCTCATCAAAGATTATCCAAGTGGATTGAGTTTTCCATATCTCCTCAAAGTATGAATTGAATAACTTAAGCTTTTCTTTCAAAGACCTCGATGCTCCAGTAGGCGACATAGCATTATTTTCAATCTTCAGAGCTCCTAAAACCTTACTCCACGAACTTCGTTGATAATTTACATGATACTGCTTAACTTTGGCAGCGTGTTTTCGTATCCAATCATCACCCAAAAGCAATCCCAACTCACTATCTTTAACTTTCTGAACAATGTATCTTTCATTATTCATCATAAAAACAGCCAACAAAGCAGAATCCTTGTAAATCTTTGATTTTGCTTCCAGATTACTCTCAAGTAACTCCATAATCCATGCCATTTGAACAGCCAAGGAGGAAGATGAAAGTGTTCTATCATCCCCTTCTCTATAGTCAACAGCACTAGCAGATGGCACAACGGTCTCCTCAAAAACCTGTTCAAGAGTAATCCGGGATCGACAAGCTGCACGGATATAATTCATCACATAACGAGTAATTGGGTGGAGTCCACCACCTGGAACCGGAGTCTTGGCAGGATCACGTCGAATCAAATTCTCCAACTCCATGAATATCCCTCTAATAGCCTCACCTAATCTCCTCCATATAGTCAACGCTTCATTCCTCAATAGCACACAATATTGATCTGAAAACATCAATTCAAATTCAGGCATCAAATCCCTAAGTGCTTCATAAACATCCAATACCTTGAAAAGTCTCTCCGGTGCCCGACTAGAGATAGCAACAGCATCGGCAAAGTTGAGAAGCTGAATAGTAGAACCTCTAGAAACTTCCATGAAAGATAGATCAGAAAGAGAGGTGAATCCAAAGAAGACACGATCACAGAGTCGACGTTCACTTGGGAACAGAATCCGGAGGGCTACGTTGACCGCTTTGACCCATTTCTCAATCTCATCTTCAAGCTCAGTCCACTGCATTTTCTGGACTTCATCAATACTCAGCTTCTGCAACCCGAGTCTACTCAGACTCTCTTCCAAGAACTCTCTTCTACACACGCTGTAGGCGTGTGAACACTCTTTCCCATACCCGGCGGCAACCATTCTTTTAGCAATCTCGTGGAGATCGCTGATGATTCCTGCCGGTAAAGCTTCAATAAGGATATCGTAATCGGTTACGGGATGTGCTATAGGAATCTCACTATCATCATCATCTTCTTCTTCAGATTCAGAAGAAGAGTAGTTCGTATGCTCACCATTCTGGTAGCGCGTGAGATCCACGGACTCAGCAGCGCGTTGCATGAGGGTTCTGAACTCATCTTCTAAACGAAACATAGCTTGTTGAAGTAAATCCTCAGCTTTATCAAGAGAAGCAGAAACAGATTTGTCATTTGCCATAGGATTCCATTGACGAATTGTCGCCAACAATTCGTCAACAGAATCAAGGAAGGTCGCCGAATCAGCTGAATCTGACCATATGGGATGTTCGCTGGAGACTTGACGAGAGATCTGACGATGAAGGGATTTAAGGATTCGTTCAAGTGAAGCAGAGCTAGTGGGTTGATCGTCACTCAGTTTTTCCCGGAGTCGATTATCAAAATTAGAAAATATTTGGAGGATATCATCAGTCATAGTATCAGTATGACCAAGGGTTTTAGCAATATGACGAGCAACAGCTATGAGTTTTTCTTCTCCATTTTCAGCCATGGATCCAAGTTCTGTTATTGGGCTTTCTAAATTCCGTTTTTTTACATTTGTTTATGGCATTGAAAGATGATAAAGTGGGGCGAGAGGATGTTGAAGAAATGTGAAGGAGAATAGTTGGGAGGGACCCACAGAAAAGTCATAGAAAACGCGCTTTCGTTGAAATACAGCGGAATAATAAAAGAGCAAGATAAAAGCAGTTAAAGAAACAAAAAAAGTGGTTTGCTAAAAGAAGATGATACGAAACAAACCACCGGTTTTTATCTTTTTCTTTAAAAAAAAAAAAAAAATAGACTATGGCGGGGCAGGCTTTTTTATTTATAGAAAAATAAAAGGGGAAAAGATATGGGGTGACCATTTTTAGAAATATTAGCACATGTTTGGGCCAATGGACAACAAATTGTTCATCGCCCTTTTTAATCCCACTTTTTAACAATCGGTACAAAATGTCCAAAATAAGGTCATAAATGCTAGAGACCGTTGCACAGAGCATGCTTTCCTTTTCTGATCTCTTTTCCAAAATTCTTTCTCTCAATCAATCAACTCCCCAAAACCAATCCTAATGCAAAAATTGTTTGTAGCTTTCCAGTGCATTGTACTCCGCGTGAGTTCCTTTTTTGCTTGAATTCGAAAGTTATAAAGGAGAAAAGCAAAACGAGGTTTAGATTGAAGTTAGCTGGTAGGGTGTTAAATTTGAACTAAATTTTGTTGTTGTTGATGATGATGATTCACTGAATCATCCACTACTAGACACGTTGGTGCTAATTCTCCATATACAAGAGTTACGCGCTCTAAAAGCCATTTTCCACAAGCAGCTACAAAAACCCCATCGCTAAATCTTACTCCTACTGAAAGAGTCACTAGGTCCCAATGTAGATTGAGTGTCGATCTAGTAGAAGATGCACAAAAAAAAATCATCTAAAGGGAAGGAACAACTGGTTGATGAAGATGTTGTTGTTTGTTCGAAAAAAGACAAAGAAACGGTCTCGTCCAAAGGATGCCGAGGATGCTGTTGGATCGAAGAAAAGAAGAAGAAAAAGGCTTGTGTTCGTCAAAAGGAAAATGTTGAGGTATATTCTTATTGTAATTATATTATGTACATTTTATTGTATAGTTGTTGTACATTCTCATTTTGTAGTGTCATTTTGTAAGACTCGTGTTACATCTATTTGTGAAACCTTGTTGATCCAACTGATTATTATAAGACTCATGTTAGTGTGCATACAAATTTCTTTATTGTGAATGACTTGACAACCAAATTGGATAAGACACAACTTGATTTGTTTAAAAAAAGTTGTTTTGATTATTTCTTAGCTTTGCCAGCCCTTTTTGTGCAAAATAAACTGTTACATGGCTTGTTGCTTAGGGAAGTTTTGTCTGAGAGAGATGATGAGATTTGGATTAAAGTCAATAACACTAAGTTGCGCTTTTGGGTTGGCAGAATTTGCTATAGTTAGTGGTTTAAAGTGCACTGGTGATTACACTAAGGATTATGATGTGAATCAGCCAAGTCGACTGACGAAGATGTATTTTCCCGATAAGTCCAAGGTGACGATGTTTGAATTAGAAGCTTGTTTCATGGGAAAAAAGTGGACATCCGATGATGATGCATTGAAGCTTGTTGTGCTATATTTCGTTCATACTTTCTTTTTTCCATCACATATATGATGAGTTTATAACCAAGGATAACTTCTTGTTGGTCGAATGTGATAATTATGAAGCATTCCCCTGATTTTATAAAGTCAAAGGTTTATAAGAGACACACTATATGCCGTTGTGGTGGTTTTCCTTTGGCATTTCAGTGTTGGTTTTATTAGTGCTATCCTTATGCCAGTACAAATCTTATTGATCGAGTTGGTAATAGTGTGCCTCGTATACTAAATTGGTCTGTAAAGGACAGATAAACATACAAGCAGCTGAAATCTGCATTTTCTGAGATACAACAAGACCAGGTAGTTAGTTAGTTTTAAAATTTAATACATATCTATTTATGCAATGATTATTTACTTGTATGAGCTAATATGTTTTTTGCATTTTTTGCTTTGTCTATGTAGGTCATCTTGAGTAACATTGTGCCATCATGCCTTGAAAAAAACACCCTTCAATTGCCTATTTTTTAACTTGTGCCTCAACAAGATCATATGCTGCACATGAAACCTGGCGATTTATCGAGTGCGAGCAAACATGAAATAAGAAAAGATAGTCATTTGAGTTTGGAAAATGAGTTGCAACTCCTGAGAAGGGATTTGAATTTGGTATGTTTAGTGTTTTTGCTTTCTTTTTAGCCTTTTGATTTTGTAACTTATTTTTTGCCTTTTGTCGTTTTTTTGTGTAGGTACAAGATGAGGTTTCCTCAATGAAACAGTTGATGTCATCTTTATTTGGATTGATCCTTCTAAGGTAATTTTGTTAATTCCTTTACTAGAATTTATATACACTTTATACTTAAATTTTCTTCTTTTTTAAACAGCCTGATACACCAAAGGGTGATCAGCCTGGTGATAATGTGGAGCAGAAAAATTGATGATACACTGGAGGGTCATAATATAGATGATACTATGGTTGGCGATGCCGGGCAGCAAAGTGATCATACACCAAATGATCACATAAATGATAATTTGGTTGATGATGTGGGACAAAAAAATGACTGTGCAGTAGACCATATTGACGTTCCAGCTGCTGGTACAGGTATTATAGATGGTGCGTGGAATGATTTTCCAAAGTTTGATTTTTTGAAAGTCACACCAAGTGACAATAAATTTGTCAGGTAGGGTAAAAATAGTTGGGGGGAGGGGGGGAGGGGACAGTGACTGGTCTAATTTCCCTGATTTTGAAGTGTCCAAATTTACTCAGCCTTTTAGTGCTCAAAAAATAGATTCTATAACAGATGTGGTTGAGGCTAGTGAACAAGATTTTGACTGGTCAAACTTTCCTTTCACTGAAATAACTAAGTTCATTCAACCTGATGAAAGTGTTGAAATTGAGGAAAGTATTTCAGTGGTCGAGGCTGATGTTGTCAAGGTTGAAACTGAGATTGGTGGTGATGTTGGAAGATTTGAGAAAATGTGGTTGATTATTCTGCTGGAGGTGATAAATTTATTGTTACTTTGGATGACACACCTGTTGATATGAAGTTGGTGTCACTATTTAACAAGTTTGTTGACAAATCATTACACGTTAATGCAAAGTAAGTCTTCTGTTTATAGAATCTTGTAGCTTTAATGTTTATCATTTTGTGTCATAGATAATACCTTGGCTCATGATTTTTTCCAGTCCTATTTATTCAGAATCTGTCAAAGATTTTTGACTTTGGTATTATCCCATTTATAACGAAAGAATGGTTATACATGCTTGGATATCCAGGAGTACCTCTTAGTGATTTAGTAAGTCAGTTATCCACCATGGTTTGCTACTGTAGTAGTACACAATTTTTTTTATATTCTGGTAGTGTGTATTCTACAGATGTAGGTTTTAAAAATGTTCTTTTATTTTTATTTTTCAACATATTGATGTGTTTTTTTTACTATCTGCAGAAGAAATCAAAGTACACTCCTGTAGATGGTGCAGTTACATTCACAACTACTGATTGTTTGTTTAACTGCTTGATACAAAGTTTGTATACAAAGTTTTTGGGTAAAAATAAAGATGTGTCGCTAATCAGAGAAGACGATGAAATTGTTGAGTATATGCTTGATTTTGTTATGAGGTGCAATGTGTCATAGTGTAGTGTTGATAATGTTCTTTTCCCAATAAACCTTGCTGAGGACTTTCACTGGATTTTGGCGCGGTTTTCTTTTAAAGATCAACGCATTTATGTATATGATTCGATGAGTAGTGCACGCTCTACGCGTGTGGTTCAAAATGCTGTTTCAGCATATACAGACTTGATACTGCACTTCCTTTCTTGTATTGATTTTTGGGACAAAAGGAGTGATGGAATTCAAGTTTCTGATTCCTTTGAGATTCGTATGGTCGATGGATTGCTAACTCAAGAGAACACGTAAATTATTACTCATTTTTAACTTTTTCCATTCTTTTTGGTAATTGTACTCATTTTGGGATATGTTGCAGGGACTGTGGTGTTTTTGTTGCTGCTTTTACGGAGTACCTGCTTGAAGGCATTAAAATTCCTGATAATATAGATCCTATTGATTTCATACGGAGCTGATATGGTGTGTTACTGCGGCACTATGGATGCAAGAAACAAAGCCAAAATGCAGTTAGTGATGATGAGTCTACTGGTAGACTAAAAAAGAGAAAACGATATTCTAAAGCAACATTAGTTTAGGATATTTTGTAAGTGTAGTAGGTGACATTTATGTAAAGTTTCATATACAGTTTGAATGGTTAACTGGTGTTTTTGATGGGATACACTTGCATAGTTCCCTTTTTTATTTTTGAACAATCTGTACTGACGTGTTGTTGACTATTATATCATTTTGGAAACTTATGTTTTTGAATATAATGTTGATATTGACTTCTTTATGCACAAGTAAAGTGCTTTTGTACTTTTGTGTCTTAGGTATCTATCTTCTCTCGGCTTCTGTTTTCCCATTGGTTATCACGCTCGCTTGATTTTGTTTGTTGGTGAATAGATGTGTAGGCCACATGGTCATATACCCTGGACAGAGCCATGCTCATAGTTTGCATTCTTTTGAGGACTTTCACAAGACTGTTATGGTGAACTTCTTAGTCATCTTTCTGTTTTACTGAATTATTTAGATACAAACTGAGATTCCAGCAATTCTACATATACCTATCATTCAAACTGAGCAATGTGGTTCCATAATGCGGATAGGAAATGAGGTGTGCTATGCTACTGCTTATAATGATAGTGGAGATTTTCTCGTAATAGATATCTATGGGAGGTGTGGACATGATCCTGAAGTGCAGTGTTAGTGTAAATCTTGGAAGCAAGAAGCCTCATACTTATGTAGTTGGGATACCCAAGGAGGAGGAGTGTTGTAAGGTACTGCCCAATACTGATATTGTGGTGATTCATATGGACAAGATGATATACTTTTATCACTTAAGGGAGTAGAAGGTTGAGACACTGTCGAGTCCGAAATGAGTGGATACTTATAAGAGGTTCTTACCCTCGTAAACAGTCTCGTTACAATACATGGATCTAGAGAATAAAAAGTATTGCCCCTGATGATTGTTTCATTTGGATAGTAGTATGATTTGTTTTAGTCCTTCTTTCATTTTACTTTCTTTCTGCTAGTTTCTAGTCTTAGGTCTTTCCATTGTTACATAAACAGGTGCAAATATTTGAATTGAATAGTCAAATTCTCTTTTAACAATAAACATTACGACTACTTACACTTTGGAACTATTACATTATCTCAATTGTCATAAACTTCTTCCTATGTGTGAATGTCATAATCTTACTGATCATCCGCTCTTGCTTGTTCCCACAATTACTGCATTGAATCTTTATAAAGCAAACACAAGAAAGTAAAATATTTCTTCTACTTCTCCTCAATTATTATGCACTCACAGTTACTTAGAATAAATGGGAAATGGAGAAATCAATTCTTGGATTGAATAATCACTATGAAACATTGCCATGTTATGAAAGATCAAGATTCAGGATAGAAACTTATAAACTCAAGTTTAGAGATAATGTACTGCCTGGTCCAACTTAATTACAAGTACTATTTTGTGGAGAAAATGACTTAGACTTGTTTGAATTTAAAAACTCAAGAAAATTTCTAAACTCAATTTAAAACAGAGTCACCACTTAATTTAATTAAGAAAAATTAAGAAAACCTTTAAAATACTTTTAAAAAGAGTTAAAACAGCAAAAATCCTTTTCAGTTCAAAAGATTCGGGTAAGTGGTTCTTATTAATACTCTTGGAAGGATGTTAAGGCACCAAGAGTATCCGCTAACTTGCGATTGTCCGGTCTATTTGAAAATGACTTATTTGACTAACTTTGATGAAAATGAGTCTTGTCTATTGAGAAAAATTAATTATGTGAGGAATCTATGCATAAACAACTTGAAACAACAATTGAAATTTCAAAAGAACTCTATTGCATTTTATTTATTTCAAAACGTAGAAAACGAAAATTATCTTTGCAAAAATAGAAATGACATTCTAAAAGGGAATTCAACTAAGCTATAAAAGAGTTAGTGGCGAATAATAACAATAACATCAAGTATCAAATAACTAATTGGACTTAGGCCCTAGGCCCAAATCCGCTTCAATGACCCTGTCCAAAATTGATTGGGCCTTTTGCCCCCTAGAAGTTGCACCTGTCCTAGAACTGCAAAATTGGGCTTTAAAGCCCATATCATATCATCTTGTCACCACTTTTGAGGCTTTTGGAGTCTCGAAATGCTTTAGTGCAGCTGGCAGCTTCCAAACTATAGGCTTGATTCTTGACTTCTAAGAAAAATGGGCCTCCTTGGCCCATCAGGAAGATGCACGAGGATAGGGGGAATCCGATTGGACTCCAGCGGATTTACATGGAAAAAGAAGAGAATAAAGGTCAGAATTTACTCAAAACACGACCACACACCAAAGGGGAAATTTCAATCAATAGAAACTACATGATTCATCTATATGATACATAGAGTTCTTGAATATCTAAACCATGGGACAAAATAGACCATACTAAATGCTACATAAGAAATGTGAGAAGATACAAGGCAACCCATATAACAATAAGATTATGAACAATTAGATTGGGTTTGTCAAAGAAAAAGCAAGATCATCCTTCCTTTCTTGAACCAGAATTGAATAGTGCTGAATAAGAATTTTTTAATGGAATAGGCAGATGACCAAGACAACTAATCATAAGTTGAGCTAGATGTGCATTTATGGCTAAGTAAAACAAATATCTTTGAACATAAAGGAGGCCAAAATTGGTTTTATATGATCTCAATTCACAAATAGAGGTAAATGGAGGAACTATATAACTTTGTAATCTAAACCACAAGCAAAGGAAACCTTGAAGAAACTCGTCCTATAAATAAAATTACCTTTCAGACTTCGAAATATCAAGAACAAGATTTTGACCTGTTACTGATTCACAATTTCCATTTGTAGTATTCCATAGTTCAACAAAGGGATTCCAGAAAAAATAGAAAGAAAGGACATAGGGAAGAAACAATAGAGGGAGCTGGGCAGAACGTGAAGAGAGAAAAAGGGAAAGGAAATCTGGAAGCAACAAGGCAAAGGAGAAATAATCTGAAAGCAAATAAAAGAAACAATCTGGACAAGACCTTTAAATCTATCGAAGTGGTCAGAAGCAACCTTTGACTTAAACTAATGACCTTAAGCTAGTCTTCTCCCTCTCTTTGGAGAGTCATGTGAGACTATAGATCAAGAGTTCATTGAGGGTTCACTTGGTTGGCACTTCTGTATTCATGGAAAACTCACAGTTTCCCATCGATATGATGAATCAAAGGGACCGTAGGAGTTGTATTCAAACCGCACAGATGCTACAAAAAGTGAATACCAAAATAAAGGGAGAATGTAATGACTTCTAACATGAAATTTGGTTGTTAGTTAAAGAGCAACAAAACAGATTCAAACAAGCGATTGCAGGAATCAAACACTAGATACTACTGGTTTTATATGAGTAAAATAAAACAAATTCTTCCCAACACTATCTTTCATTCCAAAACAATTGAAACAATCAAATAAAGACAAAACTTGGAGAACACACACAAGATAAACATTTTTGGGGCTTAACTGATCCCCCCTTCTTCCTCATCTTCTCCTTGACAAGTCACAAAGGACTCAAGGGTCAAAAAGTCATGGAATAATCATAGAACTGATCCTTAGTGAACTACCCATTTCAAGAACACACAAGACAGAGCTGAAGGCAGTGATGATAACAAAAGGGCAAGAGAACTTTGCAGGGTTCCTATGCTAATCAAAATAGTAAGATCAAGACCACAATGAGAATAGTGGTATTTAGTATAGAGTCTAAGTTCAACGTCTATAAACATTGTAAGAATGAAGGCAAGATAACCATTCCTTAAAAATGGTCTTTCAAAACTTTAAGGGTTTTAGGCCTTTAAACCAACACGTAAACAGAAAAGAAACAACCTTAAGAAAAAATTCTACAAGCTACATATTGTTTATATTAATCCTCATCGAAAGCAAACAAGAACAATCCTATTCTAACAACTAGTATGAGATTGGAACGTTTAACTACTGCTACAACATGCTAGAGTAACAAAAACTATAATCGACTCTTAAGGCATAAACTGGAAATGGAGTAAAAAAGGAAGAAGAATCACCTGTTTTCAAGCAGCAACACCGAGACTACGAAACTCGTCGAATTCTCTACTCACCACCACTGGAAAACGAACTCTATTCCTTAGCCTAAAAATTCAAGCTCAAATGAGTCTTATTGAATTTCTTGGCACCAGAGTCTTCAGTCTTAGCAAAATCCCTTTCTCAGTTGAGGTTCTCTGCTATTGAATGTCTCTAAACTTCTCTCCTCTATTAGTGGAATAGAGAGTGTATTTATAGGGGAACCTCAGAATTCGATTCCCCCAATTTGAGCGCTGTGGAATGGTAATTTCGAGGGGTATTTTGGGTATTTTTTTGAGAAAAAATTCGAATTCTAGAATTAGGATAAGATTAAAACTCATTCATGTACTAATTTTTGGATTTTTGGATGAAAATTCAAAATCTGGGCAACCAATTGGAATTGGGGAAAACAAAATTCGTTTGAGAACCAATAGAATTAGGGCCACGTATGTACTAATTCGTAACTGAACGAATGAATTTGGAGAGGACAATGCCGGGAAATTCGGGATCATCTCGTTGGCAATGTTGTAGAATTTTGGGAATTTCTTTGGTACGAATTCATGTGCCCCTCACATGATCTTGTACGAATTGAAGATGATTTTAGGGGAGGGAGTACGTCGTTTTGTGAGAATTAGGGTCATTTTTAAATTGTTGGTGTTATACATGCTGGGTTGGTGTTCGTTGTTCATATTTTTGTACGCTTGTTGTTTGTTGTATTGGAGAAGAGGAGTAATAAGGGTGGACAGTGTCAGGGCTAGTGTTATGGGTTGGGTCGGCATTTGTAAGGGTTTTGGGGCCTAATTTTGGGTCAAATTAAGGGGAGAAGGGCTGGTGGATTAAAATTGGGAGAGGACAGATTTAGGCCATTTATTAAATAGCAAAACTGTTAGGATTTTATTCAATCGCTTTTAAATTTAACCAAATTGAAAGTCAATTGGCCAATTGCATTGCAATTGTGGCCAAATTGACTTCAATCGTGGACAAATTTAATAAACTAGCTAAATCAAAACAAAATCCGATACGAATTATCAACCTGTTTGATCTTATGTTTCTTGATTTAATAAAACCAAATAAATAGTTTCCAAATAAATTATTATTATTTTTAAGAACAAATCCTATTTAAATCAAAGTTTACCCGTTTGAATTAAGTTTTAAGATAGTTCTTGATCAAAATTTGATTTTGTAACACCCCTTAATTTCTTAACCCTACTTGGCGACATTGAATAATGTTTACTTAGGTTTCGAGAGCCATAAGTATGTATTTGGTAATGTTAATGATGAGAAATTTGAAATTTGGCCTCGTACACGTGATTAGCCCTTCGTAGGAGGTATTTTGTGATTTTTGTGGAGCATTTGTGAGGTTGAAAACGAGGCTTGGAAGTCCTCTAACCAAAGGATATTAAAGGTAATAAGTAAGTTAACGAATAGGACTTGAAGTATCTAACCAAACCCGCGAAGAAAAGTCAAAAAATGAAATTTTAAAAAAAACTAAGGGTGGGGCATGCCAGAGAGCGTGCCACGCCGATTTTACCCAAAAATTTTCAGGAAAGGGAATCAAGTTGGAGCGCCCAGGGGCGTGCCACGCTGGTTGTGCGCACCTTTCAAAAGTTGGAAATTTTCTAAGTCCCAAGGGTACCCGGGGATGTACCAGGCTGATTTTTGCCACGTTTCTTCTACAACCACGAGAATATACATGAAATGAGTGACGCATTACATTGGTATGGTAAAATTAATCGTCAACAAATTTGGCATCAAAATGACGATTTTACCCTTTTGGTCAAAATAGGCCATACGTGGCTAGAATTGCTTGTTTTTGGGATTGAGGCCACGAGTATAAATCCCATGAGTGGAAATATCGTCGTAATGTGTATGAAGTGATTTAAACATGATAAATTATTGATTTTGTTGGATCAAGTGAATTGGGCTCAAAAGAGGCCCAAAATGAGAAAGAAAACATGGGCCAAGAATGGGTCAAATGACCCATCTTCCATTAACCAAAGCCTAACATGGCATTAAATGCCAAGAGTGGCTAAGGATGACCCAAGGCTTATAAAAAGGGGCCAAAATCAGATTTTTATCACATAAAACTCTCATGCCAAATCTAGAATTTTCTACAAGTCTCTCCTCTCAACTTCAAACCCTAAGGCACTTCTTGGAGCAAGATCATCATTTTTCAAGCTTAGGTAAGTGATTATTCTTATGGATTCATATATTATATGCATGGGAGAGTATGTATATCAGGTTGGTTATGCTTGGAACTATTGAACATGGCACTTTGTGTTTTTGTAAAAGATATGTCATCTATGGAATTTAAACTTGAAATATGACTTGTGATTTTGATAAAAGAGCATAGTATGGATAAAATATCAACATATGTGGTGTGATTATGCTATTAAACTTGTTATTTTGTTATAAGTGTAAATTATGGGATTTTGGCCGATTTGTTGTTATGAGGTGTATTGAAGTGAATTGATGAAATCATTGTGATGTTGTGATGATGGAGAGTGGAAAGTATGACCTAGGGGTAACTTACTATTGGTTATCATGTATTGGTCAATGTATGGAATATTGTGGGATTATTGGTATAATAGTTTCATAAATGATATTGTGGTCAATGTTGGGAGTGTTATGGTATTATTGGTGTGATAGTTTAGCACATGGTATTGTCAAGGGGGAAATGACATTTTGCGGCCATGGTGTAACTCATTGTCGTTGTATACATTTGTAAGCTAGTTGGTGGTTAATGTAAACTCCGTTGTATATTTGTGTTGTAGAGTGAAACATAAGGAAGGAGCGGGACTATTGTGTCTACTTATAGAATTGAGCGTTCATATTAAGACGATAAGGTATTTAAGGTTCCTCTTTCCATATCCTTCTGCAGCATATAGTGTACACTTTGTTGTGGTACTTATTCATTTCCTAAATGTCCTAAGGCATCTCATTTCATGTTATCATCTAGTGTTGATTATATTTATCTTATTCTTGATCTATTGTCATTCATGTATAACATACTTATAGACATGATTCCAAGTTCCAATAATGTTGTGTTCCAAAGCTTTCAATAATGTTACAATTATCAAAAGTATCAATCTCTCAAAAGTGAATGTGTCAATCTCTCATAAGTGAACATATCAATCTCTCAAAAGTGAATATGTCAATCTCTCATAAGTGAATGAATCAATCTCTCACAAGTAAAGGTGTGAATCTCTCAAAAGTAAAGGAAGAAAGTAATGAGAACCGGGACGACTCAAAGGGGCACATAAGCCTAGCTCGAGCGGACCCTAATACTACCCACAATAAAGTGGATGCCCACCAAAGAGTGTATAACTACCCACAATAAAGTTGATGCCCACCAAAGAGTGGATGACTACCCACAATAAAGTGGATGCCCACCAAATAGTGGATGACTACCCACAATAAAGTGGATGCCCACCTAAGAGTGGATGAATACCCACAATAAAGTGGATGCCCACCAAAATGTGGATGACCATAATAACCCACCAATAAGGTGGATGACTAATAAAGATGACGAACGTAAGTAAGGAATATAATAAATATAAGGCACATGGTTTCACATTCAGAACAAGGGTTTATCCGCTTTGACTAGTTCTCCTATATTGTTTCCATTGTTGTTATTACATATAATGAAGTTTCATAAGAGCCTTACATACTCAGTACATTCTTCGTATTGACTCCTCTTGGGGAATTTACCTTATTTGCTGCAGGCACAGGTAGACCTCCACTGGAGGCTACGAGTTATCCGCGGATCATTGGTGAGCTCCAGTTGGTTCGGGGATTTCCGAGTCATATGTACATTTATTTTTGGTATTGTAAATGTTATTTACAGCGGGGACTTGTCCCGACTTTAGGAGGGTTATGTTCATGTATTTGTTAGAGGCTTTATAGACGTCAATGTAAGAGATGTATGTTCATTTTGACATTGATGGCCCTAACGACCAAGTTTCATATATAACATGATTTCCATGGCTTCCGCATAGTTGCATGAGACATAATGATGATCATACGAGGATATGCATACGAAAGTACATGAGTAAAGATTGGTTCTCTCGGGCCACATCGGCTTTGGGTGCCAGTCTGCCTCGTAGGGATTCGGGGCGTGACAAATTTTTGATAAAATAATCATTTAAGTAACAAACAATTATATGATATCATATATACTAATATTAAAAATGTATAATCGCTACTTAAAATGATAAAATTAACCCATTGTTTTAGAAAATCTTTATTTGGATAAAATAAATATTTTGATTTTATTTAAAATCAAAGCCAATCAGGATTAAACCTAGTCGTGGAGGGAAGAAATTAGGTGTTAAAAACTGCCCCCCTCCCTTTGAGTAGGGTGAATGAAAGTAACCCTGGGCAAAGAGAGTTTGACGTTCCTAATTTTTCCAACCACAAATTTATTTCTCGAAGAAGGTTGGTTTTCGCATGACTTTCAGGGAGTTATGGCTGGACCCTGGTATCGGGTTTCCTACATATCTCAAGTTACATGAGAATTCAGGACACTTGTAGTTCATAATGCTTGACTTTAAGCATGATTTTCAAAGAATTCACAAGCTATCCCAGTTTTAAATTTTAAAGAGACCAGAAAGCTAGGGAATAAGAGGATTGGGGGGAGGCTGAAATGCAGTTAAGTTTTCAACAAAGATCCCACCCTACATATCCCTAAGATTAAGGGAATCAGACTGTTTGTAGTTCAACCCGATCGATAGAAAATATAGTCTTTTATTTTAGACGATCTTAGGCTCGGGATGAGTGACAAGTCAATGAGTTATGGAAAAGAGACTTATAACCTCTTAACCATGAATGTGCAGATCTTCGCATCCATATGTAAGAATTTACCTGGACATAACTTCTAAAGCTCTAGGTGTGATGTCACTCAAATTTGAAGAAAGAGAAGGTTATCTCATGTATGAGCTTAGAAATATCCCGGAAGTGAAACTGAAACCAAAATATTCCAAAATACCCACATGCCTTATGATAGGGGTGTGGTTTGATTGTGGTGGCAATAGTCCTTTATCTCACATCCAAAGAGTTTGATGTCTCTCTCTGGACTACGTCCCGGTTTGCTGCTAAGAAAAAGTTCCACGTTGTGCTATGTCCTTTTTGGTGTCGTCCGCATCTATGGTTTTGGTTTGAGATTTTCATCCTCTCGGATGCTCTCGACAATATCTCAAATAAAAATTGTTAGTGATAAACATAATTCACAAAGGGGTATATAGTCTTTTACCATATCTCCACGTGAGTTGTTATCTAAAAAGTGATGTCGTCCTCTCATATACCTATTTTGGAGGACAATAATTCTTTGCAATAATAAATACAAATATGGCTTTTGGCAATTGAAAATTTCTACAAAGTGGGGTGGCCTTCTTGGACACCGACGACACCGACTTATGGATATCTCTTAAATTGTCAGTCTTTGGGTAATCCTGCACATAATCGATCTTGGATATGGCGTAACTTATAGAGAAACCTTGGACTATCAATTTTGGTAATCTTGCACATCAATCAGTGAGGATTTAGCTGTGGCTTACGGATAACCTTCAAGCTATCGATTTTTGGGTAATCTCACATGCTATATGGTTAGGATGTTATTGGGACTTACGGATGACCTATGGACCATCAACTTGAAGGTAATCTCATACACTATCTTGTCTCGAATATTGCAACTTACAGATGACCTTCAGTTTGTCAATTTCAAGAAAGTCTAGTTTGTCGTCCGTTTTCGGATAACGACTTAAGACGTCCTTTTGAATCATGTACTTCTTCAAATTTGATATTTTGATGCATTTAAATGTTGGTACATAAGTAGTGAAATATCCTCGGGGTCGGGCTACATCGCCTTTTGCGTGGTCAACAGATATATAAAATGCTGAGATATCCTCTACGCCAGATTATGTTATCTTCGCGTGGTCAATAGATATAGGTGCTCCAAAGCATCTTCCAATGCCAGAACTTATTGCCTTGGCATGGTAAGCAGTTGCGAAGACTTATCTGAATGGTATGATGACCTTCTCCGCATGGCCCTCTTGGCAATGATGTGCAATGGGATGAAATAGCCCTTGTGGAATGGGATGAAATGGACCTCTCGGTATGGTCCTCTTGAAAGTGACATCCAGTGTAATGAAATGGGATGAAATGGCATGCAATGCAATGTAATGGGATGGAATGATAGGCGATGCAATGTAGATAAAATGGCATGCAATGCAATGTAGTGGGATGAAATGGTATGCAATGCAATGTAGTGGGATTAAATAGCATACAATGTAATGTAATGGGATGAAATGGTATGCAGTGTAATGTAATGGGATGAAGTGGTATGTAATGCAGTGTAATGAGATGAAATGGCATGCAATGCAATGTAATGAGATAAAATGGTATGCAATGCAATGTAATGGGATGAAATGGTATGTAATGAGATGAGATGGTATGCAATGGTAGTTTGAAGAGAATATTCACCTGGGTCTGTTTGTTGGCGTGTTGGCTTTCTACATGTACCTGTACTCAAGGTAAACGGTTAGTAAACACAGTGTCGCTCTTGTTGGCGACCGCAATCAAACTTTAAGAAAGTTTATAATACAAATATTTAGAATCATAATCTGAATGACTTAATCTGTCATTAATCTTCTCCCTTCGAGGGGGGTACTACAACAACAAGTCCTTCAGATGTGAACACGTGACTGCAATCCCTTTCTGGGGGCAGATTGAATACCGCTTGCAAACGTTATATGTTTGTTTCACCACGTGGCGGATCTTGAGGAGGACATCTTTGTTCTCCCCCTATTGGGTGATTCTTTTGACCATTTCATTATTGTGCCGACTCCTTTAAGTATACCGGTGCTCAAGGTAAGCATTTAGTAGACATAGAGTCGCTTTTGCTAGCGACTATTTTTAGAAAAAGTCGTGAATAAAAATATTCATAACGAAGATAAGACGCCTTTGTTTGTCATTCATATTCTCATTAAATGAGATAGACAAGTCGAGGGGTCTTTGATCCTAAATAGGCAGTTGAACCCGTCTTTGGGGCCACCCAAAAATACCGTTCTTGAGCATTATATGCTTTGGTGCAATTCCCAATTTTCTTAGGGGATTTTTAAAGAAGACCCCAATTTTTGTGCATTGATCCTTGCATCCATCGAAAAATTGTTAGCTTTGGATAAAACTACTCCGTGTTGACCTCCCTCAATCCTTGGTTTGCTCATTATCATCTTTTGAGTGCCCTGTTATATTTGGACTTCCACCCTGACTCCCCATAATAGATGTAAGGCAAAACTAGTCAAGTAGAAAACATGTATAGATTTTTCAAAAATAGTTCGATTTTTGAAAAACTTAGTTTCAAAAACTTGTGTAAAAGCCTTTAGAAAATCTCTACCAGACATGTCATGTGCTAGCTCAATGAACGTGTCCCGTTTGAAGCCTAGCCATATCTGATATCCAATGGAGAATATCCAAAAACCCATTGTAATTCCTTGGGAGATCAATGGCATGATTTTGCAGAAGCTTGTCATAGCCGGGGATTAAGTCTATCTAGACTCTGTCGCATCTGGTGATTTTTGAAGTTGACTTTGAGCTATCGGTGCTGGGGAATTTGGAGTTCATTCCAAAGTATTAGTGGAAATTTTAAGGACTTCCTCAAAATTTCTGCTCCAGTTAGATACTATTTGAGATGATCTCAACTTGTGGGGATCTTGAGACTTTCTCCCAAAAATTTTGCTGGTTTCTATTCTCTTTGCCGAAAGATGATTTTTTTCTTTGGAATTTTTGAGATTCCTTCTCAAAAATTCTATCCCAGTTTTCATTTCCTGGGGTAATATGACTGAGCCGTTGGGGCGACTACATATCCCGTTAAAGTAGAAATTAGGTCAAACGTAGTTCAGGACTATGCTAGGGAGACATAGAAAAAATCTAAAGGGTTGACCAAAGCCGACATAGGCCGCCTACGTATCTCATTCTTGAGAATTCAGGTCAAACATAGTTCATACATAAAAGCGAAGGATATATTTTTCTAAGGGGTTGACCGAAGCCTACATAGGCCGCCTACGCATCTCATTCTTGAGGATTCAGGTTGTTCGCAACAAATTTTCAAAGTACCGAAAGTTAACTGCAACCAAAGATAAATAAAAGAAAAAAGTTAATTTTTATTAATGAATCTTGTGAGTACAATTTCGTAACTCTCTTGATTCTTCTCTCCTAAATTTATAAATGATTCGAGGGCCTTCAGTAGCGTGTTTCTCGAATCGCTGGATGATTTGGACTCTCAATCGCCGGGAATGTTGGAAAGTGTTTTGTTGATTTGAAAAAATCTTCGGGAAGAACTCCATTGATTGCTCCTTGGAAGAACTTAGTAGCCAATACCGATGTCGCTTCAATGCTTGTAGAAGTCTTTTTAGGATCCCCTTGGAATGTTATGTTATTCCCCTATTTATAGTTGTAGGGAGTAGGCCAGGTTGCTTGTGATTGGCCGAAACATTTCATTTTGACACTTGGCGGCTTTTGACTGGTTCTTGAATTTGAATGAGATTTCCACATCATTTGGACACGTGGCATCATCTCATTGGTCTTGAATTTGACGGGGACTCCAAATCACCCTGACACGTGGCATGGGTTTGGGCTCCAAGGTGTAATGGACCTTGGTCTTGAATTTAATAAAATGGACTAATTAATTGTGAAGCCAAAATAATTAATCAACCCAAATGATCATGAATTAAACCCAAATTTTGTATGAATTTAACCCGTTGAATTTTATATGTCTATAAATGCCCCTTGCTTTAAGACTTGTCGATGTTTAGGCTTGCCGAAACTTGGAGACGAGACTTGAAGTACTCATGAATGTGTTTTCAGTTTTGTGACTTCAAAGATACTTGTTTCTTGTTGGTGCATTCTGGCTAGACCACTACTTACTTGCGAGTGGTCTAACTAAAATTTCTTCCGTGAACTTTTACGTCGTGAAAGTCTTCGCCAATGCAACAAATAATTTGTTTGTAGTGATCTCGGATAAGTATGAACATGAGAAATGATCACCTTAATATTAATTTCAAGTCATTCTCCCTGACACAAAAAATGTGACCCCTCTCTATGCATTTAAATTAGAAGGGTCATATTGAGTAGTAACCTCAATTTGGTATGCCTTTGTGCGTGAAAGGAAAAAAAATTGATTTGAACTTTTATACCAAAATAAAGAATATTAACCTTCCTTTGGTATTCAAAGAGAATCAAATTTTTTTTTTCAAAGAAATCTTTCTCAATATGGTAATTTTTTCATTGCTTGGAAATTGGTATTTCCCAGGGATTCTCTTCTTCCAATTTCACCACAACTTTCCTTGTTTACGGAATGAGAATTTTCACAAGAACTTCTATATAAGCTTCTCGCTTGTACAAAAAATTCATCAAAGCATTCGGTAGCTACAAAGAAAAGCCTTCAAGTGTGTTTAGCTGCTAAGTTCCGACATCACTGTATTCGATCGTATTCAGGCCTTTATAGTACCACGAAGTGCTTTCTCAGGTAACTTAAATTTTATAGTAATCTGTTGTCTTTTGCTTAGTCAGATTTACACGATTGTAATATGAAATTCATATCTCAATATATAAAAACTGAACTCGTAAGCCATTTAATTTTTTTTGTAACTGGAGACAAGGAGATATAACTTAACCAAGATTTGTAACTAAGTTTATTGTAACTGAAAGCAAGGAGCTGCTACTTAACAAAGATTTGTAGTCAAGTTTCACCTGTGTTGCTACAGTTAATTTTTTTTTTAAACTCACTTCAGGTTTTCTTGTTCCTAATTTTTGCCAAGCTTGTGTTCACAAAGGTCAATCTCTCTCTCTCTATATATATTTTTAGGAACGGTGTAGTGTGCTCTTGGTTTCCAGCAATGACGTATTTCAGTGACCGTGAAACCCCATACCCTTGCCTTGAGATATTGGACAACAAATAAAATTCACGAGCCAAAGCTCTCACCTTGAAAGTTCATCCTCAGGTGATTGGCGTCTTCCCGCTTGTTAGAAAGCCGCTGGACACTCCCCTCCATCTCACAGAATGGTCGAAGACAGAAATAAAGGACGTCATGGACAATTTCTCGAGCAAAATTATGACTGAAAAAGTTCGACTCTTGAAGTCCTCTACCCACCAAAATGTTGTTGTTGCACGTTCTCCTAGCCGCACTAAGAGCCTTAGCATTTGGCTTGTTCCTCCCTCTAGATTTGGCGAGGTTCGGTATACATCTGGCTATTAGGAGTGGGTAGAAGATGTTCTTGCCCACAGCAAGGAGGCCTTGGAGAGTAACAAGACTTATGATGCCGTCTTTGCTTCGATGTTCACGTATGACCATAACGAGAATGTGCTCCAGGCCTTCTGTGAAAATTGGTGTCCATCCACCAATACAGTTTCTACTTTTATTGGAGAGTTGTCCATATCTTTATGGGACTTGATAAACATCGGAGGCCTTCATGTTCATGGGTCATTTTATGACGAAGTTATTCCCTCGGCTAAGGAGTTGACACATGTGGATGACTAAGGAAAGCCTTTTCTCCCTAGCAGTTGCTCATACTTGTTTTTGGAATTATACCGGCTTATAAAAGGTGTCACTGAAAATGTCTCTTTTATTGATTGGGCCAAGTTTTGGTTTCGAGGACCAAGAAAATATGCTGAGCCTTCACAAAAGTCGTCTAAGAATCAGACGAAAGCCAAGATGAATCATGATACTTTAGGGAATATTGACATGAGTTTTTTACCACGAACCGAAGAGAAAAATGCCCATTTTATCGAGCTAGGTGTAGAAGAATCACATAGGGATGAAACTTATTTGGTGGCTTTCCTTGCATGTTGGCTCTGTAAATTTGTTCTTCCCAATAAGAAGGTTGGTTGTGTTCGTGCTAGCGTCTTTAAAGTTGCAAGTTTGATGGCTCATGGAGAAAAAATTTCTTTGGCAGTTTCGGTTCTTGCAAGCATCTATGATGGACTTAGGGACATCTCCACTTCTTCCAACTTGGGTTCCTGCAATGTACTCCTTCCAATCCATTATGTTTATGGATGGATAGTTGAGTATTTTGAAACTTATTACCGTGTCAACCGTCCTCAACGAGGGGTGCAAATGTGGCTGATTTCTGGAGAAAAGATGGCAAAACAATTTGACCTTGTTGATGCTCGCAAGTTATTTCAACAAGTCAATGTACAGAAGCTTCCTCATTTCGCCTTGCTACAAGGAAAAGAGCTGCAACTTGACGATAGTGGCAAACTATCCAATTCCTGGGGTGATTTCTTCATAGGCCTTCGTTCAAGTTTCGTCACTTTGAGGCATGATGATGTTCTGATTGTGGAACCTTATAGTCCTCATCGATTTAGTCAACAATTGGATTTTGTCAAGACGTTCCCGGTGTTCTAATAGAGCACCATTATGATGTTTCGCTGTTAGCTTTGGTACAACTCTGAGATTCTTGTGTTCATCTTGGAAGCTTGTCAAAGCTTAACATACTAATGCGTCCATCAGACAATGGACCTTTAATGACTCGTGAGTACTCAGATTGGTGGCCATCCCATCGAGAAAGTGTGTTGAGGCGAAATACCCACATTATTTTAAGAGGTCCGAGGAAGGATGATACTCCTTTATCAACCCAAGGAGAACAATATCAGCTGGATGGTCAAGGAAAGCTTTCTCACTCTTCAAAGTCCAAGGTGACGCCAAGTAATCCTCTGCAATCTGTCAAAATCGTCTCCAAGTCTAAAAATTTGAAGGGTAAGGATACACACGTGGATAAAGGAGTTAAGACTCCTTCATTGTCCCCCATGGCAGTAGCCATCACCACTTCTGAGGCGATCGACGTTGTTCACAAAAGAAAAAAGCTTTCCATCCCGTCAGACAAAGGCATCGAAAAGTCTTTAGGTATTGTGCCATTTTGCAGCGACACACCCAAACCACTTGTTTCACTCAATGGGGCTGCCATTACTAGTGCAACCTTTAGCTCAAATGAAAGCAATGCTAGCAAAGAACAACACTGAAAACGCTTGAAGAAAAAGCCTAGGGACTTAAGCTACCAACATTCTGAGTTTACTGATTTAGATTCCATTAGTATTGATACCGCGATCTTTGCAGATGGTGTCGCTGGTTCAACAATGCCCTTGGACGAATTGGCACATGAGGTACAAATCATTTCTTTAATATCTTCCCCAACTTGTTTCTTTACTCGATATTAACTCCATTTTTTATTTTTTTTAGTTGGGTCTGGTAGACGTTTCCAGTAACGTATTTGGTGACGAAGTATTTGGTGATGATTGTATCACAAGCCCAAATCCTTCCAATGTAATGATGTGTCCTCATATCTCACTTGACGACGACACGGTTCAAGCTACAAATGAAGCTCCACCGACAAAGTTGACACTCCCTCATTTAGAAAATGTTGAAGTTTCCCAACTTGTCTTAACTACTGCTACGGTGGCTGGAGCAAATCATAATAGATGTTCAGACGTATCCAAGGATTTGGTCCGACCGTTGCAACAAATTGCCTCAAATTTTGAACCACAAGAGGTTATTTCGACCTTTAAATTTTCTTATGTTTCCAAAATGTGGCGTACTTTGTGTCACTGTATCGGACAATTCTCTGCCGAGTCCTCTGAAAACCTCAATGAGTTGGAAAAAGGTGTTGCTCTTATTCTTAACAGGATTCGGGAGGTCAATGTCGTCGACCTTTCTTCTTTGGAGGTTCTGCTTGAAGATTTTTTTAGAAAGCATGGAGATTATGATGCTGCAAAGTTTTCTAGTTCTCAGAAGATAACTAGAGATTCTCATCAAGAGTTGCTTTCTTCTGCACAACAATACCTACATATTGCAAATGAAGAAAAAGTCAAGATGGACAAGCATCTGAGAGAGCTTCAAAAAGTCCTTGCTAGAGCTGAAAAAGAGCTAGAAGCCTGGATGTCTAAGAAGAGGAAAACCATCTCACTTATTTAGGAGCAACAAAAGAAATTGTCCATCAATCAAGAGAGTATCGCCAACACTGAAGATGAGATTCATGCCCTTGAGAAAATCAGCCCATTGTCGGAAACAGAAACAAAAGAACTGGCTAAACTAAAGGAGGTCGCCGAGACAAGTCGCCACCGGATCCTTAGCCATAGGCTTTTCCCTTAAGTTTTTTTTTTAATTCAGCATATGAATGTTTTCTTTCTCTCTCTCTTTTTTTTTTTAATCATGATGTAGTGACAGTCCCTCTTGGAGAAATAAAAGTGACGCCCTTTCTTTAAATGTTTTTTTATTTTTCATTTTTTTGTTTTGCATTTAGATTCTTTCATGGCATGAGATTAATAGCAACAAATTACGAACCAATTGCACCGTTGAAACGAGAATTCACCAAATCACAATATGTATAAAAATCATGACCAAAAGATTTTTACACTTGCGCAGATTTTTCATAAAAGGCTTAGCTCAAATTCTGCCTCGCATAACTTTTCCAGCTTTGAATGTTCATGGAAAAAAAATTCAGAACTCGGATTAGGAGTGTCGAAACCATGAAATTCTTATTTCATTGGAAATATAACTCACGGAACTACAATGTGTGTAAAAATCATGATCAGAAGTTCTCCGAATTTGTACAGATTTCGTTTTCAAACTTGGCTTGGAATTATTATCTTTCTTTTTTTTTTTGCTTAATTTTTCAGCTTTGCGTGTCTGTGGTAGAAAATTCATAACTCGGATTAGGAGTGCCGAAACTATGAAATTCTTGTTCCTTTGGAAAGATAACTCATGAAAATACATTGTGTGTAAAAATCACGGTCATAACCTCTCTGGATTTGTACAGATTTTGTTTCTAACTCAGCTAAAATTCTGCCTCACCTTTTTTTTTTCAGGTTTGCATGTCTATGGTGGAAAATTCATAACTCGGATTAGGAGTGCCGAAACTATGAAATTCTTGTTCTTTTGGAAGATAACTCATGAAACTACATTGTGTGTAAAAATCACAGTCATAACCTCTCTGTATTTGCAAAAATTTCATTTCAAACTCAGCTCAAATTCTGCCTCGCTTTTTTTTTTTTTCAGGTTTGCACGTCTATGGTGTAAAATTCATAACTCGTGTGTAGGAGTGATGAAATCATGAGTTGTTAAGAAGAGAGAACCAAGAACTTCAATATGAGTGAAAATCACAGCAAAAATCATTACGGATTGACGGAAATAAATTTTTAAGTTGACTACACGCCTGGAATGCAATTTCACAGCTTTGTGCACCTTTGCTAAGACGTCTATATCTTGAGCTTAGAGTATTCAAATCGCGAGCCATTTGATCCTACAGAGACTTGAAATTAAGGAATACGCCCATGCCAAAGATGTAAGGTTAAATCAGCCAAGACAATTTTTTTGAAGTTGGCAAGATACTATTTGACGTTTCCTCTCCGGTTGAGATTTTAGTGAGCAATACATGGTGCATCCCCTTTCATGGCTTGGAAACACGAAACTTGGATAAAAAATTTGCTCCAATACCCTCAAGCCTTGTCATAGAAAACTCCTTGCATCTGGGCAGAGAAGTTTATAGAGTGTCTCCACCTACAGGATCATTTCAACACAAACGAGTAAAGTTTTGATCTGAAGACGATCGCTCATCCTCTTTTCCTACTCTTGAGCGTGCCGAAGAGTATCCCAGTATGACGCTGCGGGTAAATATGCCCCTAATTTTGAGTAAATACTTGAAGCATCAATGAATTACACAAAATTTTCACTCTATCGCAATCCAACTATGGCTTGATGACTGCGATAAAGTTGCGCCTGCCGTTACATGGACTTGATAGCTCTATTCCCTTGCATCAAAAAATTCATATCTCAAGCTAGGAGTGTCCAAATGACAAGTTGTCTGTGGCGTCTGAAAGTAAACTTCCATAGCTGAAACATATATGAAAATGAAGTCCTAAATCCAATTGTACATGTACAATTATTTTTGAAATCGATCCAGCCATTTGTCAAGCTTGCTCTCCATGTTTGACACTCTCACAGTGAATTTAACGTCCCTAGTTAAAAGTGTCTGAATTGCAAGTTGCTTGATCCAAAAACAATGGAACCCTTTGAGAGGCTGTAGTGGAAAATTTCATAGCTCGACAGAGGAGCCTTTGAATCACGAGCCACTTTTTTCGTTGCGAAGAAGACTCCAAGAACTGTAATACTCGTAAAAGTCATGGTCAAGACCCTTACAAATTTATACAGACATGCCTTTGAAGTTAGATCAAACTCTGCCTTGCTTGACTCTTCTCCTTTGCGTGTCTATGGTAAATTCAGAGGAGTAAAATCTAATTTACGTGCTATTTATGCTGCTTCGAAGAACTATCGTGATGATCAAGCCATGACACAGACTCCTTATTTTTTTTAACTCATGTGACTGAACCTAGAGTAAATACTCTAATCTGCCTACGTACCTCGGTGAAGAGGATCAAGTCATAACGTAGTTCAGGAAGATGAGTTATTATTATTTTTTTTAATTATTATTTTTTTTTTTTTTGCATCCTAACTTTTGCCTAGGCCGCCTCTTTCGAGGTTTTCAACATAGCGGACTCTTTTTTTTTTTTTTTTTTTTAATTATTATTATTATTTTATTTTTTTGTGTCCTAATTTTTGCTTAGGCCGCCTCTTTCGAGTTTTTCAACCTAACGGACTATTTTTTTTTTTGAGCCGTACATAGTTTATACTCTTGCGGGCCAGGAGTAACATGCATTTTATGCTCATGCCTTAAGGAGCGTAGGCGACCTTCATGGGAAGTACTGCTTTAGAAACTTGCCATTGATTGGACCAACTCTTAAACCATCTTGGTCGAGAATTTTATAAGCTCCACTTGAATATGCTTCTTTCACAACATGTGGCCCGTCCCATTTGGATGTAAACTTGTCGCCGATGCATTTGTTGAGGATTATGGGTCTTCGAACTGCTAAGACCAAGTCTCCTATTTGAAAGGAGCGCGGCAGCACCTTCTTGTTGAATGCTCTGGCAAGTCGGGCTTGATAGCACTCCAACCTTTGTTGTGCTTCTAATATTTTCTCTTCCAATGCCTCCAACTCTGCCAGACAAAGTTGAGCGTTATTTTCATTTGTAAGTCCTTCCTAGATTGCTATTCGCAATGATGGAATTTGTTGCTCCAATGGAAGGACTGCTTCTACGCCATACACCAATGAATACGGAGTCGCTTGCGTAGCTGTTCTGAGGGTTGTACGATATGCCCATAAAGCTTCACCAATCTTCTCATGCCAGTCCCTTTTATTCTTCGCAACCACTTTCTTCAATAGGTTACCAAGTGTCTTGTTCAAAGCTTCGGCAAGACCATTGGCAGGTGCATTGTGCATTGAAGACTTATGCTGCGCAAAACTGAGCTTATCACACAAACTCCTCATGAGCTTATTATTGAAGGGCGTTCCATTATCCGTAACTATGCATCTTGGTATACCTTACCTAAAAATTATGTTTGACTTGATAAAATCAACAACATTTTCCTTTTTCACTTCTTTTAATGGCACAGCTTCAGCCCATCTCGAGAAATAGTCAGTAGCAGCCAAGATGTACATTTGCCCTTTTGATGACTTTGGAAGGGGTCCAACAACATCAAGTCTCCACGCATCGAAAGGCCATGAGGCTATAGTTGGATGAAAAGGCTCTTGAGATTGATGGATGTAATTAGCATGGAATTGAAATGCCTGACACCTTTTGGCATGCTCTAGACAGCCCACCACCATTGTTGGCCAATAGTAGCCCATCCTCTTGACGCAAAAATGAAGTTTAGGCAGTGATTGGTGTGCTCTACATGTGCCAGAATGTGCTTCCTCCATTGTTTGTTGAGCTTCTTCTTTGTCAAGACACCGCAGGAATAGTCCCTCATAAGAATGACAAAACAATATTCCCTCATGGAAGATGAACCGTGGTGCCCTTATCTTAATGTCTGCTCTTTTTCGTGGATCCTCGGGCAACCTTCCATGTTCGAGATACTCAATAAGTGGTTTCCTCCAATCTTTTTCTTCAACCACTCGAACAGATGTATGGTGACTTTCATTGATTTGAAGATCAAGACAACCAGGAATGACCCATCGATGACATACATGCACTTTTGTTGACTCATTCTCTCTGAGTGCCATCGTTTTGGCTAAGTTAGCCAGAGCATCCACCATGCAATTTTCTTCTCACGGGACATGGTTTAAGTGCACCTGATCAAACCTTTCAAGCAAAGAAGTAGCATATTGGTGATATGGAAAAAGATCTTCTTTCTTCACCTCGTAACTCCCTAAGAGTTGATTGATAATCAACTTAGAGTCACCATAGATATCCAATTGTGGAATCTTCATATCCGATGCTATTTCAAGACCAACAATTAAAGCTTGGTACTCTGTAGTGTTATTGGAACATGTTTCACCCAAAACAAATGAAAATGGTAAGATAAGTCTTTCTGGTGATATCAACACGATGCCTGCCCTTGCACTATCTCGACGTGCAGGTCCATCAAAGAGCATTGTCCATGTTGGCAATTCTTCAATAAATAATGCATCTTCATCAGGAAACTCATCTAAATCTCCCATTCTGCTGGAAGAGGGTGATCGGCGAGGAAATTGGCAAGTGCTTTCCCCTTCACAGCCTTTTGAGGCATGTATACGATCTCATATTGGTTAAACAATATAGACCATCTTGCTAAACGACCGGAGAGAACTGGCTGAGTCATTACAAACTTCACGAGATCAGCTCGAGAAATAAGCTTGATGGTGTATGCTTCAAAATAATGCCTTAGTTTCTTTATCGCATAACGCAAAGCTAAGCACATCTTCTCAATGGGTGTATAATTTAACTCAGCTCCTATCAAGGTTCGACTTAGATAGTACATCGCTTGTTCCTTCTTAGCTTCATTCTCTTGAGCCAGTAGTGCCTCGAGTGATTGCTCTTGTGATGCAATATAGAGTATCAATGGCCTCCCAGGAGTTGGTGCCCCTAATACAGGTGGATTCAACAAGTATCTTTTAATGCTTTCAAAAGCATTTTGACATGATTGGTCCCAGTGGAAAGGGGCATTTTTCTTCATTAGATGGCTGAAGGGTTGACACCATCCAGCTAAGTTAGAGATGAACCTCCGAATGAATGCCAAGTTTCCTTGTAGACTGCGGAGGTCTCTCAAGTTCTTTGGCTCAGGCATTCTCCGAATGGCATCAATCTTTATGGGATCAACCTCAATTCCGCAGTGACGTACAATAAAGCCAAGAAACTTTCCTGAAGTAACTCCAAATGCGCATTTGAGTGGGTTTATCTTCAAGTCATATTTCCTTAACCTCTCAAAAACAATGCGAAGATCTTCAAGATGGTTGTCCCTGCGTCTTGTCTTTACCACTAAGTCATCGATGTAACATTCCACCCTCTTATGAAGCATGTCATCAAAAATGTTTTGCAATGCACGTTGGTAGGTGGCACCAGCATTCTTTAGACTAAAAGGCATCACTTTGTAACAATATATCCCTTTTGGAGTTCGAAAGGCAGTGCATTCTTCATCTTTTGGAGACATTCTAATTTGATTATATCCGTAAGACCCATCCATAAATGACATAACTTCATGTACAGTTGTTGCATCAACTATGAGTTCTATGATTGGTATTGGAAAGTCATCTTTCGGATATGCCTTGTTTAAGTCACGAAAATCAACACAGACACGTATTTGACCATTGTTCTTCTTGACAGGTACAATGTTTGAGATCCATGATGGGTATTTCACTTCTCTGATAAATCCAGCTTCGATGAGCATATTGACCTCTACTTCAATTTGTGTTACCAACTCAGGGCGAAACACTCATTGTGAATGCTTTATAGGACGGGCTCCTTTTTTGATCCCTAAATGATGAATAACTATCTTAGGACTAAGGCCTGGCATTTCCTTGTATGACCAGGCAAAGACATCTTTGTATTCGACTAATAACTTGAAGTATTCCCTCTCTTCTTGCTGTGTAAGAAGTGTGCTAATGAAGGCTGGGCGTGGATCTTCCAGAGTGCCCAGATTAAGTTCTTTGAGTTCATCAATGGTTGATTGTGCTCCATCCTCCAGTTGGGGGGGGGGGGGGAGCCTTTTGAACATCCTCATCTTCATCATCGAAGTATGGACCTTCTTCCACTGTTATATGATATGATGCTTGTACAGAGTTTGAATCTTCCCCTTGACTTCCTTCGGAGGCTGTGTTGGATTTTCTTGCTCCTTCTTTGTTTCTCCACAAAACTGGCTAGTGAAAACAATGGTGCTTCTTTTAACTTTCAACAAACCATTTGTGGTGATTGACAATACAGCCTTTCTCTTCATACGTGATGGGAAAATACTATGTATGTCTTTGTCATCGATTCTTTCACAAAAACTTTGTTTTTCATTCTCCCATCTCCTTCCTGATAATGACTTTCTTGTGGTTCCCAAGTGATGAAAGACCAAAGTTTTTGAGGTGTTGGCATCTCCTTCCAATTGTTTAGAGGCTCTCCTTTCGTCCTTGCAACCCAATCTTTTAAATACGGATACACGAGGTGTCAATCTTCGTATGCGTTCAAACATAGAAGTCTGTTGTGGTGTTTTATCATTCTCAGATTCCTTGTTTTTTTCTACCGAGGTATGGTGTGATGAAGTTGTTTCCTTGCCCTTCTTAGATGAAATTCGTAGAAGCTCCGACAATTTGAATCCCAACCCGAACTTAGGAGTGTCAACATAATGCCCTTGCTTTCTCAACTTTATTTGGGACTCTGTAAGACCATGTATCTTCTCACCAGTGACTTCCTCTTTGAGATCGCCTAGCCTTTTCGGACTGGAGAAGTCATAACCTGATTTTTCAAGTAGTGTGAAGGCCTTTTGATCAAAGTGCCCTTTTATCTTATCAGCCAAAATATTATTTTCTGAAGAATCAAGAGTGATAGACGGGACTTGTATAACTGGGACAGTTATAATCTCCTTCAAATCTTGGAATGCTTTGTGGCACATTTCTTTTCTTGGAGAGTGGACTTGCTGAGTACATACTTCCAGCAAGGGTTGTCCATCTCTTCGACGCTCACGTGGAATATATCGAAAATTTAGATGCTCCTTATCCATCTTTGTCTGCATGTCTCCTTCAGACGATGAAAACTTAGTGGAGATTTTTTTAGTTCTCTCCTTTGACATCTTAACGGTAGCCTGTTGAACCTCTATTTCTTTTTTTGAACCAACATTAGTTGGGGTGGCTAATGTTGGTTTCTCCATATCTAATTCACAAGAATCCAAGTAGAATTTTGCATCTGCAAAGTACGACTCTGTCTCAGTGAAAGGATTGATATCTGCATCAATTTTGACTATTTCACCATCCTTCATATACTTTATGCATTGATGCAAAGTAGATGACACCACTCCATTTTCATGAATCCAGGGGCGTCCAAGAAGCAAGTTGTATGATGTTTTGGCATCTATAACATGAATGAAAATGTTTGACTTCATGTTGCCAATGGACAATCCTACACGAATCTTCCCCATGGCTCGTTGTCCTCCTTGATTGAAGCCTTGGATGGTTATGTTGCTTTTGGATAGTTCATCAATGGAGATTTCGAGCCTTTTGAGCACCGTCTTTGGCATGATATTGACTGCTGAACCATCATCGATCAATATGCGATTGAGATATTGTTCTCGAATAGCTCCTACTACAAACAAAGGTCTGTTATGCAGTTTAGACCCCAACAACAAATCATCTTCTGTGAAGGAAATTGTAGCAAAACATGATGCGACTTGTTTATTAGCATGATGTTCTCGTGCTATTTTTGGAGAACACTCATCCTTGCTTTCCTTTATTTCTTCTGTGCTTGAAATTACATATGCGACACTAATTTGACTATCTCTAAGGACTTTTTCTGGAAAGAACTCATGCAATGTAATAGGCCTTCGAACGTTTTATGACAAGGAACCTTCAATCTTCTTGCTTGTACCAAACTTGACACTTTTTGATAGTCGTAGCTTCTCCACGTTACTCCTTATTACTCTTGGCTTAGGAAGTCGTATCCTTGGAGCCGCTTGATGTCTCCTTTTCTTATGAGAAACCAAGGTCCAACCGCCGTCATCATTCTCTTTGGAGTTGTTGTCTATCTCTTCAAGAGTTTTCCTTGGAAAATCCACTTCAACCGGCTCAAAACTCCCAAATTGTAAGAAGATTGAGTTTGGCATAGTCTGCGACATTGAACACTTTTCTTTCTTGGGTACCATACTAGCATGATTTACTTCTAATGTTTCATCCATGTCTATGATGATTTTTCCTTCGCTCACTAGCGTCATGATTCTCTCCTTCAAGATGAAGCACTTTTCTATCGGGTGGCCAATGACGCGATGAAACTTGCAGTATTTGGGATCGTTGACCTTATTGATTTCCTTCGGCCTCTTTGATTCAGGAAGATCAATGATTTTCTTGGCTAGCAATTCATCTAGTATCATAGGTACGTCTGAGTCTGGAAATGGGTAAACTTTTGCTTCTAGCTCTTTTAAGGTTGGACGACGTTTTTCCTCCCTTGAATATTGCCTCGGGGTTTCATCTTCCTTCACTTTTTTCTTGGTTTTGACCTTCACATAAGTTGCTTTCACTGCCATGGATTCTTTAGTCTGAACCTTTGAGGTCATACCTTTTTTAAACTCCTTCTTTTCTTTTGTAAGATCAACAAAAGGAAACGTCTTCCCATGACTCGTAATGCTCAACTCCATGTTATTTGCTCGTATGAGAGTTGCCTTTTACCATATCTAAAGAGGTGAAGTATTCAGATCCATCCAATCCACTAGGCTTGAACTTTTGTTGAGTAATTCTCCCAACATGACTAAGGTCAGCAGATGTGGCAACAGTAGAGTCCTTGCATGAAACATTATTCGTTTTTTTGAAGTCCATTGCAATAGTTGAATTTGTAGTTTTTTTGATTTGCAGGAGGAAGATATGAAGAGCAGAATCGGTCCCACTGGGCGTACCAAAATTTGTTCGCAACAAATTTTCAAAGTACCGAAAGTTAACTGCAACCAAAGATAACTAAAAGAAAAAAATTAATTTTTATTAATGAATCTTGTGAGTACAATTCCGTAACTCTCTTGATTCTTCTCTCCTAAATTTATAAATGATCCGAGGGCCTTCAGTAGCGTGTTTTTGAATCGCTGGATGATTTGGACTCTTAATTGCCAGGAATGTTGGAAAGTGTTTTGTTGATTTGAAAAAATCTCCGGGAAGAACTCCGTTGATTGCTCCTTGGAAGAACTAGTAGCCGATACCGATGTCGCTTCAATGCTTGTAGAAGTCTTTTTAGAATCCCCTTGGGATGTTATGTTATTCCCTTATTTATAATTGTAGGGAGTAGGCCAGGTTGCTTGTGATTGGCCGAAACATGTCATTTTGAAACTTGGCGGCTTTTGACTGGTTCTTGAATTTGAGTGAGATTTCCACATCATTGGACACATGGCATCATCTCATTGGTATTGAATTTGACGGGGATGCCAAGTCACCCTGACACGTGGCATGGGTTTGGGCTCCAAGGTGTAATGGACCTTGGTCTTGAATTTAATAAAATGGACTAATTAATTTGTGAAGCCCAAATTAATTAATCAACCCAAATGATCATGAATTAAACCCAAATTTTGTATGAATTTAACCCGTTGAAGTTTATATGTCTACACAGGTCAAACTACATAAAAGGGGAAGAATTTTAAGCTTCTACAAAGCATAAAATAGATTACATTAAGAGGAGTGCAATTACAAGGAAAGAAACATAAAAAGCATGCTAACTTCAGACGTAGCATTTCTTTACCGCATCGGAATTAGTTGGCTTGGGCCACTCTAGACCATCATCTCGGATAGAATTAGGACTCCTCTGGGTAGAACTTAATGGATGATATGACGTCTTCATCAATTTGGTGTGAACTTTCCTTTGTATTTATCTCAGTGGAAGGAAGGATCAACTATCGACGTATCCCTTGACAGAATTGATAGGCTTTCTCTTTCTTGCTTTTGTTAGATAGACGTCAACCCTGGTTTTCTTAACTTTGTCGTCATCTCCCTGATTGACTACCTTGATCTGTTCAAGGTTGGGCTTTTCTCAATTCTGGTAGTCTTTCAATTCTTCCATTAATTGTTTATTATTTCTTCATCATACTCTTTTTATTTATCTTTGTTTGCTTCATTTTGTTCATTTAGCTCTTGACTTAACATGGAACTAGCAGGTTTTAAAAATTACTATTATTGAAATCAAACAAAACCAAGTCAGGTGATAGCAAGATAATTCAAATAGGAAAATAAGAATAACATATTTCAAAATAGTTTCCTAGATAAAGAGAGGCCTTTTCATTTGAAATTTAGGAAATATTCACAAACTATGGCTCATGATCCGTACAAGTATGGGCCCATGCCTTTTTTGAAAGCAGTAAAATACATAAAGAAAATTTGGAAGATAAAAGGTGGATCGCAGGGTCTCCTCCGGATCATTACCAATTTTCAAAAAACTAGAGAGTCATGAGCAGAGTGGAAGTCCAGTTCAATAAATTTTCCCCTTGTTCAACTTTATTAATCCTAGATGCCTCTGAAAACTCCTCCATGATCACATCACAATCTTTGGAAAGGCTTTCTATTCATTCCCCAAACCCTTGTTTTCATTCCATGCTTGAATGGGAAAAGGTTTGTATAGATGAGGCAATGACTTTGGTAGCTCCTGATAAATTTTCTTTTTGGCCTTATCCTTGGATAGATTTCGCTCTATTATGGCATAGCTTAAACCAAACTTGGGAGGCTCTTTTGGAAATGCTTGATGAGGTGCGTTTATCATCATGACTTTTTCTACTGTGTTAGAACTTGCCTTAAATATGGCATTAGTGTCGACCATGTTTATCTGTGTTTCTCCATAGTCTGGCACAACTGTCTGGAGAATGATGACTTTCTGATTAATTAGGTTTTGAATTTTGTGCTTCAAGTTGAGGCAATCTTCAGTGCTGTGTCTGTCACTTTTTGAATGATACGTACAACATCGATCAGGTCTGAAGAATCTAGATGTTGGATTAGTAGGCTTTGGTGCAAATAAGTTGAATTAGTCCAGTCTCTTTTAGTCTATCAAAGATATGAGTTCGGCTTTCAGTTAATGGAGTAAAAATTTGAGGTGGTTTTTTCTCAAAAATTGAATGGGAGATTTTATTTTGGTATATTGACAGAGCCATCTGGGGTATGTTTGTAGGTTTCAATAGAAAGGATTTGGTATCTGAAGATTTGTTTGGAAGTTTTGGCGTGTTTGTGGAGGCATATGGAAATTTGGTTGGAAATTTTGGTATATCGGTGGAGGTATTTGATGATTTGGAGGTAGAGCTAGATATTCTAAAGGAGGAATTGGACATTTAGTTTGGCCATAAAAATCGGGGTAGGGATTTTATGGAGTTGGAGGCATGGGATAGTCCAAGATCGGAGTGTTAGCCATAATGACTAGACTGGCCATGTCCTTTACTCGTTGCACTTCTTCTTGAAGCTCTTCCATTTTCTTAGCCAATTTGGCAATCATCTCACCTTGTGCATTTATTATATGTTCCTTGATTGTAATATCGGTTTGAGTGACTCCATTATCACTACCAGTCATTTTTCCTTTTCCCGTAACGAAGCTATGGTCAAGAGAGGAATCTTTATTTATTTTTGATCTAGTGAAGTAGGGATGTTCTGCCATTTTATGTCAACACAGAGTAGTTTCTATTACCTGTAAAGTACAAACAACTAAAAGCCCGATCTATTAGATTTCGTTAGTAATGAACAATGTAAGATAATCAGGCAGGAAGTAAACACATAAAGTTGTTTCTCATCTCACGTGAATTAATCCATGGGGTAATGATGACTTGAGAATTACAATGAATAGGATTTTCCTCATCGATTTGGACAAGTTGAATTTATCAGGATGGTTCAACGCTTTTTCTTACGTCCTTATATCTTCTTTCATGGAAGTAGGGGATAACAGAGTTTTGAAGATAAGGGCCAGGCCGAAAGGCTGCCTACATATCTCACGAAGGAGAAATTAGTCCCTACGTAGTTCGAATAGGTGATAAACAGGATTGTTTTTCATTTCATTTCATTCACTAAACTTCATTACATCAGGGAAATGTAAATACAAGGAAAACAAAACTTGTTGCATTTAAAGCATGATTCTGGTTAGTAGAAAGTGCTCTTGCTCTTTCTACCCTTCTTCTGCTTTATGGCTGGTCCGTCACAAACTTCAAGCGAATCTTTCCAATTCTAATCAAGTGATCCAAATCAAAGCAAAAAGGATGACACTTCTCAATGGAATGTCCTTTGATTCCATTATGATAATGACATATTTCATCACCCTTCCTCCATTTTGCAGACCCTTTCAATTCCTTTCTCTCGACTGGATGGAAAATTTTTGCTCGGACCAACTTGGAATAAACATCTCTATAGTTATCCTTAAAATTCATGAAGTCCAAATGACGAATGGCGACAACACTAGTAATGGGTGCTCCTGGTGTAATCCTATCGCATGCCAGCATAGCATGTGGTCCATACAAGTGAGAAATTTTTCCGCTATTAATCAAATCACATACTTTGTCCTTCAACACACAACATTCATCTGTGGTATAACCTTTCTAGAGCAAATGGTAAGCACATCTTTTGTATTTATCCCTAGGTTCACATTGCGGTCCTTGAGTCTTGATTGGACATAAAGTTTCCATAGTCTGTAAAAGTTGGTAAATCTATGAGACTTTCACAATTTCTGGTTCTCTTAAGTAGCTTCTTGCATTTGCTTTGAGTGTGATATGTTCATCTCCCTGCCTAAACCTTGAAGGCAAAAATATCTTGTCCGTGTCTTCTGACCACTTTTTCATTTCGCTCATGAGTTCTTCGAGTATCATTAGTATTCCTTCTTGCACGAGGATGTCATCTTCTGGTTTTTTCTCTTTGTTTTCTCCTATCATCTTTCCAATTATTTCAGTAGCTACTTAGAATTCCATGGCTAGTTGTTTGATTTATCTGGCAAGGTCCCTTATTGGCATTTTCTTAATTTTTCCCAGCATTTGGTCCAACATAACAATTTTTGCCTTGGTTAGGGAAATTTTCTCTTCCAATTCCCTACTCTTTTCCATGGCAACATCATTTTCTGGTGCAATTGATAGATTGACTTTGGCAATCCTTATTTCGATCCCAACAAACTTCTTAACCGCTTTCTTGTTTTCCACCTTCAACATCTCATCTATTTGGCCTAGCTCCAATACTCACATTTTGGCTTGAGTAATTCTCCTATAGCTCTTTTCAGTTCTTCCTACAATGGCTTCTTCTGATTCCATAGTCAACCTTCCTGAAATGGTAGGAATAACTTTAGGATTTCTTAAGAATCGTTGCAGCTTTTCTAAGAGACTTGGGAGACTTGGAGTATTTGATCGGGCTTTTGTATAGTGAGTGTATATTTCTGCTTAAAGGGGTTCTAAAGTAAGAGTGGATCAATCCGCCTTTGATTCAAATAATATAACACATATAAGCACATAAAACAGTTTATATCACACAAGCATGATAACGTGCCCATCCTATTTGAAGGACCTTTTTTTAGCCAAAGGTGGGCCTGACGATTGTTCAAAAAGATGTATATGTTGTTTTTAAACCATTTCATTGCCCCAAAATAGGTACCAAAGATTTTACCGAAAAGGATACAAAGCTCATCAATAAGGGGGTATATTTTAAAGAAAATGGGGATAAACATAAAGAAAGCCCGCACAGGGGAAAACAAGCTAACCCACGCAGGGGTATTTTGGGAACATGAAGAATACATAAGAAGTGAGCCCATGTAGGGGCAAGAACCAATGTGATCTTGAAGACAATCCTTCCCTCATTGTTCTTATCTTGTATTTCTCTAATAGCATGCTCAAACTCGAGAATCATGATATCCTACAAAACAAGTAAACTATTAGGCCCCACCCCAGGATAATGGTCCTGTTACAACACACACGCCTTTTCGAATAACACATAATTAAATGCTGTGTCGATGGGTCGTGAACCCTTTTGACATATTTGGTAGTTTTCTAATGGACTTAATATCCCCCAGGATACTATGCCATCCTTGGATAATACTTAATCATTGGGATTTGGCTTTGCTCTATCCTAGTTTTGCTAAAGTTGGCTTTTGAAAGGAGACTAGGGAACCTGGGCTGACTACCGAGGGCTGAGACGATAACAAGTGTCGAATGACCCGGCTAATCGTTTCATCATCTCGAGAAATTTGTTTTTTTTAGTAAAGGAAACGATCGCAAAAGATGCGTAATCGTTGGTACCTAATGTACTCTATAATTTGCCGATTGGCGGAATCGGTATGCCATGAAATGCAACAATTATATTTACAAGAATTTAAACATGTAAACAAATAACTATTACAAATTCGAATAGTCAGTCAAATAAAGTTAGTTTCAAATATTTGGTTAGAACCTAGTTGAAGTCTCCAACAGACTCGCCATTTCTGTTTTGTGGAGAAAATGACTTAGACTTGTTTGAATTCAAAAACTCAAGAAAATTTCCAAACTTAATTTAAAACAGAGTCGCCACTTAATTTAGTTAGGACAAATTAAGAAAACCTTTAAAATACTTAAAAAAAGAGTTAAAACAGTAAAAATTCTATTAAGTTCAAAAGATCCGGGTAAGTGGTTCTTATTAATACTCTTTGAAAGGTGTTAAGGCTCCAAGAGTATCCGCTAACTTGCGGTTGTCCGGTCCATTTGAAAATGACTTATTTGACTAACTTTGATGAAAATGAGTCTTGTCTTTTGAGAAAAATAAATTACATGAGGAAGCTATGCATAAACAACTTACTCAAAACACGACCACACACCAAAGGGGAAATTTCAATCAATAGAAACCAAATGCTACATCAGAAATATGATCAGATACATGGCAACCCATATAACAAAAAGATTATGTACAATTAGCTTGGGTTTGTCAAAGAAAAAGAGAGATCATCCTTCCTTTCTTGAACTAGAATCGAATAGTGTTGAATAAGGATTTTTTAATGGAATAGGAAGATGACCAAGGCAACTAATCATAAGTTGAGCTAGATGTGCATTTATGGCTAAGTAAAACATATATCTTTGAACAAAAAGGAGGACGAAATTTGTTTTATAAGACCTCAATTCACAAGGAGAGGTAAAGGAAGGAACTAAATAACTTTGTAATCTAAACCACAAGCAAAGGCAACCTTGAAGAAACTCGTGCTATAAATAAAATTGCCTTTCAGAATTCGAAATATCAAGAACAAGATTTTGACCTGTTACTAATTCATAATTTCCATTTGCAGTATTCCATAGTTCAACAAGGGTTTTCTATAAAAAAAAAATAGGAAGAAAATACATAGGGAAGAAACAAGAGAGGGAGTTGGGTAGAACGTGAAGAGAGAAAAAGGGAAAGGAAATCAAGAAGCAACAAGGCAAACGAGAAATAATCTGAAAACAAATAAAAGCAACAATCTGGACAAGACCTTTAAATCTATCGAAGTGGTCAGAAGCAAACTTTGACTTAAACTAATGACCTTGAGCCAGTCCTCTCCCTCTCTTTGTCAAGTCATGTGAGACTATAGATCAAGAGTTCATTGAGGGTTCATTGGTTTGGCACTTCTGTATTCATGGAAAAATCATAGGTTCCCATCGATATGATGAATCAAAGGGACCCTAGGAGTTGTATTCAAACCGCACAGATGCTACAAATAGTGAATACCAAAATAAAGGGAGAATGTAATGACTTCCAACATGAAATTTGCCTATTAGTTAAAGAGCAACAAAATAGATTCAAACAAGCGATTCCAGGAATCAAAACCTAGATGCTACTGGTTTTATACGAGTAAAATAGATCAAATTTGCCCCAACACTGTCTTCAATTCCAAAAAACAATCCAACAAAGACAAAACTTGGAGAACACACACAAGATAAATATTTTTGGGGCTTAACTAATACCCCTTCATCCTTATCTTCTCTTTGACAATTCACAAAGGACTCAAGGGTCAAAAGTTCATGGAGAATCATAGAATTGATTCTTAGTGGACTACACATTTCAAGAACACACAAGACAAAACTGAAGACAGTGATGATAACATAAGGGCAAGAGAACTTTGCAGGGTTCCTATGCTAATCAAAACAGTAAGATCACGACCACAATGAGTATAATGGTATTTAGTGTAGAGTCTAACTTCAAAGTCTATAAACATTACAAGAACGAAGGCAAGATAACCATTCCTTAAACATGGTCTTCCAACACTTTAAGAGTTTCAGGCCTTTAAACCAACACGTAAACAGAAAAGAAACAAACTTAAGACAAAATTCTACAAGCTACATATTGTTTATATTAATCCTTATCAAAAGTAAACAAGAATAATCCTATTCTAACAACTAGTGTGAGATTACAACGTTTAACTACTACTACAACATGCTTGAGTAACAAAAACTATAATCGACACTTAAGGTATAAACTGGTAATGGAGTAAAAAAGAAAGAAGAATCACCTGTTTTCGAGATGCAACACCAGTACTATGAAACTCATCGGATTCTCTTCTCACCACCACTGGAAAACAAACTCGATTCCTTAGCCTAGAAATTCAAGCTCAAATGAGTCTTATAAAATTTTTTGGTACCAGAATCTTTAGTCTTAGAGAAATTCCTTTCTCAGTTGGGGTTCTCTGCTATTGACTGTCTCTAAACTTCTCTCCTCTATCAGTAGAATAGAGAGTGTATTTATAGGAGAATCTTGGAATTTAATTCCCCCAATTTGAGCTATGTGGGATGGGAATTTTGAGGGTCATTTTTGGTATTTTTTGAGGGGAAATTCGAATTATAGAATTAGGATAAGATTACAACTCATCCATGTACTAATTTTTGGATGAAAATCCAAAATTTGGGCAACCAATTAGAATTGGAGAAAACAAAATTCCTTTGAGAGCCAATAGAATTAGGGCCACGTACGTACTAATCCATACTTGAACGGATGAATTTAGAGAGAACAACACCGGGAAATTTGGGATCATTTCTTTGGCAATGTTCTAGAATTTTGGGAATTTCTTTGTTACGAATTCATGTTCTCCTCACATGATCCTGTAAGAATTGAAGATGATTTTGGGGAGGGAGTACGTTGTTTTGCGCGAATTGGGGTCGTTTTTGCATTGTTGGTGTTGTGCATTGCTGGGTTGGTGTTCGTTGTTGATATTGATGTACGCTATTGTTGGAGAAGAGGAGTAATAAGGGTGGACCGGGTCAGGGCTGGTGTTAGGGGTTGAATCGGCATTTGTAAGGGTTTTTGGGCTGATTTCGGGTCAAATTAAGGGGAGAAGGGCTGGTGGATTAAAATTGGGAGAGGGCTAATTTCAGCCATTTATTAAATAGCAAAACTGTTAGGATTTTAGTCAATCGCTTTCAAATTTTACCAAATTGAAAGCCAATTGGCCAATTGCATTGCAGTCGTGGCCAAATTGACTTTAATCATGGCCAAATTTAATAAATTGGCTAAATCAAAACGGAATCTATTACGAATTATCAATCGATTTGATCCCAAGTTTCTTAATTTAATAAAAACAAATAAATAATTTCTAAATAAATTATTTTTTTAAGAACAAATCCTATGTAAATCAAAGTTTACCCGTTTGAATTAATTTTTAAGATAGTTCTTGATCAAAATTTGTTTTTCAATTAAATAATTATCTATGTAACTAACAATTATACGATATCATATATACTAATATGAAAAATGTATAATCTACTTAAAATGATATAATCAACCCAAAGTATCATTTTAGCAAACCTTTATTTGGATAAAACAAATATTTCAATTTTATTTAAAACTGAAGCCAATCAGGATTAAACCTAGTCGTAGAGGGGAAAAATTAGGTCACAACAAGTACTAAAAAGTCTGTCAATTCAGGGCTTCCACGCTCGTGGATAACTGTATAGAACCTCACAATAACAGATGTCACTGATACACATTTATATCTAGACCTCAAGCACAAACTAACAATCTAGTTACAAATTCTCGACACTAAGCTAAGGCATCTATGAGATGTTTTGGATTTGTACAACATATTTATGACCTCCATATTTTTTAGGAGTACATATTTTCTCCCACGTTACTAGAGCCATTTTCCTTCTCTCTTCAGTTTTCCCCTACAAATACACATTATAATATGAAGAAGTTAGTCAAAAAAAGATATCTATATTATCATATAAAGTTAAAACATTTCATTTGAGTCAAAACTAGGAAACATAAAAGCCTTCTTGTGCAACATCTATTACACTTTGTTTTATAGAGACGAATTGTTTTATTTGAAAGAAAGAACAAGAAACAGAAGAGTATTATTATTGCAGCATCTGATAAAATTCTTATTAGAGCATTTGCGCATGTTCTTCGATTGTGTCCCACCTTTCCACATCATCCACATAATGCTTTGTGTGTAGAAAGGTAGTCCATAATGTCTTTACCTCGGTTGTTATTCTTTGGTCTACCTAGTCTGGGTTTCTAGATTGGTGGGAGTACTACGATATCTAACACCTCTATTGGAATATGCTACACCGTTTCATCAGGAAGTGGGATTACTGGAAATTCAAAGGCTTTCAAGAAGTTTTCCTTTATGTAATAAGGTGCACAGTAGTATTGTAAATCCATATGAGTGTAACTCAATACCGCCATGGTATGCGGACATGGGATTCCATCAACCTGAAATTATAGATAGCTACATCTCTTTTCATGCACACACACAATGTTTTACTTTTGAGCTTCGTCAATCACTACATATACATAATTGGTAGAAGCCATCACCTAAAATGTACAAAAAAACATTAAACAATTGTACAATAGCACATTTTAAATCTGTATGAAATAGAAACAACAAGTCAGTTTTTACCTTTATTTTATCTGACAAAATGAGATTTTCCCTCATTATTATATTGTATTTATTTCCCAATTCAGTAAATGTTTCCTGTGCAACCATTCTATTTTCATTATTCCATCTCATGACCAAATCCATCATGAACTGTAATACTTTCTTTATTGGCAGCTCTCTTGCCTCTTTATTTGCTGAATTTAGGGACTCTGCTATATTCGAAGTGATCACCATCGATCTGTTGACATTTGAATGTGCTATGGACCATTTTTCATATTTAATTTCAAACAGGTAAGGCCCCACCCAATCATCAATTTTGTCTGCAACTTCCATTAGCTGATCAAAATCTGGTTTTATGTATGTTCTGGCCATTGCAAAAAAGATCCCTTTTAGCTACTTGTGATTCCTCTTGAACTTACTTTTTATGTTGTTCCATAGATGGCAGATGCATATACAGGGAGCTGTATTTAGATATACATTTGCAGCACCCTTCAATATACTTTCATACCTATCAGATACTATTCACATATTTTCTCTTTCACCATATGCCATTTTAAACATACGAAAAACCATTCCCATGAAACATCATTTTCAGAATCAAAAATGGCATATACTAATGGCAAAATTTTCCCTGATTATGCAAATAAAAAGAGTCAACATTTTAGACTAGTCTGAATAACAAATATTAACCTTGACAACAAGTAAATGTGTTAAAATACATATACTAAAAAGCTGGATCACTACATCTCTTAAAAATTCAGTGTTGTATCTAAAAAAGTTCATTAAACTCACCTGTTACATCAAGCACAGTAGCACACAACATGGTTCCCCGGTACGCTGATTTAAGAAAAGTACCATCAACAACTATGGTTGGCATATAATATTCCCATCCTCTAATTGATGCGTTCAGCTAGACAAAAGCATACAGAAAGTGATTGTCCTCTGTTTTGTGTAACATTATTTGTGATCCTGGATTGATTGTATTTACCATATACAAGTAAGCCGACAGTTTAGCATATGATTCACGCAGGGACCCTCTGACCAGTTCAAGTGCCTTTTCATTTGCTCTATATGCTTTTTTGTAGTTCATCCTAATCCCATGAAGGTTTCTCATTTCATCCATGATCCGTTTTATATTATTTGGCCCCTCTTGACGACACGTTGTCCCTGCTGGAGTGAATGATGATTTCAAATTTAGATACTTGTTCTTCACCATTTTAGCAATGGTTAATGAAGTAGCATGGCACTGTGAAAGAATTCTATCCTCAATTGCACAGGTGTGAACATCAATGAATTTTGTAACCATGAAGAAGTTTGTTTCTTTTTGACTTGAAGATCGAAAAGTCCATTGACATCTTTGATTCGTACATTTAAGATAGTACCTATATAGATACAGTAATATAAAATAATGATAAATTTTACATACAATATTGTGACAATTTTTCCAGAATGATAAAGTTTACATACAAAGTTTACACCTTTTGTAACACCCCGTACGTTTCTAAGTCTAGCTGAAAACCGTAACATTTATGGAAATATGGAAACATGAGAGAATTGATGAATTATGTATCAATATGTGGGCATTTAAAAGTCTTGCACAATTGGGCCCAAAAAGAAGCCCAAAATCATAAGGAAGACATGGCCCAAAATAATTTTTGACCCATTCTTGCATTGCTCATCCATTGACCAAGTAAACCCACCAAGTGTGTGGATAATAATAATTCAAAAGGGACTATATAAACCCATAAATCAGATTTTTATTCATTAGATACACAGATGCCTTTTTAACATTTTTCTTAAACATTATCTCTCACACAAAAACCCTAAGGCAACTACTTGTTGGGCAAAGATCACTCTTTGGTAAGTATTTATTCTCATGGTTCAGTATATAATATGTTTAATACGGTGTATAAATCATGTTGGTTGTGTTGGCAAAGTGTTGGACAGTGTGCTATGTGTAAAACTGTCTATTTTTGCAATTGGAGAATGGTTTTTGTCTTGTGAACTTGAACATGGACTTATGGTCATGAAGGAATTGAACTTGATGGATTAAATATTTAAATATGAGATGTTATTATAGTCTTACCTTGTTTCGTTCTTGGGTATAATGTTTGGAGTTGCTATTGTAAAATTGGTTATGGTTTTGGGTGACGTATTGGTCTTAAAGTGCAGTTTTGGGTGTTGTTATGTGTGTTGTGAGACCATGGATGAATTTTGGTGTTTAATATGATCAAAAATATATCAAAATAAGTTTGGTTATGATCATGGACCATTCATGGCGTTAAAAGACCCAAAAGAGGCCATTTCGGACCAAAACGGGCATCCGCCCCCGTAGACGAGGGCATCTGCGGGCGCAGATGCCAACGCAGATGGCCCTAGAATTTTACAAAGGCCATATGCACACGCATCTCATCCACCTACGGGTGCATGTGGCAGCGCAGTTCAGTCCCATAATTGGTTTTGTGTGTTTTCGTCTCTAGTTGATCCCCGAAGGCCCCTATACTTTTTGGATGTAATTATCAACTTGTGATGTTGTTTTAATGACTTTAAAGTATTGTATGGAGGTATGTTGGACTGTATTAAGTATGTATGGTTGTTCATATGTTGTTATGAAGGAGTAATTGCGACGGAATGATAAAGAGAAAAGCGTAAAGGGTAAGTGTGGTGTGAAATGTTATCGATGTATGATCTCTTGGGCAATGTGCGTAATGTTCTGTTGTTGTTTATATGATAATGCCTTGGATTGTATTGTAATGGGGTGACATGATGTTATACGGGTCATATAGTTCATTGTTGTCTTGTACGCCTGTATAGTAACTAGTTGCTAATGTAAGTTCCGGTATGAACTTGTATTGTAGAGTAAGACGTAAAGAAGAAGCTGGACTATTGTGTTCATACATAGACTTGTGTATTCATACTTGGAAGTTCAGGTATGTAAGGTTACTCTGTCCATATCTTTCTGGAACATATAGAATTCACGTTGACGTTACACTTGTCCTATTCCGAAATGTGTTAAGGTATACTATTTCCGATTACCAATGGTTATTATCACAAATTTCCTATGCATTAGTCAATTATAAATCACATGTCTCCTATTCATTGATAATGTTCCAAAATCCCAATAAAGTTATATTCCAAAGTTCCAATACTGATTATGCTCATGCATCTCGTTCATTGATTATTGTCCAATGGTTCCAATAGTGTTATGTTTCCCAAAAGGCTATATTTCCAAATAATGTTATTCTCACATCTCTTACTCATTGGTTAATGATCCAAAGCTTCACATAATGTTATGACTATCATTGTATCAATCTCAAAGTAATGAATAAAGTAATGCATATGTGGTTAATAATCAAGTATGGGTGGCAGCTTTGGGGGCGAAATGCCTAGCTCAAGCCGATCCCAAGATTGTTGGATCAGGGGGCAGTCCTGGGGGCATAAGCCTAGCTCGGACCGAACCTGACAGGGGGTAGCTCTAGAGGTATAATCCTAGCTCGAGCCGAACCTGATATGTTGGTTTATGGGTGGCAGCTCTAGAGGTAATAACCTAGCTCGAGCCGAACCCAATGCTTTGATTCTTAGGGTGGCAGCTCTGGGGGAATAAGCCTAGATAGAGCCGATCCCAACATAACGATATGTTATGTTAAAACCCACTGTTCAGTTGGGGCCCGGGTATCACAGTTCACAGGCAAAGATGAATAACCATAGAATCAAAGGAACAAATAAAGTAAAGAAAGCAATATACATGGTTTCCAAAGTACAGTATTGTGACTTATCCATATTGATCATTTATTGTATTTGAGTTCATTCACATGTTTACATATCATACAAGTTTCATATGGCCTTACATACTCAGTACATTCTTCGTACTGACCCCTCTTGGGGGATTTACCTTACTTGCTGCAGGTGCAGGCTCTAGTAGGCCTCCACAGTAGGTTGCTAGTCGTTGTCGATCATTGGTAAGCTCCTAGTTCGGGGCTTCTTCGAGTCACAGTTGTACATAGGTTTTGGTGTTGTACATATTGTATAAAGCGGGGACTTGTCCCGACTTTAGTTCATTTTGGTCAATGCACTTGTTAGAGGCTTTTGTAGACAGATGTGGGTGTATAAATGTAAAGGGTACATGTCGTTTTTGACTTGATGGCCTCAACGGCCAAGTTTCACATATGTACATGTGTCACATGTTTTATGAATTTCATTGTTAGCATTATAAACTCCTCCATGATAAGGGTGCTTCTGATGGCATGCATATGAATGAACACAAGTACAGTTTGGTTCTCTCGGGCCTTATCAGCTATGGGTGCCAATCACGCCTCATTGGAATTCGGGGTGTGATACCTTTGCCACACTTTTAAGCAGCTAAGCTAAAATAAACATATTTTCTAGTATCTATATGACATATACAATACTCAGACCCATGGAACTAAACTCAAACTTAAATTATATGGATACTAGAAGACATACAACAACTAAGAGTTTTTATGGAAGTTATGCTTTTCTAGTTAGCGACTATGGAGAAAGAAAAAGAGGATTAGTTAGGACAATAACTGATTAGTATAACTTCTCACTATAAAATCAATATTCCACTTTGTTGTTAAAAGAGACTACTAGAAATCATAAAATCTAATCGCCATAACTTATAAAAAAGAAAAGTAAATGAAAGCATATTGATGCAATCTTTACAGGGAACCTATACATATACAGTCCGTATTCTACATTGATGCAGTTTCTATAGTAAACTTATGCGTACACATGACTTATACCATACTGATACACTTTATATAGAAACACCAAACTGATACAGTCCCTATACTATACTGATGCACTTTATACAGAAAAACATATGTCTATGCAGTCCCTATAACATTAATTAGCTTCTTGTATGTTGCAATCTTTTTATATGCTAACTTTTCTTATAATGCAAGGCATTGATATGTTGCGATCTCTTTGTTTCAGTGAAAATAGTCATACTCAAGCCAACAACAATTGTTGATATGATCACAAGTGTTAATGTAAGTGATATACCTCCGACGACCTTTATTTATTATGAATAGTTACTTATAGTTATTTGAGTTTAATAATTTTAATTGGTGCACAAAATATCTAGCATTTTAAGCCCTCCTTAGAAGGAGTTTTCACAGGGGCGTCGTGAGCAACACATAGAGAAAATCCACTTTTGACCTTCTAACTACGAAAACAGTCTACTCCTGTACTTTAGCTTCACTAATGAGATAAGTTAGTTGGATTACTTGCTTGTTAGAGGACAGGTAGTGAACTAAATTCTTTTCTTAGAGAGAAGAATAAGCCATCCATTTGATGAGAAATAAGAAGGAATATCAAAAATTCGAGTAGATGAAGCAGCTACTTTCAAAATAACAGGCAGTTCACATTCCACATTGATGCGGTTTATATAGAAAACCTATGCATATGCAGTTCCTATTCCATACTAAGAGTTTACTATCTTAGACTTTGAAAAATGAAGTTCTAAGACTTCACCAATTATTTACTGAGAGTTACTTTGACTCTCTAGCTGTTTGATTTTTATGGCCTAAAATTAAAAATATTTTCTAGTAGCTATATGCCAGATAAAATACTAATATAGTTCATATACTATATTGATGCAATCTCTAAACCTATGCATATGCAGTCCCTATACTAAACTGATACAGTTCTTATACCACATTGATATACTTTTTCAAAAGAGAGGAAACCTATGCATGCATATACAGTCCCTATACCTAACTGATATAGTGCTTATACCACATTGATATGCTTTTTCAAAAGAGAGGAAACCTATGCATGCATATAAAGTCCATATACCAAACTGATACAGTGCTTATACCACATTGATACACTTTTTCAAAAGAGAGAAACCTATGAATGCATATACAACCCCTATACCAAACTGATACAGTGACTATACCGCATTGATACACTTTTTCAAAAGAGAGTAAACCTATGCATGCATATACAGTTCCTATACCAAACTGATACAGTGCTTATACCACATTGATACAGTTTTTCAAAAGAGAGAAAACCTATGCATGCATATACAATCCCTATACCAAACTGATACAATACTTATACCATATTGATACACTCTTTAAGTAGAGTCATACCTTGATGCTGATGATCTATTGACCTTAAATTGAAATCTCTCTCGTATTGCATAATGCTTCATCACACTGGTTATTATATTTTTATTCCAATAAAATTGCCCTTCTTCTATATCTTTATGAAGAGGATCCATTATTGTAGACTTTGGCTCTTCATCCATTTCTTTCTCAGAAAAATCATCTTCAATATCAGAAAATTGATCTACTTCAATAGGCATTTGATGAATCAGTGTAGCAGTTGAGGATTCACCAATTGTAAATTCATATTTCATTGTTATACACAAAGGATACTCATTGATGTCAAGATTTTTTTTCTGCATCTCCATTTACAATCTGACACTCATGTCATTGTATATAGGCCTAAATCTAGCTCTCACAATGTATTTTGTGTCCATCAAACCTCTAGTTGGCTCTATATTCAATTGTTTATACAATCTAGCAACAAAAAATCATAGGTACAGTCAGAATTGAATAGCACTCCGTTGATGGTGAAATTATCAAATTTGACATTAGTTATCCACTGACCTCCGTATTGTATCATTATTGGAACAAAAATTAAAGCTGAAGCCATTATTTTGTATCAATTTTAGCAAATTTACAATGAAAAAAACTACATGAAGCTAATTGAAGGTGGAGTTTTGCAGTTTTATATACAATTTGTGGAATGAGAAAGGTAAGGTTCAGTATCGCAAAAGGTAATGGAATCGAGATTTATGAGTTTGAATGGTAAGGAAATCGTGAATGGAAAGGAAAAAGAGAAAGGAAAAGAAGATATTTACTGAGATTTTCGGTTAAGGGTCTGTTAGTGATGGTTACTTAGTGGAATTAGTTTAACGACTAATTAGAGGGTATTTAATTTTAGGGGCTATTTTAGTGGAATTAGTTTAGACTTAAGTGTTATTTTTGTCATTTCCCCAAAATAAAAACAAAAAGTCCAGAAAAATGGCCAAAGTCAAAACTGACGCGGCCCAAATGCACAAAAACAAAAAAAAAATACTACACAGAAAATGAAAAACTAAAATGAAATAAAAGGTTTTTATTCTCCTCTCTAGAACCCTCCATCGTCTGATGAGCTCATTGATTGTCGGAGTTCTAAGAGTGCTATATGGTCGATGTAGTTGCTTTTTGGTACAATCTTTGGTCCTTGGTGTTACTCTAATCTGAAGTTTATGTCCTTTTGTGTTACTAAGTTGGAGGTGGGGTAAAATAATTACCGATGGTAAGTTAACTATCATTTTTTCACAAAAGTAACTTAACTACCTTTTCTAACACAAAAATAACTAAATTTTGGGTAAACTTGCACAAAAATCATACTGGCTGAAATATGTAACTTTTTCGATCACTCACTATTTTCACTATTTTTTAATTTTTAAACCAAATAAATAAAAGTTGAAAACACTCAATCCGACCATTTGAAAAAGTATAATTGCTAATGTCATAATCTTTATTTTTCTCTACCTTTTTAATGTGTTTGGTTTAAAATAATATACAATAATTCTTTTAACATCAACTCAATTAAAGATTGGATTCCCTCATCTCGATAAGTTAATTTCATTGCCATATTTTTGGCCCGCCGAGCTTTTATGTAACTAATTGTGTAGTCTTAGTCCTTTCTAACAACTTCAGTTAAGCCATTCATACTCTATGATGGATCAACTCTGAACATATGAAAGTACCTATTCGTAACTCACTCAGAATTCATATGGAAATTGTTAAACACATTTCCACATGTATGCTCTAAAACACAAGACTTGATTTGCATAGTTGAATCTGCCTTATTCACTGCAATAGCAAACACTTTAAAATGAAACTTTAAGTACTTGCATTTGCGTATCACTCTAATCTGATTATTAGCAGACAAGCGAAGTTGAAACCTGCTCTTAATACCATGGTGGCACCTACTTTAACCCGCTAGTAGGTAAGCCAAGCCATAGCCCAGAATGGAAAGTAATGAGCTAATAGGTGGAAGAGAGATAAATAAGAACAGAAACAATAATAATAGGTGAAAAACCGGAAATATATATACAAGGTGCACCATATAATAGAGGGGAGAGGACAAAATGAATCAAAAAAAATCCCCCAAGAACTGGTAAGGTCATTACAAGAGCCACTATACAAAAAAATAGTACTAGACAGTGTCAAAATATACATCAGAGTCTCAAAATATACAAAATAAGACTGTCATGAAGGCAGATGGATAAGGATCAGCTCCAGAATCTGAAAGCTCACCCAAATCTCCGGTCAATAGGACAATTCGAGATCAGCGTCAACAATGACGACTCATACTATGATCTGCATCATGGAAAAAAATGCAGAAGTATAGTATGAGTACGAAAACATGGGATACTCAGTAGGCATCATAGGCCAACTGAGCTCAATTACTATAAAAGCATATGAATCTACGCTAAAGGCAATAAATAAGGGTAAGAAATTGAGTTAATAGGTTATGCTAAGCAAATGCGGTAAATCAAGCATAAGTAACTCAAAAGCAGAAACAAATGCCTAACTATAACCTAACTGGACCCCCATAAACCCAGAAGGTACAAACAAGGAGAAATAAACCCAACCGAGCCCCCATAAGCACAATGGATACAAAGAAAGTGTAATACTAATACACAACCAAGTATAATAGCAAGAAAAGTAAATGTGAGCCAAGATGTAATATGCTTTTCGTATAATCCTCCTATAGCTATAACCATAATCTTATTGGTCTTAAGCCATATTTTCCAACCCAAGATAAATAATAATAATAAATTCCTTACTTGAACCAGAACTAACAAAATATAACCAATATACAGGTGCTGGACTCGAACCGGAACTCAACAAAATATAATCAATAAACCAGGTGTCAGACTTGAACCAGGACTCATAAGTAAGAAACACATAATAGTAACCCAGAGTTATAATCCATCTCTGGTCCATCTAGTCATTTTTCCCATTTTTAAAGGCCCAGTCCTTAAAGGAGAATCGAATTCCATTTATTAAGTCGGAAGACGTAATTCAAGGTCAAATACTAACTTGCCAAGGGTAATGAAACTGAAATGGCTTAATATAACAACTAAGTCAACCCAAACCCAAGTAATAGTCTAAATAAATGATGTTGTACTCATTTTGGTCAAAATGGGTGCTATTCTAAAGCAACCTATTTTAAAAAGGGCGATAGGGCCCAACACAAGTCTTGAAAACCTCACCTAACCTACCCAAAAATAGGTTAAGGTTTTACAATCCCATTCCAAGGCACTAAATAAGTTAAGTATAATCCTAAAGGATAAGCAAATACTAACTTAAGGAAAACGGGGTTGAAATCTACACCAACAGCCCCCTAATCGGGTAAGAATAGTTAAAAGTCGCTAAATAAATATCCAGACCATAAGAACCCACCCACAAGTAGTACAATATCACACTAATACTATAAGAGAGAAAAGTCTAGAATAAAGGTAAGCCTAGCCTACCTTGAGGATGCCAGAAGCATGCAAAATCCTCTATAACGAGGCTTTTCCCTTTTGAAAAGTCTCCGACCGCTGCCACGCTATCAAAACAATATTCTTGGTGTTAAGATGAGAAAAACAATACCTATATTGAAAATTTATACTAAATCGAGTTAAAAATCACCCATGGGGTCCCTTGCAGAATCCCAAAATTGAAATCGCCATAACATCCCTCGGGGCATAATGAGCTAGTTCTTAATAAATGGGCATGACCGGCCCTCAATTTCATGCCCAAAACAACCTGCAAGCTTGAGTAAAAATCAAGAAATTAATTACAAAATAAAACAAAATTAGACCGCAAACTTACTAGCTAAAGCTGAGAAAACACTCATTTTAATGTCTCCAAATCAATCCCAGCTCCAATTGTCAATTCCCCACACCTTCTAGAGCTCTCAATATCACTTATGGTGTTTATACTTAGAAAAATGAGGGCTGAAAATAAAGGGAAAGCTATTTATACTGCCAGAGGTTTCCTCATCACTGTCGTGGGACCCCCTAGTCGTTATCGTGGGATCCCACTAACATGACCATCACTATCACGGTGGACTATCCATGTAATCGCGATGCATAAGCTAGCTCGATCCCACAACCCTCCTTCATCGCGATCGAGAGCCTCAGCCTCACGGTCGCGATGACCAAGGTCCATAGACCCTCATAATCGCGAAGGTTCTCATCGCAATAGCAATGAAGGATCTGGGCTTACACTAAGGGCTGATACACCAGCAACTTTGCTAAGTTGTAAAATCTCTGGATGGGCCCTCGGGATTCTTTTAGAATCTCATAAACAAAAACAACCTATGCTACCCTACCAAATTTGGCATTTCAGACTTAATAGGACCATCAAAATTTCCATTAGAGGTTGTTTTGACGAAAAGTGAGTCCCACATCCAAGGTTCTATTTTTACCAAAATCCACTCAATAGCCCAAAAAGAGCCTGGAAGCCTCGGGACTAGGACCAAGGGTCCTCCTAGCTTAAAATCAACCTTTCGGAACTAACGGAACTATCCAAACTTCTATCTGAGGCCGTTTACCAAATGTTTTTGCCCGAGATTATTTTCTCAACTTTAAAAGCTCCAAAAATGGGAAATGGCTATGAAAACCAAATGAACTACCTGGCAACTGAACTGTCAGTCCCAACAAGTCATAAATGACTTAGAGCAGCTATAGGCATGCTCTAAATGCAGAAAAAGCACGAAAATACAAAAAATGACCTGAAGGGTCATTATATAAGGAGTATCTTTGTGAATTTAAATAAGTTTTACGACTTTTTCCAGTTTACATGGTACAAATCATCACCAAATGTTAGGACCAACCACCAGAAAGAGTATCTAAGGCACAAAAACTTTACTTCTACCACATATTTGATGTAATCTAACATTGGAATGTTACTAATGTATTAGTTTAGGTAGCACAAAAATTCTCCTCACATTCTCAAAGGACAATATGGTTTAGAAAAAATAAACTTCATGAAATTTAATTTCATGAAAATTTAATTAATTTTCAAGGTTGCCGATAATGAGAACAAACAAAGAAAGAACTCAGTAGTGTAAATATTAGTAGCAATTGCTACACTGAGGAAATGATCTCCAGAGCTAGTCGGCAAAGTTGAAATAAAAATGGAAAATAAAAGTCTAATAACATAACAAGAGAAACATAAAGCTGATTGAGAAAAGTAAAGCCACCAAAAACATGTAATTCATAGAAATCAAAGAAAGAACGAAGCAAGAATATAATCAATATTGGATGCTACAACCCTAAATTAATTTAAGCTCAAACACATATGAATGGTGCAGTAAAAATGATCAGTGAACCAACCCGACAAGGGTAGACCAAAAAAATATTCAACAGAAGGAGAGAGATACGTACATAGAAGTAGAGCTTGAGATTGTGAAGCTTCTGAGATGTGCTAGATTGGTAAGAGAACACACGTGTTCAGTTTTTCTAGATGTGGCCAAATTAGAAATCCACAGGGTAAGCCTCCAGTTTAACCTGAAATTACATTGTTAAATGATGAATTTACCCTTATTACTGCCAGCCAGACATGTCGACCATTAGTTGTGTGGTTATCCACACATATATTAGCAGTAGAATAGGGGATTCATGCCAAAAAGAGGTGAAAGACCGTTACGTACCATGTTGTGGCTTCTTAAAGTTTATGTGAAATTGACTTGCCAACCTGTTCTACTACAAAAGAGGAAAAGGACTACAATTACTCATTTTTATCTATAATATCTACATTTAGCCAACTATCCTACATTACTTCTGTCCAACCATGGTAGTCATTCCCCAATTCAAAGAGAACTACGAGTGCTCAAGGAGTGACTTTCACGTGTCAAACCCAGAAAGACGCGATTGGCACCCAGTGCTTCACTTGACTGAGCAAACTGACAAATAGCTAGCCAAATAACACAACCTACAACAAGTTGGGCCAATGAGGCTCGAACGACACAAACAATTTTATAATAAAAGCATGAGAATATCAAAGCATACCAACAAGGATGCTTTAAACCATAAACTGAACTAAAGCCAGTCTATCATACAAGTATATATAATAAGGCCGGCAAGGCCAAAACTGAGAATACACTGACAATAAGGTCAACAATACTACAATTGACTCATACACCCATAATAGATATCTACAAGCCTCTAAGATGAAGAACCACTAGCAAGTAGTCGGGATAGGGTCCTGACATACCCATCAGCTACACAAAGCAAAAGAAGACTCCAAACTCAGCAACCCCAAAAAGAACGAAGCTTACCAATCATTAGTTAAACTCGACCACATGTAATGAGGATCGCTGTCTACCTGATAACCTACAAGCATGAATACAACACCCCAAATAATAGAAACGTCAATATGAGATAATGTACCAAGTATACAAGGCGACATAATAATAGAAATGACATAGTTGAAATTGAAACAATAATACGACAAACTTAATTTGCTCAGAACCAACAACTCATAGTATCACACTACCTGCATAGTTTCCATCCACTTCTCCTGTTAGTTACTCAAGTCACGTAAATAATAATCAGTTTAACCATCAAACAACAACCTACCATGGCCATCATAAGCTCGAAAGATACCAACCACAATCACATTATAATGAATATGTACAATGCAATGCATCCAGAACCGGATAAATCATAACCTCAAACAATCTTACATACTCCTACCTCGACTCTTATAATTATGACACTAAGACGATAACCCGCTCCTAATAACTAACAGCTAATTCTACTTGTTCTCTATTTAATTTATATCACTATATCAATAACAACATACTAAGCCACCATACGCCCCATACACAACTGACAACAGCAAATCAAAGCCATAGTACACAACCATATGAAATACAATACACTGTAATGTGATACATGTGGTATAGATATATACCTCAATCCCAACCCCAAAGGTATAAATGCACATGGTATAGGTGAACACTCTGATCCTAGCCTTAAAAGGAGTGCAATACATGTGGTGTAGGAGAACACCCCAATTTCTAGCTTCAATGATATACAATGCATATATTATAGGCAAATACCTCGATCTTAGCATCAATGGCATGAATTCATATAGTGTAGGTGAACACCCTCGATCCTAGCCCTAAGGGCATGAGATGTAATATATTCTCACCATGCATATGAATACAACCAAATAATATGCAAATTGGGCCACACAATAATCTCAACTTATCCAATAGTTCATAACAACATACAAATAACTATATGGGCTGTCGTGGCCACCAAGATATCTGAATATATATAGTTTTCTATGGCCGACATGACAACTATGATATTTATGGAAAACACATAAATTATATTTATAAGTGAAATTCTAACCCCAGTGGTTACTATCTACCATCAAAAGGGACAACAAAATAACAAGTGTTTCACCTTGTTAATTATTAGGAAGTATCCGATCCTTTAGTCCTCATAATACCATGAGCATGTAACATAATCAACATAGATGATTTTATGACTGGTAAAAGTTTTTCAAAGTGTTTTATTGTGTTAGGCTAGTAAAATAAATTTTCTTCCATGAAAGAGGTATTAGAAGTTAGGCAAGAAAAAGTACAAGTTATCTTTATTTCACTATTATATCACCCAACATGCAATCATCTATACTCTTGCTTATTCTACACTCACCATAACACTAATGGATTTAACACATTATTTAATTTATTTTTTGAATTCCTATGTACTCACTAACACCAAATACCTAAATAAAGAGGACGTAAGCCTAATATAATATCTCATTCATGCCAAGCCAATAACCACACCAAGTAAAAGGTAGATGAGGAGCAAAGGAAATTATGCTACATGACAACTCCAATTTAGAGACATCTAGTAATCGACTATTCTATAGCATGCTAGACTCAAAAATCACCTATCTTGAATCATGCCAAAAAAGGAAAGAAAATAGCCTTTACATACCTCAAATTCGAGCTCAAATTAAGTGGTGTAGATAATCAATTTTTCTATTGGTAATTATTTTCATTTCAAAGGAAAATAACTTCCTACCAAGTATGTTCTTCCAACATGAATATGTATTTATTCTACAGGTGCTATGAGCTTTCCCTGGTAAAATAAATATATTCCAAAGTCTAAATTACATGTTTAGTAGCCTGTATTAATGAAAGATAGGCTTAGGTTTTGTCCTAATATTTTCTTCAAACTTCAGTTATTGAATGAAGAGGTGGAAACATTTATTGAAAGGTATACCATGTGCACTTCTCCACCACCACTTCCTCATAGAAGTGGTGGTGCCAATACCACAAGATTCTTACTCTGTTACGTATACACTAAGGTATTATATAAGTTTGTGGTAAAATAATTATAAATTTTTTAATGTACCACAATTAATAGAAAATGATCATAAAGAAAAGTCAAAAAAGGAAAATGTTGAAAATGCTCTCTAAACTAGCCTTCTAAACCCTAATACCGCCCTCTTTTGATGTTGAAATGGTTAATTTGGCCATTGGCCAGCCTCCGCCAGAGGTTGCTCAGCCCACTAACACTTCTACTTTGCTTAGTAATGGTAGGAAGATGAACTATACAACTTTACAACCTACGCCTTCAACACGTATACCTTTAAACCTTTAACATATTTGCATGAAAAACCACGTGCTGTATAGGAAGAAGAGAAAATCTCACAGATGATTGTTAATGTGGATTTGAAATATGCAGTAGTTGAAATGTTCACGTATGGGTGACCTAACAATCAAGAACTAAGAAAGATTATTCCAAAATAATGTGAACTTAAAGGAGATGTTAACATAGGTCTGCTTTGTAATATATATGTATCATAAGGTCTTCAAGGATGAAAGATTATGTTAACCTGTTATCAAAACCAATTTTCTATATTGCACATAGAGACTGAATTTACCCCATACAAACACTTAAATGGGATTCATTTTTTAATCGAAAGGAAGAAACATCGATAGCAATTGTATGGATCTCTCTACCATTATTATCACCTAATTTTTTTAGGGAAGGAGACTATTTTTTTCATTAGTTATTGAAATATGAAAACCCTTTGACATAGTCACTAGCAACAAAACAAAACCTAGTTGTGTAAGAGTTAAAGTGGAGGTAGACCTATTGAGTGATTTCCTAAAGAGAGATAATGTTTGCATCAAGAAGAAATCTGGTGAAATAGTAGCTAAGTGGAATACTATCATGTATGACTATCTTCCCAAATATTATAAGAGCTACAAACTATAAGGACATAATGAAAAAGAATGCTTTGTGCTACATTTGGAGTTGTACCCAAAGAATGAAGATGATGAAAAGAAAGATGAGAAGAAAAAGGCAAGCACTGGAAGGAAAGAGAACAAGGAGGTGGACAAAAATGAGCAAAATTACAAACGCAAGAAGAAGGAGAACAATTTTTTGGAATAAAGGCAAATAAATGATGCAAGAATATGTAGATATTTATATAGAGGAGGCATGGATCAAAGGTGGAATCAAAAAGATGTCTCCATGAAGTAGGATGATGTACTTATAGGGAAATTTTTTTATGTTCTGAACAAAGATGAATGGTATGAAGACCCACCAAAAAATAACACTGCAAAGCCAGTGAATGAGGTGAATTAAAATAAGAAGGAATCATCAAAGAAATGGGTAGAAGAGTCACTTGTTTAGCAAGTAGATGATAAAGGCAACTCAAAAGTGCAAACTGCAGATGGCCAAAGAAAAGAACAACTCACAGAAGGTAACAAATAACAAATAGATGCTGATAAAGAGGTGGATAAGAGGAAAGAAATTGAAAAATTAAAGTAGCACAATGAGAAAAAGAATACTATTATCATAACAGATGACAGTTAAGAGAGTCAGGATGCAGAAAAAAGAGATGACAATCAAGTTAAAGATGGGAAAGTTAAGGATTGGACATATGAAGGAGAAGAAAAGGAAAGACCACCAAAAGCAGAGAAGAGTAATGAAAATAATTCCACAGATACAGAAGGAGAAGGATCTTTAACAAACAAGCAAGGCCTGAAAATTAATGACGAATCATAACATAATTCACAACATGTTTAGGAAACATAACATTCAGAGATGGTGGTATAAAGAAGAGATAAAGAGGAAAATGAAGACATCCAAGAGAATATCAAGGATGTGAGTTCAACGGAGATCTATCACCAAGGCATAATAAATACATTTGAGTTGGGAGGAACAAAAGAAAAACTGGGACAGCCAAAAATATAAGGAGTAGCTCTGCAAAACCCCCACGAGTTAGACAATGACGGGCACACTTTTCGTTTAGAATATTAGGTCAATAAACACTCAAAACTCCTTTGAGAGATTGATTGACTTAAAGAAGAGAAACAAATATGCTTATATTGTCCTATTGGAACCTTTCCAAGGGCCTCAATAGTTATAAAATTATCGAAGGAAGCTAGGTATGGAAAATATTATGGCAAATTGTTTAGCCAAAATTTGGGTATTCTAGAATGATTAATGGAGAGGGGATATTATGAATGATAAGTACCAGCAGATCACGATCAAGTTTGTGCATCAACTCATACAGACGGAGATATTTATCACTGCAGTTTATGCAAAATGTAATGCATTAGATAGGATACAATTATGGGAAGAGTTAGTGAAGAATAATGTAAAAATTAAAAAACCATGGATTATAGGTGGTGAATTTAATGTGATTTTGGATGAGGCACAAAAAGGGGTGGCCTACCTTTTACTCAGCATGAGACTATTGACTTTGCTTAATGCATAATCTCATGTACACTGACTGATTTGAATTTTTCTGGCAGTAATTTACATGATGGAATAGGAGAATAGAGGATGAATGTATCTTTAAAAGGCTGGATAGGGTATTTGGTAATCAAGAGTTTATGAATAAGTTCCCATCTATATAGGTACAATATCTAATCAGTAAAGGATCAAACCATTCTCCCCTACAAGTGTGTTGTAATTCAAATTAAGAAAGGATAAGCATGCCTTTTATATTTTTAAATTTTTGGACTAAGCATGAAAAATTTCACAACCTGGTGAAACAAAATTGGAGTATACAAGTCTATGGAAATCCTTTTCAGATTATCCAGGAAAAGATAAAGAACTTGAAGAAGGTATTAACCAAATTGAGTAAAGAAACATATGGGAACATATTTCATAAGGTGGAAATTTTGGAAGATGTGGTTAGGGTGAAAGAAATACAGATGGAGATCAACAGTACAAAGCAAAATAGAAAGAATTGATAGATACAGAGGGAGAACTGAAAAAACATTACTAATTAGAGGAGGAATACTGGAAGCAAAAATCAAGGATGAGATGGTTTACTGGTGGGGATAAGAACACAAATTTTTTACTCTTATGTGAAAGGAATGAGAATATAGTTTACTTTGAATGAAATAGAGAATGATCATGATATTACACTTAAGAACACCCAAAACATATGAGATGAGATAGATAAGGTTTTTTAGTAGCAGTTTAAAGAGAGTACTTTTAATGATGATTCTGCAATGCTAGAATGTATCCCAAGACTTATAATAGAGGAACAGAAAGAGAAGATGGATAGAACACCTACAACAAAAGAAGTATGAGAGGCAGTATTTTTTTTAAATAGTGAAAGTGCTTGTGTTCTATATGATTTTTCTGGAGAATTCTTTCATAGTTGTTGGGAGATCATTGAAGAAGATATGTTAAATATGGTAATACCTTTCTTCTATGGATTTAAACTGCCTAGATATATCACTCATACTACCCTTGTTCTTATTCCTAAGAAAGAAAATGTGGGTAAATTAACAGATCTAAAACCTATTAGCCTAAGAACTTATAACAATAAAGTGATATCCAAAGTTATTCATGGTAGATTAGTTGAAGTGTTGCATGGCATCATCTAAAAAACCCCGACAAGTTTAATGAAAGAGAGGAATATTGCAGAAAATGTCCTATATGCTCAGGAGATCATCAGAGATATAAACAAGCGGAATAAGTTCCCCAATGTAGTAGTGAAGCTGAACATGACCAAGGCATATGACAGGGTATCTTGGTTCTTTCTGACTAAGGTAATGAGGAAATTTGGTTTCACAAAGAAAATTATTGATATGGTAGGGAAACTAGTTTCAAATAACTGGTACTCAGTACTAGTAAATGGGAACTCCTTTGGTTTTTTCTCTTCATCAATAGGATTAAAGAAAGGGGATCCTCTGTCACCAACCCTGTTTATAATTGTTGCAGAAGTTTAAGCTAGAAGCTTGAATAGGCTAAATAAGGATAGTAATTTAAAAGGTTTGGTTTACCAAAATGTAGTGAGAAGATAAATCATATCTATTATGCTGATGATACAATATTTTTTTGCTTTGTGCATAAGGTTCAATCAAGAATATGATGAAAGATCTAAATAGGTATGAAAAACCATCAGGCCAACTCAGTAATTTATCTAAGAACTTTCTTTATCTACATGAGAAGGTTCCTATTGTTGTTAGGAATAGAATAAGAATAGTCAATTGAATTGTTATTGAGACATTCCCATTTACTTATTTAGGTTGCCTAATATTTTATGAAAGAAAGAAGAAGTGTCACTTTGAAGGGTTGACCAAGAAGGTAAGTAGAAGAGTGACAGCATGACACAACAAATTATTATGGGGGCAAATATATTTTGATCAATAATGTCTTACAATCTATGCACATATATTTAATGTCTTCTACGAGCCCCCTAAAAGGGCTGATAGATCAAATTCATAAGATGATGGCCAAATTTTGGGGGGAAACTAGTGGAGTCAAAGAAAACATTGGGTAGCTTGGGATGATTTGTGTCTGCCTAAGGAAGAAGGGGGTATTTGGTTCATATCCTTACATATTGTAGCTGATGCCTTGTTTTCTAAATTATGGTGGAATTTTAGAACTTCATCTAAATTTTTATAGAGCCACTTCATATGGAAAAAGTATTACAAGAAGAAAAATCCTATGATTGTACATGGATCAGGGATTTCTCATGTATGAAGAAAGATGACTCAAATAAGGGAGGAAGTTGAGCATAATATATGGTGGCAAATTAGAACAGGTGATGCAAGCTTCTGGTATTTATAACTAGACTAAGCAGGGGGCCTTGTATTGTGTGGAAGACCAGAATCAAAGGGAAGAAGAGATAGAGGTGAAAGAATTCATTATAGAAGAAAGATAAGATAGGGTTAAATTGAGAAAATATATTTCAGAGGAAATGACTGAATATATTCTAGAGAATGTAAGTCCTGTATTAGTAGAAATGGGTAGAAATAAAGCATGGTGGATGGGAGAATCAAGTGGCATATTTAGTGTTAAGTTAGCATGGGATCTATTGAGACATAAAAGACAAAAAATAGGGGTTTACAGAAGTATTTGGAATAAAGGGCTATCTTTTAAAATCAACTTGTTTTTATGGAGGATCTGGAAGGGTAGAGTTGCTACAGATGATAATCTGCAGAGGATAAGGATCAATATAGTTTCAAGGTATTGGATATATGAACAACATCATTAAGAAAATATGGAACATATTTTTCTAATAGCTCCCATAGCTGTAAATCTATGGAAGCACTTTGCTAGAGATACTTATTTTTTGTGTGTGTCATTTGCTGAAGAAAGTAGTGGCTGTATATAGGAATGTTATGGTGGTGGAAACGATAATAAAATAACAAAGTTTAACAACTTGAGGGACAAGTACATTGTTCAGACAATGACTCTTTATTTTATTATTATTGGTTTTCTGGGTTATACCTGTGGACTTATTTAGTTCAAATTCTAGTATGATGACTTTCAATTTTTGGGAATGTTTAGACGATCTTATTTTTCACACTAGTATTGAATGAATAATTATTAACTTTTATTAAAGAATTATGATTTTGTTTTTAAAATTGAATAAGTGAGTGATTTGATTTTGATTAGATGGTTCTCCCGCTGGAGGGTTAGTCTGGGTGCTATTCATGACGGTTTGGGTTGTGAAAAAGTTGGTATCATATCCTTAGGTTAGTTTATCTCATCATACTAGAATGGGTCTAGTAGTGTGTTGCGAAATGGTACAGAGATGTCTGTACTTTTCTTCGAGAGGCTACAGGACTTTGGAAAACCTTTACTTTCTTTTTTCTTTCATGCTATGACTTAATTTCAATTGGTATATGGCAATCCAAATTTGTATCTAAAATTCTTCATTCTATTTCTTGTAGATGGTGAGAACAAGGTCCAACGAAGCCAGAGTAGAGGTTCTCAAGCCAGTTGCTCCAATTACTAAGGTTCTCAAGGATGAGTGAGGGAAAGGAGAAGGAGATGAGGTAGGGCAGTACCCACTAGGGTTGGGGCCCAGACTATAGCCAATTAGGCTAGATAGAGGTCATAGTAACCTTCCTTGATCGAGTATAATCGTGAAGATATTGTGGATGATGAGGTACCAGTTCATAAGAATGTAACACCAGTCCGAAGGGTGCAACCCCTGTTCAGATGTCCTCAAAGCTAATACAGCAAGTCTTGGGTTCTTGTGAGGGCTGGTCAGTACTGGGGCCATGCATGCAGTTTCTATTTACCAGTAGCCAGGGATGCAACATGCTGCTATAGTATCCCCCCCAGGATAGATAAGCTTTGGGAGATAGATGTTTTTCTCCGTTCAATACTGGGTCCTGTAATGACCAGAAATGAACATGAATTATTGTGTAAGTTCTTGAAAATAAAGCTTCTAGTTTTCCTTCTACTAAAATAGAAGTTGCTTTTGAGTTGAGCTATTGCATAAGATATTTATAGTAGAGAATTACGGGATAGAGTTTGTGACCTTCCAGCTACAAGGGGATGCCAAGCTGTGGTGGAGGGTGTATATTGAGTGTAGATTTTCTATGTTTCCTCTATTAACTTGGACCCAATTCCATACCATATTTCTGGAGAAGTATGTGCCACGCATTCTACGTGACAGGAAGAGAGATGAATACCTTACCCTTGAATAGGGTAATATGTTTGTTGCGGCCTTAAGTTTCGTGCCCTTTTTAGATTTGATACTCAGATGTTAAATACAGAGGAGGAGTAGAGCCATCACTTTGTAAAAGGTTTTAACACTAACCTTTAGATTTCAGCACTTCAGATGACTTTCTCGGGTAAGATATTTCAAGAAATAGTAGACTTTGTGAAAAAGGTGGAGGGAGTGAGATAGAAGGGGTACGCAAAGATGGTTGGTAAAAAGGCCCAAAATACTGGAAACGTTAGCCATTCATACTCCAGAGGCCATCATTCCTAAACTTACTTGACTGTCCTATTTAGTCAGCCTTGCCAGTTTTGATAGAATCTCCATCAAGGACCATTCAACAGTCTTCAAGTGTGGGCAGTCAGGTGGCTTCTTACTTTTCTGCTTATTGGCCTTCCTTGGATTAAAGATGCTATGCTTGTAGTGGAATTAAACACTTAAAAAGAAGTTGTCCTAATGTCAGATAGTCAAACTTCTAGGGTCAGCATCAATAGTCTAGGGCTTTAGTTTTGGCTGGTAGAAGGGATAGAGGAAATACTAGCAATCATCCACGAGATGGGCATGGTGGTTATGAGGCAAGTCTAGGTAGTAATAGGGGAGGTGGCAATACTAGTAGAGATGGTTCACACTTGGCTAAAAGAGGCATTCATTGATGATAGGGCATATTTTTATGCCTTCTCTTGAAAATCTGAGGTTGAGGCATTAGATGCTGTTATCATAGGTACCATTCTTATCTGTGACTGGATGGCTTTAGTTTTATTTGATCCAAGTTCTACCTTTTCATATATATATTTGTTAGATTTGCTTTGGAATTGAATCTGGTATGTGACATGCTTGATGTACCTGTATATGTGTCTACTCTGATTGGGGATTCTATATAGTAACCTAGGTTTTTTGTGCTTGTTGAGTAGTGTTTATGGGTTTACAGACTTGGGTTGACTTTGTGATATTGGATATTCTAGACTTTTATATTATTTTTGGTATGACTTGGTTGTCTCCTCATCATGTCATTTTAAATTATAATGCCAAGACTGTAAATTTAGCTATAACAGGGATGGATAGGCTAGAGTGGGAGGGTGACTATAAACCTACTCATGTGAAACTCATTTCTTTTATTCCTGCCATGAAGTTAGCAAGGAAAGGGTGTTTACCTTTCTTAGCTCATCTTCAGGACACTAGTGTTGATGTATCATCTCTTAAGTTAGTTTCTATGGTGTGTGAGTTTTAGGATGTGTTCCCTATTGATTTTCCTGGTATGCCTCCAGATTAGGATATTGATTTCTATATCGACTAAGAGCCAAACACTCTTCCCATTTCTATTTCTCCATATAGAATAGCTCCAGTTGAGTTAAGAGAGCTTAATGCTCAATTGCCAGAGTTGCTTGACAAAGGTTTTATTCATCCTAGTTCTTTTCCATGGGGTGCTCCAATTTTATTTGTCAAGAAGAAAGATAGTAGTCTTTGAATGTGCATATATTACCGACAATTGAATAAGGCTACCATCTGTAATAAGTACCTATTGCCTAGGATTAATGACTTATTTGATTAGTTACAGGTTGCTTTGGTATTCTCTAATATAGATCTAAGGTCGGGTTACCATCAGCTGAAAATCTAGCTTGAAGCTATTCCTAAGACAACCTTTCGAACTCATTTGGGCATGATGAATTCTTGGTTTTATACTTTGGGTTAACTAATGCACCAGCAACCTTTATGAGTTTGATGAATACTGTTTTTAAGTCCTTCCTAGATTCTTTTGTTGTAGTGTTTATTGACAATATTTTGGTGTACTTTAAGAGTAAGAAAGATAATGTAGAGAATTTACGTATTGTTTTAGATGTGTTGAAGGAGAAGAAGCTTTATGTAAAATTCTCTAAGTGTGAATCTTGGATGTCTTTTGTGTCTTTCTTAAGGCATGTTGTTTCTGAGAAAGGGTGATGGTACATCCTCAAAAGATTGAGGTAGTTAAGAATTGGGCTAGGCCAACTACAGTGACTGAAGTTCATAGCTTCATGGATTTAGCAAGCTACTGCCACAAATTTGTTAAGAACTTTTCTTCTATTGATACTCATTTGATGAGATTGACTCAGAAGGAGGTGCTTTTTGTTTGGTCAGATAAGTGTAAAGAGAGCTTCCAAAAGCTCAAATCTTTTCAGACCACGACTCCTATTCTTGCCTTATCTGTTGAAGTTAAAATTTTTATAGTAATTTGTGATGCTTCATATTATGGTTTGGGAGATATGTTGATGAAGGATAAGAACATGATTGCCTATGGTTCAATGCAATTAAAAGTTCATGAGATGAACTATCTGGCTCATGACTTTGTGCTGGAAATTCTGGTCTTTGCACTTAAAAAATGGATGCACTATTTATGTGGGGTGAAATATGAGGTGTTCATGGATCATGACAGCTTGAAATATGTGTTCACTCTAAAAGACATGAATCATAGACAACAATAATGGATGGATTTGTTGAAAGATTATGATGTCACCATCCAGTACCATCCGATAAAGGCCAATGTAGTGGCAGATACATTTAGTAGGAAATATGTAACTGTGGGAAGTTTGGCTTGTGTTAATGTGTAATGACCCTCTAGGTCATTTCCTTCATTTTCATGTATTTTCTGCATTTAGAACTTTCCCATAGCTTTCCTAGGTTATTTATGACTTGCTTGGACTGACAGTTTGGTTACCGGGTAGTTCGTTTGGTTTTTAGAGCCATTTTCCTGTTTAGGAGCTTCTAAAGTTAAGAAATGGGTCTCAGGCCTAAACCTCAGGGAAATGGCCTTGGATACCATTTTTGACAGTCTCAACAAATTTGGAACATCGATTTTAGGCTAGAGGGACCCTTGATCCAGGTCTCGAGACTTTCGGACTCGTTTTGGGATATTGGGTGGAATTTGGTTAAAAATGTCTCCTATGTATGGGATTGACTTTTTGTCGAAACGACCTTAGATGGAAATTTTGATGGTGCCGTTGAGTCTGGAATGTCAAATTCGGTAGGGTAGCATAGTTTGTTACCGTTCATGGGATTTCTAATGAATCTCGAGGGTTCGGTCGAAATATTTGTAACTTGGTAAAATTGCTGGTATAGGCCCAGTTCCTTCATCACGATCGTGATGAGGACCCCTGCTATCATGAGGGGCCATGATCTTTGTCATCGCAATTACTAGGTTTGATTACTCGCGATCGTGATGAAAAAGGTCGTGGGGCCCCAGCTTACTTATCGCTACTACTTGGCTAGGCCACCATGATCGCAATTAACCTATTAGTGGGATGTCGTGACAGCGACCAGCGGACCTCACGACCTCGATGAGAAAACCCCTAGAAGTATATATACCTTTCCCTTAGTTTCTCTCTCATTATTTTCTAAGTGTTACAACCATTAAGGACTTAGTGAGCTCAAAAATCTAGGGAAATTCATATAGTGGAGCTGGGATTAGCTTGAGATCATGTGTGTTGACCCTATATCATCGATAATCCATAAGTTCCCTATCAATTTTCATGTAATTCTCCATTTTAATTATTTATTTTGGGATTGTTATTGCGGCTAATTTGAGGATAGTTTTGGGCTCGGATTTAGCTGATTTCTTGTGGCTTTTAATCCTTAATCTGCATGGGACGCTGTGACAATTTCAATTTCGCGATTAAGCAAGTGGACCCTACATGGGATTTTTGCCCCAATTTCTGATCTGGAGCGTTTATGCGCAATATAGCTATCATTTTTCTTGTCTTGAAGCATAGATCATTATTTTGATAGCATGGCAACTCTCGGAGGCCTCTCTAAAGGGAAAAGCTCCGGTTTAGAGGATTCGGCGAGCGTTCGACGGCATGCAGGTAGGCTAGGCTTACCCTATCTTTAGATTGAGCTTATTTATTGTATTAGTGTACTATTATGCTAGTTTTGGGGAGGTAGTGTTAGCCCGAGTATCATTTTTAGTATTTTATGCCTTATTTAGCTGGTTAGGGCCCCATTTTGGTAGATTTTGGACCCGTTATCCCCTAGTATAGTGAAGTATCATCCTTTATGGCTAGGTTTAGTGCTATTAGTACCTTGAGATGGGAATGGGAAGCCTTAGGATATACTAGGCTATATTTCAGCCTAGATTTGATTATCGAGACCCTATAGTAGGCCCCGCTACCTCTTGTTAGCTAGAATACTTGGCGTTAAGCTCCTTTAGGTTCAGTTAGACTCTTGAATACCATCTTAGGCTATTACTTTAGGTTGGGGTTTCTGATTTGTATAGCCCTTTTCCTAGTCAGAGTAGTAATTAACCTGGACCTCTCTCTCTCGACCTAGTATTTGGGATCCGCCTTGCCTTAGTGGACTTACCCACCCAAGCTTGGTATTTGTGACCTTATGGTCCAGAGATAGGCTCAAAAAACCTAGATTTCTTCCTGTTAGCTAGTGATATTTATTTTTATATAAATGAATTTCCATTTTGGTTTGAGTCCGACATGTGTTTTACTGCTCCTATTATTATGAGTTTTGGCAAGACTATGGAATCGGTTATGGTAAAGTTTTGGTATCAGTTTTATAATTGAGATTGGTTACTTATTGGATCATTGGTTTTTCGGTTATGGTATAGTTATTATAAGTTTTGGTTCGTGTCCGACATCTAGTTATGATACGATTGGGTTGCTCTGGTATTGTTTACATTTGTTCAGGGAGTATTGACAGAGGTACTGGGTTCTGTTGTGCATGATTCATGTAGCCTCTCGTTATTACCAATTATTTCTTGTTCGAGCATTGCATATGGCCTCTCATTATTAGCTACTATTTTCGATTTGAGCCTGCGTATGGCCTCTCATTATTATCCACTATTTCTAATTTGAGCCCGGTGTCTGGCCTCTTGTTATTACCCATTGGTTTCAGTTCAAGTTCGATGCACATCTGGATCATTTGATCATAGTGTTGGGATCAGATGGTTACTTGAGATTGGTTCAGCTACGGGTTATTTATGCTTCTTACTTTAGTTACTTCTTGTATGCACCTATCGACTTATGGGGGTTTGGTAGGGTTAATTGTCTACTTGTGTGTGCCTTCTGGGCTTATGGATGCCTAGTTAGATTATAGATAGCTCATATTTCTTATTGTTGGGTTATTTATTTCCCTTATTGTACTTGTCTAGCTCAGCAGATATTTACATTTCTACTCCCATTATTGTTGACTTAGATTACACTCTCGCATTATATTTATGCTTTTACTATACTTTGAGCTAGTCGACCTATGATGTCTACTGAGTACCCGTTTCTTTGGTACTCATACTGCACTTCTGCATCCTTTCCCTGATATAGATCCTAGTATGAGCCACCAACGTTGACATTATCCTCCGGTACAACTTCTAATTCAGAGATGGGGTGAGTTTTCTAGAGTCCGAGGCTGATCCTCCTCCATCTATTTCAGTTACAATCTTTTGGATTTCGAGACTACTGTGTATATGTATATTTTAGATATCGTCTAGTACTCTTCTTTTAGTTATAGTGGCTCTTGTATCGACCTTACCAAATCTTGAGAGGGATTATTTTGTATATTTTTTCCTCTTCCTCTTTTTGGTTGGTATTTTATGTACTTAGTACTTCTTCATTTCTGCATATATATATATTATTGTTGTTGTTGGCTTTCATTCTTGTTTCTTTTCTTTTTCGGCAGTTATCCCGTTACTTGCCATTTCGGGCTATGGCTTGGCTTACCTACTAGTGGTTTAAAGTAGGTGCCATTATGACCTGAGAAATTGGGTCGTGACAGAATGTTACAATGCATCCATTAGCTAGTGATTTTCAGACTTTAGTGAAATAGTTTATGCAGTTTGGGGTATTAAAAAGAGGAGTAGTGTTGGTTAGTGTTGAAGCAAGGTCGACATTCCTTGATCGAATCAATTCCAAATAGTTCGAATATATAAGGTTGAATAAGCTCCAGAATAAGGTGGTACATGGTGAGGCCCGAGAGGCCACTCTTGATGCTGGTAGTGTTTTGAGAGTGAATGGGCATGTGTATGTACCCCATGTTGATGATTTAATTCCTACTCTGCTAGTAGAAGCCTATGGCTCAAGGTATTCCATACATCCTGGTGCAACCAAGATGTACTGTAATTTGAGGCAGCTTTATTGGTGGCCCCGAATAAAGAGAGACATAGTGGATTATATGGCGAATTGCCAGAATTGTCAGCAGGTTAAGTATGGACATCAGAAGCTTACAAGTTTAATTCAGAGAATGCCATTCCAGAGTGGAAATGTGAGAGGATTACCATGAACTTCTTGGTAAGTCTCCCTAAGACCTTCGAGCAATATGACTCCATTTGGGTTATTATTGATAGGCTAACCAAGTCAGTGCATTTCATTCCAGTTAAGGATATCTTGCGGATGCATGGAGTCCCAGTCTCTATCATATCTAATAGAGGTATGCAGTCTACCTCAAAAGTTTTGCACAAATTGCAGGAGGAGTTAGGTACTAAGTTAGATCTTAGTACTGTGTTCCATCATCAGACTGAAGGGCAGTCCGAGAGGATAATTTAGGTTTTAAAAGACACGTTTTGGGCATGTGTGGCTGACTTTGGAGGTCATTGGGATCACCATTGTGCAAATTTTAGTATAGCAATAGTTATCATTCCAGTATAGACATGGCCCTATTTAAGGATTTATATAGGAGGAGATGTAGATCTCCCATAGGTTAGTTTGAGGTGGGTGATGTTAAGCCTTTAGTCATTGATTTGTTAAGGGGGTGACAAGAGAAGGTGAGGTTCATTCATGGAAAATTATTAGCAGCTCAAATTCAACAAAAAGAGTATGTGGATCGGAAAGTGAGGGTATGTTTTTAAAGAAAAGTGAACATGTGTTACTTAAGGTTTCACCTATGAAGGGAGTAATATGGTTTGGAAAGTGGGGCAAGCTTAGACCAAGGTATATCAGTCCATTTGAGGTTTTAGAGGAGGTGGGTACGATAGCTTATAGGATTGTAAGACCTCCAAGTTTATCAGGAGTCCATCCAGTATTCTTTTCACGACCCAACCAGTTATGAGTGGCACCCACCCTAACTCTACGTCAGGATAACCATCTAACCTAACCCTTAACCAACTGTTTCGAACCTTCACAAGTCACTTTTCTCAAATACCAGAACATCTAAATAGTATCCAAAACCAAGTCTAAAATATTATTCGAAATACTAAATAAAGAAGTGTCTTAGTCTTGAAACAAAGGACATAAGCAAAATAGAGATGATCTAATGGTTGCCTAGACATGGTTCTCACCCTTGAATCAATGCCGAAGGCACGAAATAGAGTCGAGGTCTCATCTCAAAACCTGGAACACACTTTGCACTCAACAAAAAGAAGAGTACAGGTAGTATCAGTACATCAACTAAGTACTACTAGGCATTATCGACCGACTCAACTCAACACTATACAAAGAGATAAGTTAAATGCAAGTAACAACAATCAAAACACAACTCATAATTAGTTGAACAAGTAATTACAATTATAACACTTCATCTCATCAGGACATAGGTATACAAGTAAATCAGTTACACTTGGGCAGATTGCTGTAACAATAGCTATCACAATTATGAATACAAATGAAATGATAATTGCATGCATGATATATGTACACACATACTAGAGTCAACATGGACTCTCAACTATGACCTACAAGGGATGAGCTCATTCCATGTACCAGTACCGGTATGGTACCCGATCTAATAACAGTGTTGACGTGACACTTGATCCATATAACAGTGTCAACGTGACACCCGATCCACATATCATCTCAATACCATCTCAAAACCATATGTTTAATACATGATATAGTCAATAATCACAAGTAATGCAAGAAATCTAATCACAAACATCCAACTCACATATAAGCACAGAGTCAAGCAAGTTTTTACTAATATTAAACCATAACCTACCTTGATTCCTTGCTCGTAAACACTGTATAGCCATAAACTTGCCCTTCCTTTCAATTTCAGCCCGTTCTTGATCTATAAACATACATAGATTTAACACAACAATTTACCCTTCCTAAGCATTAGAAACTCACATTTAACAAAATAACTTATGAACTTAACCTAGTTCACTTAGGGTTTTCTACCCTTTTAAACTCTTTGAATTTTTTATATTATAACTTACAATCATGAATTCTACCATACAAAGTTTTTTCTAACACCCTAGGATCAACAAAAACTGATAATAACATCATTCCCCACTAATTCTATGAAGTTATGAACTTAGGGTTAACCAACCATTCAACTAAGGCTTTGATTCTTGCAACCCTAAAGATCTAAGGGAGTGAATTAAAGTTTAAGGAATAAGAATCTTACCTCAAATATGGAAAGCCCACCAAACTGGTGCAAAATCGCCTTCTCCTAGCCCTTGAACGAGTTATTGAAATAATGGGAATGAAAAATGTTTTTCTGACTTAAAAACTGAAAACTATACTTTGGCCGTTGTAATGGTACTTTTGTTGCTGCAGCGAAGGATATGCCACTGTGGAGACACTTATGCCGCTACAATGACAATTTTGTCGCTATAGCCCCCCCAAACCAGTAGCTCAGGACTTAGTCCCAGCTCTGGAAATTTCACAACACACTTCTCAAAATTCGACATTTTGAAGTAACTCTTTCACGGTAATCTCTACAACTGGAGTTCTACTAACCCATTTTATGCACTGGAAGTTTCTAAGAATTCCTAAACTTGTCTTCTAACACAAAACACAATAAAAAAAACCAACACTCTAATAATTCCCAGATTTCCCTAGACCACCACACACTCCAATTAGTGCTAAAACTAGGCCAATCTAGAATTTTCAAATTTTAGCCAAAGGGGAAACTAGGTGAAGGTTTTACTCTGTATTTCAGCATAACAATGATTTGGGTCATTAGAATTCCATGTTTCTATGCTCAAGAAGTACCATGGAGATGGAAACTACTTTATACATTATGACTTAGGGCTACTAGATAAGAATCTCTCCTATGAGGAGGAACCAGTTGCTATACTTAATCAGGATGTCAGGAAATTGAAAACTAAGAAAATCAAGTCCATGAAAGTCCAGTGGAAGAACCGTCTTATTGAGTCCACTTGGGAGACTGAAGCGGACATGCTTAGCAAGTACCCTAATTTATTTGATGTTTCAGGTGTATTCTTTGCTAGTTTCCTTCTTTTTCTTATTGTTGTCGTTTGGGGGATGAAATATGGGTAATTTGGTATTTAATATAATGAACCTTTCCATCATTACGGTATTATCTGGTATGCAAAAATTTAGGTTAATTTATCCTTGTATGAAAATTTGGGAAATTTCAAACTAGGCTAGTTTCAGATGAATTTTTGGTGTTGTATGGTCTAGGTGAATCTGGTGATTAATGATGTAGTGTTTCAAGGATTTAAGATTATATTATGATAGCCAAGGGTTTAAGGAATCCATAGAAATTTATGAAATGGAAATCGGGTTAATAAACCTCCGGTTATAGTATTGACGTATAGAGATTGAGTCGTAATGTCAAAATTTGGGCAACTTGTTGTTAAATGGACCAAACGTGGAAAATTTCCCTAGTTTCTACTTCAGTTCCACTATAGAAGTATTGAGGGACATTGGAGCAGTAGTTTGGTTTAAGTTTGACTGCTACAGCAGGCAAAATCCTTGTAACACTATCGCTGTAGCGGGAAACAAACTACTATAGAGAGACCGACATAGTATAATGTCAGTTTCTGAGCCAAAACATTATTCATCATTCTAAATTCTCAAGTGTTTATATAGGGTTAGAGAGGCAATTTTTTGGACTTCTTGACCAATTCCCACTATCAAGCTAAGTAAATTCCACTCTCCTAACGTAATTTGTCTTATTTAATCCGGAGAATTATTAGGGTGGGGAATTTGGGTGTGACCCTAAGTTGAAGGACCTGGTTCGGATGAACTATGGAGGAGTTAGAATTGCTTATTATTGACTCTAGGTTGTTATAATATGTTCCCTTGAGTAGAAGTTGCTTCATTAATTTCAAATTATGGGGAATTTGAGTGGAATGAAGGGTAGAAAACCCTAAGATGGTGAATTTGTTATGAATATGGTTATAAATAGTGGAATTAGGTTTATAACGCCTAGAATTGGTAGATTATTGGTCGAATGCTTCCTTGTTTATTATTTTTAGTCTGAGATCAAGCCGAGGCTACAAGAAAGGGCAAAACTCAATTGATTTACAGCATTACAAGGCTTTGTTCGAGGTAGGTTATGGTTGAATTGGAGTTGAGACTCAATTTGATTGTATATGTGCTCATTAATTGAATGTTTGTTTGTATATTTTCAAATCATGCCTGTACATGATGCTAAATGTTTGAGTATAAAGTGCAAGTGTTGGTTAATAACTTATTATAGAGATTGTACTTACGACTAGTACATGGTTATTTTCGTGAATTAGTTGATGCTAAATGTATAGACTGTAATTGAAATGGTGGTTTTAAGGTGGTATAAGGGTGGGGATGTTGGAATAAGGGTGGCAAGACACCTAGAGTCTAGTATGATTGGTAAATGGATTGAGCTCGTCCTCTACAGCTCATGGCTAGTGGACAACCATACATCCCATAACATATGTGTACAATGTGATTTGGAGAGTTTGACGGTTCCTTGAGTGGACTGAGTTTGTTAGTATGTATATTACCTTTGGGTTCCATGGTGAACCATTTATTATGTATATTGTTTTTGGATTCCTTGTATGAACCATCTATGTTGATGTTACTTCAGGTTCCTTGTGTGGAACGAATTATGGACTTAATATCATTATTAGTACTTGGTGTGAACTATTTCCTGAAGTTTAGTAAGATAATGAGGTTTTCATGATGTAAATGATGGTTGTAAGTTATTCTTAGTTGTTGGTACTAAATTGAGCATGAACATGCATAGCTGGAATCCTTGTTACTTAATTTGCTTGGATGATATTAAAAGGCTTGTTGCTGTAAGTTGGTTGAATATGTGGTTTAATTGACATGTTTGTTACTTGTTTACAAATATTTGGTTAAGTGTTCATATCAGTTAAGTTGAGTCAGCCTATGATACCTACCAGTACATAGTGGTTTTGTACTGATACTACCCTGTGCTCTTCTTTTGTTGAGTACAAAGCATATTCCAACGGCTTCTATGAGACCTCATTTATAGGTGACAACATGTTCCTGATCCAAGGGTGAAATCTTCGGGCTGCCATGGATCATTCAGATTTGGTTGTTTCCTTAGTTTAGACAGCGACTCTTTATTTTATTGTTGTTGGTTTTCTGGGTTGTACCCGCAGACTTGTTTAGTTAGAATATGGTATGATGACTTTCAATTTCTAGGGATGTTTAGACAATGTTATTTTCTGCACTAGTGTTGAATGATTTATTATTAACTTTTATTAAAGAATTATTGTTTTGTTTTTAAAATTGGATAAGTGAGTTATTTGATTTTAGTTAGATGGTTCTCCCACCAGAGGGTTAGTGTGGGTGCCACTCATGACGGTTTGGGTCATGACACTTGGCCATGACTCTACAATATTCCTCTACATATCATTCCACCAGTAGACCTCCTTGAGGTCATAATACATCTTCGTCGCTCTTTGATGAACTGAATATTGCGAATGGTGAAATTCAACCATTATTCTCTCCCGAAGCCTTCCCACATTAAGCATACATAACCGACCTTGGTATTTGAGAACCCCATCTTCCTTAACTTCCAATATTGACTTCTTTTGCTAGGAGTTCCCTTCCTATAGCTTCACAAATTTTGAATCCCCATACTATCGCTCTTTTACCTTTGCTATGAGTGATGATTATGTTGTATTTTGGACCACGATACCTCAGATACACATGTACAACAATCGCACCCTCAAGCTAGATAAATTACTTAAATCCTTAGCTATCTCTACTTTGACGGTATCTATATGCTTCAAACTACCCATAGGCTTTTGAATAAGAGCATAGCCACTGCATTGACTTTGCTGAGATGATATAAAATATTGACATCATAGTTTTAAAAAAACTCAAGCCATCTTCTTTTCCTCAAATTCAATTCCTTCTACTTAAATATATACTGAAGACTCTTGTAGTCCATCAATATGGCAACATAAACTCCATACAAGTAACAATGCCATTTTTCCAAAGCAAACACAACAACCTCTAACTCAAGATCATGTGTTAGATAATTTACCCATGCTTACTTAGCTGTCTTGAGGCATACATAATAACTTTGCCATGATGCATCAGATTACAACTCAAAAACTATTAAAACATCAAAATAGGTATCATATCCTTCCGTACCCTCTGGAAGAGTCAAAATAGGTGCTGATAAAAGCCTACTCTTTAATCCTTGAAAATGCTACTCGCACACATCTGACCATTGAAACTTGGTCACATTATGAGCTAGATGTATCATCAAGGTGGAGGTAGAGGAAAAACCATCTACGAACCTTTAATAGAAACCTACTAAGTCTAAGAGACTACCAACCTCTAAAGGAGTTATGGGCCTTGATCACTACTTCAATCTTCTATCTATCAACCTTAACACCTTTATCATAGACTACATGGCCAAGAAATGTGAAGAAAATCAACCAAAACAAGCATATAGAGAACTTCACATACAACTTATGATCTTGGAGCTTTTGTACTCGCAAATGATTCGCATGCTCTGCTTCAGACTGCGAGTATACTAGAATATCATTTATGAAATCTATCACAAATACATACAAAAATAGGTTAATGATCCGAGTCATCAAGTCCATGAAATTCATTGGGGGCATTAGTAAACCCAAAAAAGATCCAAGGAACTCAAAATGGTGATACTTGGTTCTGAAAGCTGTTTTCAAAATATTTCTTTCCTTGTTTCTCAACTACTGGTACTCCAACTTCAAACAATCTTCGAGAAATATTTGGAACCATATAAATAATACAATAGATCATCAATCATCGGAAGTAAGTACTTATTCTAGATCATGACCTTATTCAACTATTGTAATCAATGCACACTCTTAGTGAACTGTCTTTCTTGTATACAAATAATATTGGTGTGTCCCATGGAAATGTACTTGGCTGAATAAAGCCCTTCTCCAATAGGTTTCTCAACTGATCCTTTAATTTTTTTAGCTTGGTAGGAGCCATTTTGTAGGAGGGAATAAATATTGACTGCTTTTTCTTGATAGAGCCAAGACTCGAGTAAGGATAGTGGAAGGACACTAAGAGTATTTTTCCATTTAGATAGGGTTTCACTAGGGATCAATCCTTAGTCCATTTTATTTTCCTTAGTGATAGAGTTTTTGATGCAACAAATTATAAGTGAGGTGCCATAGTGTATGTTATTTATGGATGAGATAATTTTGATTAACGAGACTCATGATGGAGTGAGTTCTATGCTTGAGGGTTAGATACAGACCCTATAGTATAAAGGTTTTAGGTTGAGTAGGACCAAGATAGAATAGTTGGAGTGTACGTTCAGTGATGTGGTACATATAGTTGACACATAAATGAGGCGTGATACATAGGCCATTCAAAAGAGAGGTAGTGCCAAATATCTTGGGTTTATTATCAAGGGAAATGGCGAGATTGATAAGGATGTCACACATCATATTAGTGCAAGATGGATGAAATAAAGGCTCGTATCTAGAATTTTGTGTGATAAGAAGGTGCCACCAAAACTTAAAGGCATGTTCTAAAAAGTAGTGGTTAGACCAGCTTTGCTGTATGGGGCAGAATATTGGCTGGTCAAGCACTTTACATTTATAAAATTAAAGTGGTGGAGATAAGGATTCTATAATGGATGTGTGGGAAAATTAAGAGAGATAAGATTAGAATGAGGACATTTAAGAAAAGATAGGGTTGGCTTTGGTGGAGAACAAGATGCGGGAAGCAAGGTTGTGATGGCTTGGGCATGTGCTGAGGAGATGAATAGATTCCTCAATTCATAGGTATGAGAGGTTAGCTATGGATAGATTAAACAAAGGTAGAGATCGATCGCAGATGTATTGGAGCGAGGTGATTAGGCAGGTGATGGCACAATTTCATTTTACTGAGGACATATCCTTAGATAAAAAGGTTTTTAGGACACCGATTAGGGTAGAAGGGTAGTAGGTAGGATTGTGTCGATACTAGTGGGTAAAAGTCTATTCTCTTGCTATCCATTCTAGTAGTCATAATTTTAATCTTGTTTCTTGTTCTTCAATATCTATTACTGTTTGTTGTTTCGTGTAGTTTGATTATAGAAGTATTTCTTGTAGTATTGTTCTACTATTATCTATTGCTTTTAGTAATATATGTTGTTTCTTTCATTTCCAATACTTCTTGTATAGACTATTTTTATCTTGAAGCCGAGGGTCTATCAGAATCAATCGCTCTACCTCTAAGGTAGAGGTTAGATCTGCGTACACCGCACCCTTTCTAGACCCCACTCTATGGAATTACACTGGGTATGTTGTTGAATAAATATTTTTGATATTGAAGTTAATATCTCTTTCTGGAGAAAAACTAGAAGCTCGTTTGAAAGCACATCGAGGAACTTATTAACCACAGAACTAACTGAAGAGTCAATGGTTGTGCAACTATATTTCTGACCTGAACTATGTGATAAATATAACCATTGGAAATCATCTATCCCACCTTATTATAGGAAATAAACCTACTGTCACGACCCAAGTCTACACCTTGGAAGCAACATGGTACTTAGAACCATAAGTGGTCCTAAACTAACCCATGGTACTTGCATGACACTAAAACATATATTGAAATAACTGTGTGGATGCTAAAATTATCTAAATGACTGAACGGGTCTAAGTTTATGTAAAAATAAAACATAAGTCTAAAAGAATTACTAGACTAAATAATAAGCTGATATGTCTAACTCTGTCTAAAAGCCTCTACTGACGAGTTGCTGGGAAAAGTTCCCAGCTAACTCTAAATAACTGAAAACTAAAATACTGGTTTGAATAAGCATAAACCAAAATGGACCATCCTCGAATGAAGAGGACTCACCACAAAGAAAACTGAACTGTCACTGGAGCGAATCTAATTGCACGACTGAGTCTGGGCACCAAAACCTGTATCATGGTGGGATATAGTGCAAAAGAAAGGTATGCGATCAGTAATATGAATATACTTAGCATGTGTGATATGAAAATTGGAAGTAGTGTATACAATCATGCTAAAACTAAAATCATGCTAAGTAAACGCTTTATTTGAAAAGAGCATAAACTGATGTACAATGACCTAAGAGAAAGTCATTCTTCTAAATAATGAGACAAAGTATAAGTCCTGAAAGAATTCTATTTAACTAAAACTGTGGGTCATGCACATAGTAATACTGAAATTATTTCTGTGGGAGGTTCTTATAATTGACATGAACCATGTGAGCAAACATGGAGTCCAACGTACAATTCCAGTTGGAAGGGTGACATATACCCGACTAATTTTATAGAACCTAGCTAGTGTGAATCCACTTACAATGCCTATTTGGGCTTGAGGTGACACTCTCTACTGGCAAGGACCCTAAACCTATGATGGCAACTTAGTTCTGGGACTTGGATTATCAATCTGGAACCCGTGTTAGGTAGGTGCTAAATAGTTCAACCAAATATATATATATATATATATATATATATATATATATATATATATATATTAGCTACTCATAAGTAATAACTGATGTCTTAAAATAAAGCATGAACTAGTTTGAGTACTGTTTGTATAGATATTTTGAAATACTAAACTAGTCATGCTAAATTTATAGAGTTTCTGGGATCATGTGTTCATAACATGCCAAGCTATTGGGATATATGTTGAAACCTTTCAAATTATGCATAATTATTCTTCTAATAAAATAATTGGATTAGGGCTACTGAAATCATGCATAATCACTTTTATTAAGAATCAAAATCATATAATATCATAAGGAAACTAATTTCATGAGTAATACATAATAGGGTATAAAGGTATAAACATTAAATCATGGAGTCTTGAAAGTTATAACTAAGAATATGAAATTTTAGGAAGGAGGGAAAAAGGAGACCCACATTGAAACCCCATATACCTGATTACTGGAGAAATCTTGACTAGAAATTGAAATTGAGACCTGAGAATATGAATCCTAGACCTGAAGCTTAAGAGCATTCTTTCTTTTTCTCCTTTCTGACTTGGAGTTATTTAATCAATATTTTGAGAGTTAAACTGATGGATTGACCTATAAATTCCTTCTCAATAACACAAAATAATGTAGTATAGGGCTTAAAAATAATCGAAAAAGACCAAACTGCCTTTTTAAAATTTAACTTAAATTTCAGGACTACATCGCATGAGTCAGTGGTATGACTCATGCCATGAACCTACGAGTCGTACATGGACTTGTGGTTCCTAGAATCATCTGTGTTAGTTTTGGTTCTGGACATACAGGTCAACAGTACGACCTATGACGTGATACCATATGTCGTAGCTGTGACTAGTGGTGTTTGGAACCAAATTAAATGGGTTACTGGATAGGGTCCTACGAGTCAAGGTATGAATCGTACCATGATCCTATAGCTCGTTCCAATAAGACGTGGCCCCTGGGTGAAATTTCAGTCTTTAGGCTCTTCCCTATTCTCATTAATACATATTGACCTATGAATCGTACATTGGTCCCATGACTCGTGGCCTAAGTCGTGGTGACTGGAACCTTGGGAAAACTTTTGGAATACTCACCACGAGTCATCCCATGACTTGTGGTCTCACTGTACGGCTCGTACATTGAGTCGCACTAGTTTGGAAACTCTATTTTTCAGTTGGTTTTCTGATCTAAGTCTGGGTTTAGACATGGGGAACTTTTATGGTGTTATAATATCTACCCAGTGGGACCATTTATCCTCGAATAAAGTCTGGAATTAAGCTGACTGAGTATGGAAAGAACTATAAATCATGAAACTGAATTTCTGAATCTAAAATACTAACATGATAGTGATCTGACTGAGAGTAAAACTCTACTGATACCCATGGAAAATGCATGCATACTGAAAATTCGTGAATGACTGATTGGGACATGAAACTGAAGAGTACTACAGGAGGAAAACTAATAACTCAAGATATTTTGATGCTAGGATTGAAAAGATCAGTGTACTTGGCCATCATGTCTACTTCTGTTTCCCAAGTAGCTCCTTCAACCAACTGATTTCTCCATAGGACCTTCACTAAAGTGAGTTCTTCATTTCTCAACTTACAAACATGCTGGTTAACTATCTCAACTGAGACCTCTTCATAAGAGAGACTACCTTTCACACCAACACTCTCAAAGGGACAACTAATGATGGATCACCAATACACTTATTCAACAAAGAAACATGAAAAACTGGATACACTATTTCCAACTCTACAGATAAATCTAACTCATATGCTACATAGACACTGCGCCCCAAAATCCTATAAGGACCAATGGGGACTACGCTTCCCTTTTTTACCAAAGCTCATCACCATTTTAATGGGTGAAACCTTCATAAACACCCAATCGTTAATAATAAAATCAAGCTCTCTCCTTCTTACATCTACATAAGATTTCAGATGACTCTGAGCAATTTTCAACCTCTCTCTAATGAGTTGAACTTTCACCATAGCCTCATGAACTAAATCTGGCCCTATCAACATAGATTCACCTATCTCAAACCAACTAATAGGAGATCTGGACCTCCGATTATAAAGTGCCTCGAAAGGAGCCATTTATATGTTAGAATGAAAATTGTTATTATAAGTGAATTCTTTATAAGAGTTAAGTGATCATCCTAATTAAATTTTAAATCGATCATGCAAGCTCTTAATATATCATCCAAGGTCTAAATGGTCCACTCTATCTTACCATCTATCTGCAGGTGAAACATTGTACTAAGATCTACTCGGGTACTAAGACCCTTCTGGAAGGACTTCTAGAACTAAGTTGTGAACTGAGTGCCCCTATTTGAGATAATAAACAAGGGAGCTCTATGCAACCAAACTAACTCGTGAATGTAAAGCTTGGCATAGTCCTCTGCTGAATCGGTAGTCTTGATAGGAAAAAACTGAGATGACTTAATCATCCTGTCTACTACTACTACCCAAATAAAATCATGCTACCACCGTCTGTGACACAACCTGTGATAAAATCTATATTAATCATTTCCCACTTCCAAGTGGGAATGCTGATGCTCTGAGTTATACATCCCGATCTCTGATGTTTTACCTTTACCTGCTGGTAATTAGGACACTTAGTCACAAAATCTGCATTATGTCTTTTCATGCCATTCCACCAATAGACTTTCCATAGATCATGGTACATCTTGGTGGCACCTGGATGAATAGAATACCGAGAGCTGTGAGCCTCTGAAAACATCCATTTTCTTGTATCATCTATACCTAAAACACACAACCAAACCTGATAACAGAGAATGCCATCTCCCTTGGGGAGAAAACCTCCACTTTCTAGTTGTGGACAACTTTTTGCAACTTAAGAAAAATAGGGTCATTATCTTGCTTTACCTTAAGTTTCATTACAAGAGAAGACTCTGGACCATTCTAAGCAATAACACCACCATTTGCCGAGTCTAAAAGATGAACCCCTAATCGAGTAAACTTGTGAACATCCATAGCCAATTCTCTCTTTTCTTTCTCAACATGAGCTACACTACCCATGAATAACCTGCTAAGAGCATCAACCACTATATTAGCCTTGCCCGAATGATAAAGCACACTTATGTCGTAAGCTTAAGAAGCTCAGGCCACCTCCACTGTCAAAGATTCAAATCTTTTTGATTGAACACGTACTGAAGGCTCTTATGATCAGTTAACACATCCACATGAACATTATATAAATAGTGCCTCCAAATCGTCAAGGCAAAAACTACTGCTGCTAGCTCAAGGTCATGAGTCGGGTAATTCTTCTCATGAACCTTAAGTTGTCTACAACCATAAGCAATGACCTTACCGTGCTGCGTCAATATACACCCAAGGCCAACTCTGGACATATCACAATAAACTACGAATCTATCTGACCCCTCCGTCAGAGTTAATACTAGAGCAGAAGTGAGTTGAGTCTTCAACCTTTAAAAGCTCATCTTACAAGCTTCAAACCACTGAAACTTAACCTTTTTCTGAGTCAACCTCATCAATGAAAAAGTAATAGATGAGAACCCATCAATGAACCTCCTACAGTAATCGGCTAAGATCAAAAGGCTCCTGATGTCTTATGGAGAAATGGGTGTAGGCCAGTTCTTCACTGCCTCAATATTTGAGAGTCTAACTGAACACCCTCACTGGACACAATGTGACAAAGAAAAGAAACTAACTTTAGCCAAAAATCACACTCATTGAACTTAGCAAACAACTGACGGTCCTTGAGAGTTTACAACACAACTCTCAAATGATATGCATGCTCCTCCTTAATCTGAGAGTAGATAAGGATATCATCTATGAAAACAATGACTTACATATCCAAGTACTACTTGAATACCCTGTTCATCAATTCCATAAAACTGTAGGAGCATTCGTTAGACCAAAAGATATAACCACAAATTTATAATAACCATATCAATTTGTGAAAGTTGTCTTCAAAATGTCATATCCTGTCACAACCCAAATTATCGGATCGTGAGGGAACCTATTCTAATCCACCTAGATAGGAGAACCCCTTACCAACCTTTCAGAAGATATGCGGAAGTATTTAATAAATAACAAAATACCAAACCTTATTACAACTATTTTTACAAATATTAAATGCAAAATGAAATCTACCTCTAGGACCTAGTCTAAACAGGTACAAGAGCTTCTAAGTAAGAAGGTAAGACTGGACACAACTTCCACCATGAATGAGAGGAGTAAAAGCTGCTGGAGAATCACTATATGCAACAATCATGAAATCAACACTGATTCCTACAAAAGACTATACCCTAAAAAGGGTATAACAAGAGGAGTATCAGTACAAACAACACATATTGGTAGGTATCATTAGCCGACCATGGTTAGATCACATAAACACAATATAGAAATCACAAAAGGAAATATGACAACTTATATAACAGTTTAATTTGCATTATATCCATATACGTGTGCTACCTAAGAGTATTCCATTCTTATTCCCGTTGATCATTCATCACCTTCACATCAAGTGTCATCCATCCCAGCTCTTGGAGTTTAAACCCAATAGTTATTATAAGTCAATCTATTTTACTTATGCCTCAATTAAACTTAATGATAATTAAATCCAATTATCATCACCTTGTAACAAGTACAACTATGAACACATATTATGATAAATACATTAAGTTTACGACACTTAGTCTTTTTAAGTTACCCTACAACTTTCGTCAAGTACAAGTCAAGAGACAAAAAGTCAAGTCAAATCATGACCAAGTCAACAACCCTGACTATAATCATATCAAAGTCAACAAACTATGACTCTAACTATATCCAAGTCAACAAACTATGAGTCTAACCATATCCAAGTCAACAAATCATAACTCTATCAAAAAGAATCCCAAAATATATGACAAGTAATTGGACCACACAAGGATCCCAAATATACCAAGCAACATCATAATCCAGTTCACTCATGGAACCTACAACAACAACCACAATATAACTTGGTCCACTCATGGAACCAATATAAATAGCGATAATAGAAATAATCATATACCCGATCCACTCAAGGAACCATCACACTCATACATACCTTGTACATATATGCTAAGGGTCTTATGGTTTCCCACTAGTCATGACCTGTAGGGGACGAGCTCTTATCCATGTACTATACCAGCATGGTACTCGATCCAACCAATGAGTCATATCAACCAATTCCGTGAAGATGTCCAAATGCCGGTACATCCCACAATAATAACCTATATTAAAACAATCACAACCATAATGAGAATAAGAAAGCATAATGGCACAACCAACAAGACTTTAATATAACATCATTATATATGATTAACACTTAGGATATCATTTAAAATTTACATTCCTTAAGTATTCATTGCAACAATAGACAACTAACCTAATATTTGGTCAACTCGAGTTACTCAATTCATGTAAGTAACAATCGTACTTTAACACACTAAATCATAAGTAAATATGAATCATTGGTTTCATCAATTAATGGATGTCCGAAGACCAATCTCGAGCTTATTTAAGTAAGTACTATCAAGCCATATTCATTCAATTCAAGTAGTCATTTAAGAAGCTAACGTTCAACCAAATGGGGTCTGAAATCTAGTAATTCATTCATTAATTCAATCCCTCATTATTCATATAGGAATCGGGGATTCCGCTATTATCTAGCAACCCTTACATTCAAGTCACTACTAAGTTCAAGGCCTACTCCATTATCTAATCATTCAACTGTGTTCAACTTACAATCTAGCTTTAGTTATATACCTTTATACTTTTTACTTCCTAACCCTTAGCCTAACTTGACCTTAGGCTTCTAAGTTAAGTCACCGCCTCTTTATGCCATAATCATCCCTCATCACTAGCCTTAAGCAAGATTATCCCATATCCCAACCATACATAATACCAAGTTTACCCTTTTTATGATAATTAGGCTGATTAGCTAGATTATGGGCTCACATAATCTCATTGTTATCTATATTCTCTTAATTCACATTACAATCCACCATAGAGTCATACAAACACAAAACATCCATTAAGGATTCATACATTAACATATCAACACACAATTAGGTCCTTATTGTATAAAATTCATGTTTTATCCACCCAAACTCTATACTCGTAGGCCTAAGCGTGATTTCTCCTGTCAAATCTACATTATGAATACAATTACTAACCACAGTCTACTACTCACAAAACATAACCTACCTGGGCGTCAAGCTGCTGCAACAAGTAGCTATAACACATACAATCCTCCTTCTTCTTCATGTTTTCGAAGGCTAATCATCTAATAATAATAATTATAAGAGTAATTAATAAACTACTCTTCAAACAATTACCTTGGGAATTCAAACCCACTAATTCTACCCTTATTTACAGTCTACAACATTACCCAAGGGTCAATTAGTTATCAAAATAGTTCCTTCAAGCTCAATCCAACTCCATTAATGGAGTTTTTAGGCTAAAGGTTTCACCTTTATTGAATTCAAGGTTCCCAACTATCAATTTCATGTTTTAGAACTACAATTTCATACTAGGAATTATTAATGAATAATTTAGAAGTGATTCTAGGTGATATTAACTCAAGCCATAAGTTTTCCCTAAAATAACATGAACTTAGGGTTCAAATCCCCAAGAATTACATTATTAAAGGTTGTTCTAATGATTCTAGGATGATAAAGAATTGAAAAATGAAGAAGATGATGAAATAAACTTACCTCCACGATGAATTTTTACCCATACCAACAGAAAATTGCCCCCTCTAGGGCTTAGGAATAAATTTTTGGGGTTTGGGGGATTAAACCCATCAAAATAAGGCTATAAACTGCTATTACACTACTCTAGCACCGTGCATGCCTCTATAGTGGCCTGACCCGCTATAGCGCCCTTAACTTTTCAACACGGACAGTCTTCAGTAAAATGGACATAGTTTTTTGCTCAAGAAGCAGATTGACAAACTGTTGATTGCATTGGAAATAAGACTCAGATATCTTTAATTTGATGGGTATTATGCCACCTAACTCCTTATATTCTAGGATAAATTCTTGTTTGAATTTTACCCTAGTTTAAACTTAGCCCGAAACCAAATCGACAAGGATACTTTCAACTTAACTTTGTGCTAGGGGTGTTGTATGACCTTAGTACATATAAAATGAAATACCATACTAAAGAAGTACTCCTAACACTTATGATGAATAAGAAGCACATGCCTTTACCATATATATTTTCAGTAATGATCGAATCGATCGTTGGATATTTACTTACTCTGAGTTGATGATAACCAGATTTGAGGTCAATCTTAGAGAAATAACTGACATCCTGAAGTTGGTCAAACAAGTTATCAATCCTAGAGATGAGATACTTGCTCTTAATTTTAACCTTGTTCAATTGCAATAATCGATACACATTTTGAGAGAATCATCTTTCTTTCACACAAAAAGGACTGGAGCACCCCATGGGGAAATATTGGGATGGATGAACCTTTATTTAAGAGGTCTTTCAACTACTCTTTCAATTTTAAAAGCTTAGCTGGAGATATTCTGTAAAGAGGAATAGATATGGGATGCATTTTTAGAAGAAGGTCTATCCCAAAATCAATCTCCCACTCGGGAGGGACTCCGAGCAGATCCTCAGGAAACACTTCTAGAAACTCACAAACTATTGAAACTAACTAAAGATATGGGGCCTCGAACTTAGAGTCCTTAACCAAAACTAGATAATAAATGCAACCCTTAGAGATCATCTTTCTGGACTTAATGTAAGAGATGAAACTACCTATAGGCATAGCAAGACTACCCTTCCACTCTAAGATAGCATAATCTGGGAACTAAAATTTAATGACTCTGGTTCTGTAGTCAACTGAGGCATAGAAAGAAGGTAACTAATCCATGCTAAGATTAACATCAAAGTCTGTCATGTCTAACTCTACTAGATAAGCTGTTGTGACTTTATGAAGGACTGAAACTGGGCAATTTATGTATACCCAACCCTTCTGCTAGGTGCCAGCTGATAAAAGTGCTAGAGCTGATGATCTATGCTGATACTGTGAGCGGCTCCCATCGCCATACCTCTGTTGGAAAACTCAAAATTTTTTGGTCCTTGCTCTCTTATTCTTTCTTTCCTTCATTTTCTCTTCCTCTATTTATTGGGCATGGGTCATAAGTCAGGAGATATCCATATCTATAATAAGCATAGTGGTCCTGCACTCCTTCGCCACTAACTCAAAAATTCTAGAAATGAACTTACTCATTCGAGCCCTTGGCTCAACAACTATGTCTGGAGCATATCGGGACAACTGAGTAAACTTGAGAGCATGCTTTTTAACTGACATAGAATTTTACTTCAGGTTGATGAGCTCCTCAATCTTTGATTCCCTCAACTCCTAAGGAGATAATCTATCCAACAAGGTTTCTACAAACTTATCACAATCAACCGAAGCTACACCCACCCGATGACCATCCTTTCACTTCTTATACCATGAATAAGCCACATCCTTCAACTGATAGGATACTAACTCAACACTCTTAATTCTAGTAATACGTATGACCTGGGTGATCTTTTCTACCTCATTAATAAAACCTTGTGGATCCTCATCCACCTTTGAACCGAAGAACTTAAGAGGGTTCATTCCCATAAAATCTTGAACCCCAGCTGCAATTGCATTTCCATTCTGATGGTCTTGGGCAACTGCCTGTCGGTTGACCTGAGTGGTCATGGCTTGGGCCAACACCTAAAAGGCAGCCCGAAACTCTACGTGAGTGGCCTATTCATTAAAGGAATCTACAGGTGTTGGTGGTACTGGATGGTTTCTGTTTCTTCGACCATTGTTCATTTTGGGAGGCATTTTTTGTCACGTATAAAGCACAAGTTAGAAGGGAAATAAGTGAAAACTGAAATAATAGTCTGAATAAGCATAGATTGAAATAGACCGTCCTCGAATGAAGAGGACTCACCACTAAGAAAGCTAAACTTTCACTTGAACGAATCTAATTGCGCGACTGAGTCTGTTCAGCGATACCTATATCATGATAGGATATAACACAAAAGAAAGGTATGCAGTCATTACTCTAAATGTATTGAGCTTGTCAGTTATGAAAATTGTATGTAGTATATATAATCATGATGAAACTGAAATCATGCTAAGTAACATCGTTGACACCTAACTTTTTCCTTCCACATTCCTAGTTAGTTTTTGAGTTCCAAACAATTTAAAAAAAAATATTTTATTAAGGTAAGTTATTTTGAAAATAATTTCAGGCATACCTTTTGAATTTTAGGTGCAATTTATATATTCTATGTTTAATTATATAGAATCATATAATTTTCACTTAAAAAAAATATTTTAGAATTTATTTTTTGGGTGAAAGTTTATTTAAATAGCAAATACTCCACTTTCTCAAAAAAATTGATTGAAAATAAGGAATTGATAGCATAATTAGTTTCTTGATTTTCAAATAAAATAATTATTTTTTATTAAATAGAGAAAATACATAAAAATACCCCTAAACTTATTCGACAAAGTTACTTTAGACCTTTAACTCTAGGGGCACTTATTTACCCCCCTTATCAACTTTAGAGTGAATTAAATTCAACCCTTTCCAGCTTATCCCAAACCAATGCATAGCAATGTTATACACGCACGCAACATGTGTATAACACCATTTTTAATTATTTTTTTAAGTTTTTCCTTTCTTCTTTTTTTTTTTGCCGGGCCTTTTCTCTTACCATATCTATGACAACCATTCATGATAGAATTTCTTTCAAATTTGGAGCCATAACACACATGTTGTGCTCATAATTCAAAAGTCTTCTCAACATGATAGTTCATATATGAGACAGATAGTCGTATAGCAAAAAGAAAAGTCGTCGAAATTTAATTTTTTCGATGAGAGTGGGACAGTTTTAATCTCAAATTTTGGATATAAAATTTCTATTAAGAAAAGGAAGAGACTGAGAAAGTGTTTTAATCAGTATTTTAACAAGAAAATATATGTGTGAAACTTCATAAAAAAAAATAGCGTTGACAAACACCTTTTCAGGCCAATAATTGCATACCCACATAAAATCTGTCTACAAATAAAGTATATCTTTACTTTGTTAAGTGTAATATTAACATCAAGCTAATTAATTTTCATAAATAAAAATAAAGAAAAGAGAAAGAGATTGATAGTGAGAAATTGAATATGGAGTTGAGATGAAAGTAGAAAAGAGAATGAGTAGAAAAGAAGAAGAAAGAGAAATGAAGAAAAGGGGAAAAACAAAAGGAAAAATACAATCTAAATTAAAATAAAAGTAAGAAAAATATAATTAATTATAACTAGATGCATCATCCAATTAGAAAGTGACACATGTATAGTTTAGATCATAGTTAGTGTATTTTTTCTACTCATGCATTTCCCAAAAATTAAGAATATTTTTTTCAACCATGTCACCTATTAAGGAGGAATTAATTTCACATCAAACTACAATAAAGGGGTAAATAAATGCTGGTAAAGTTAAAGTGTTAAACTAAGTTATGCGGATAAGTTTAGGGGGATTTTATGTCTTTATCTATTAAATATTTATTTTTGAAATTGTTGAATCAAGAAGATCTGTAATTAATTGGGAAATTAATTTTGTCTCAACTCTATCCAATTAATTCATTTTTGGCTATGTTATTAACCTAACATTAGCTAAAATATGGATTGACTTTCCCCTTGTATTTTTGTTTATACCCAGGCCCAATTATTTTCAATTCTAACCCGACCCAACACACCCTTAATAATCTCCTCTTTCTTTCTTCAATCCTTCAGTAACGTTCAACAACAAACCCAGAAATAACAATAATCCCAAAAATCCTCCAAATGATGCCTTTGATCCTAAATTCTCCCTTCATTCGTAAAAAGCAATATGCCCAACACACGAGATGTGTACAATCGAAAGACCTGGATAGTTCTAGAAGGAGCCAGGTGGAATTGCAAATGGGATTATTCCCATTGATTCTGCATATTCCATCAAATTTCGTGCTAAGCGGTACATATTCGTTTGATTCTAATTGATTGCGATAAGGGATTTTGAATTTTTGGAAAATCCCCAATTTGTTTTTTTCCAATCCATCCGAATTTCGTACATCTATTAGCTGTGAAATACTTATCCCCATTTCAAATTTTGAAACTACCCTAGTTGCCCTCTGATTCCTCCCCCCCCCTCAAAAAAAAAAAAATGACCCCAATTTCTCCTATAAATACATAGTGAGATAAGGGTTAGAGAGAGAATTGTTTGGGAAAAGATTGGGGATTCTGGAGGAGCACTCCTCTAATATCATGTAACCAGAAAATTCTTGGAGAAACTCTCTAAATTCCAGTGAAATTATTTGAATTCCGGTAAGATCGATTCGAGTTTCGATGAAAATTCAAACTCTAGTGGAAGTCTCTTCATCAAGAATACGTCGTCCCTTTCGTTGCTCAAAAATAGGAAAAAACTTCATCTTTTTGCACATCTTTTGTTTCGTGTTTGAATGTGATAGTGTGAAATTTTGTCTATGTTTTGAATTTTTGTTGTTATTGTTATTGTGAGACTGTTTTGATAATAAGATTTGGGTAAAGATCTCACCTTCCGTATCTATTTTCTTAGAATGCGACATTTTACTTGTCGTTTGGGGATGGTCTTGTTTGAAATTTCGTTGTCATAGTGAGATTTTAGGATTGAAAAGTATAATGTGTACTGTTTATTAACCTAATTTGTTTTTCCATTCGTGTCGTCTGTTATTAATGACTGATAATATTGCACAAGGATAATAATTTACACGGTATGGAGTTTGTTGTCAATTTTTTTTCCTTTTTAAGACTGGTAGGATCTTTGTTCAATTTCAATTTGCCTCGTGTAGTGTAGGACTTACTTTCCATTCCTTCAGTTGTAATAGATGTGAGTTTAGTTCATATTCTCTCTCTCTGTGTGTCCAAAAACTAATTTTCTTTACTAGAATAAGATTAATATGTGGTTTAGGTATTTGCTAGATTAATATCTTTCCCTTTTAATAATCTAAATGTTCATCTTGGTATTTCTTGGATTCATCTAGAGTCTTTTTCACAACAATATGACATTTTTAATCACCTACGTATTGAGTAGTTTATTTGGGCCAAAGGGATTTCCTTCACCGTAAAATATTTGTTTTTACTTGAGAAATTCAAGCTTTTCCATGATCAATAAGGAATATTCTTTGATTTGATATTATCCTTAAAGAAACTCTATTTTCAAACATTGATAAGGATGACTTTTCATTAAAAATTTCTTTCTTTTATTCCCCTCTCATAAAGTGATTTGTTTACTTTTTTGGAAATTGATTTAGTTTTAAAAAGAGGTATTCCTTCAAGTTAAAATGAATTACTTTTCACTTGGGTGAATGATGCCATTTTTATAAAGTATTTCGAATAATTTCAAGTCCTTTCAAAGTTAGTCATTTTTGTAAAGTTAGTCAAATTGTCTTTGGTAAACCATTTTTATGGACGTTAACCATTTTTATGGACGTTCTTGAGTGACTTAAAAATCTTCTCAACACATTACCAGAATCTTTATCCATTTTCTTTAATTTTAAAGGTTTGTTTCTATTTTCAAGTCTTTACAATTATTTTAGATTTTCTTAATTTTCTTTAATTAATTAAGTTCCGACTCTGTATTTTCTCAAAATTATTTTGAAATTTTCTTTAAATTTTAAAATAGTTTAAGAAGTCAAAAACCATTTTTTTTTAAAGGGATAAAACAGAAACGGCGACCTGCTGGGGACCTATTTAGATTCTAACCAAATCGGACTATTCGAGTAACTTATTTGTGATTGTCTAGTAATATTTAAATTACCTCAATTATGTGTTTATTTCTCTAATTTGCATTCATGACATACTTCCTCATTGATATTAAATTGCTTGGGGTTTGCGAATGTAGCGGTCCTTATTGATCCATTCCAAATAATTTTCTGGAATGTTGGTAGTTTATTTGACATTAGGCGTCCAATGACTACCATATTTCCAATCTATGTTGTCCACTTGGGACCCAGTCCTTTTTCAAAAACCCACTCTAGACACCTAGGATAGAGCGAAGCGAAATATATATTTTAGGCATGAGCCTAGGACGACCCAATATTCAAGGGGGTATTAGTCCCATTAGAAAAACCTACCTTGTGCCTAATTGACCACTAGTCAATAAAAGACAACATCCCCTATGTATTTAATTGAAGGATGTGATGTCGGAATGTATGAACTGTTTGCCTTGGGGTTGAGATTTTTTTAGATAGTTTACTTTTGTAATCAAAGAAAGATCTCCATCTGAAAGGTGTTTGAAAAATTCAAGAAGTTTAAGAATGAAGAATCCACGGCAGCCTAGTTTAGGTTTGTTCCCCTATGTGGGACTGATATTCATTCGTATACCCGTTCTCCTATTCTATATCCCCTTCGACCTATTTATATCAATTTGTATATGATATATATTTTGGGGAAATGGAACATTTCCCGAATGGCATACACATCCTTCAATTTGTTAGGCCTACCTCTGGCATAAGAAGGTCACATATCTTTATAGGATGCGTCATTAAATATTTACATACTGTGTGATATAACTGTATTACGTGTGTTGCATAAATCAAGGATAAATTGATCCATTCCTATTCCAATAGATCTTATAGAACTCCTTTAGGAAAAATGTAAGCCCACTATGTAAAAGTTCGACCAAAATACTGATAGACTATTGGGATATTGGGTTAACAGTTTTTTAATGGTTTTATAAAATAATTTATCGGGTTATCAGTTTGGTTTTGATTTTTTAATATTGGATTATTGGGTAAACCGATAACATAATAAGACTATACTAAATTACTACTTGACCCCTACGTATATATTAGTGCCTTTACATTTTAAATTTTACAAAATCCTATTCAATTTACTTTCCCCTTTCCTCTTAATTTCTCTCTGCCTCTTTGTAAACCATCTAAGAATTGGATGTTTCTTTTGATAAATGTAAGCAGTTATATTTGAATAACTGATCTTATTGATCTTGCTTTAGTTTGGTTTATTACTGAAGTTTGAAGATAACAGTTAGATATTGGAACTATTTTATAGGATATGTCATTTGTTAGTTTGTTATTGACTTACATGTTGAAAAAGTCATTTGGTTTTATATGAGAATTTTCTTATCAGTTAAACCGAAACTGAACTGTTAAGGACTTAAAATTGATAAAAAATATCTTATTGGTTTGGTTATTGGTTTAGCATATTTACAAATTGATAATCGATAAAGTGAACCGATAATAAATAAAACTGATTTGAACAGACTGATGCGCACCCCTAATTAAGGGAAGAAGACTCTGCAAAAGTCAACCTTCTTAACAAACAAACATAGATCAAAATCAATGGTCAAAATCCTGTCCATTGGAATCCTTCGAGTCGCTATCCACCCATGGATCAGTTTGCCTGTGATTAAACCAACTTTATATGTTTACTTCCTATCAAATATCTTGTATTATTTACCACTAATGATGTCTAACATATCTACCTTTTGAGTTATTTTTACTTTATTAGGCAATAGAATAATAGAAATTGATCTATGTTGATATAAAATGGCGGAACATCCTACTTCACTAGATCAAAGTGAATAAAGATTCATCTCTTGTCCATTCCTTCATTATGGGAAAGGGGAAAATGACTGGTAGTGAAGATGGAAATGATCTGATAAAAATTACTATCAAGGATAATATGATAAAGGTGCAAGGTGAAATGATTACCAAATTGGCTAAGAAAATGGAAAAGCTTCAAGAAGAAGTGCAATGAGTAAAAGGCATGGCCAGGCTGATGATATCGCCCAAAATATACCTCCAGAAAAGTATAATGTGGTCACCATATAAAATATAGAATCCAACTAGGTTGGGATAGATCCCACAGGGAATAGGAAGAAATTATGTAGAATGCTAGACTGGATAATTGGCAAGTAAGTAAAACTTGGGGGGTTTTGTGAATAAGTGGTAACTATAATGATTGCTAGTTTTCAGATTTTTAAACAATATGAGAAATACACTAGGCCTGTGATCCCCAATGATTCCTTAACTCCACCAGTTATGTGTGCTAGCAAAACTATCCCGCTGAGTTACATGCAAAATCTAACAAGATATGTTCGTCTAAACATCTCTCGACCTTGATTAGATAAATTTCACTCTTCTCCTCTCGGTCTCCGAGTGTTGCAATACTAACCCTTGTCCTGGATCTGAGATAACTATCCCTGTTATGGCTCAAGTTATTAGATGAAGGTTGATAGCTTCAAATCTCTGTTGTTATTCCCTTTTCCTAATCTCTACCTCTCTCTCGAGCAAGTCTAGAATACAGGTGGGTTTCTAACGTTTGCAACCGTTAGAAGACCAATTATAATGAAGGTAATAACAATACATGCATTCTAAACGGTTCATATTTGCTTTGCACTTAACCCATTTTTTTAATTCCTCATGGTTCACAGAACCCTAGTTGATGGGTTTAGCTACTCATGATTGCAAGAGCACAAGAAGAATTCAATAATGAAAACATAATTGTAAACTCACAATAAGAAGAAAACTCTGAAATCTCAATATGAATAAAACCCTAGAATAGATGTTCCAAGATTACAAAATCAATAATATGTTTATGAACTTAGAAATAATGGAAAATATCTCTCAAAACAATGTACTGATCAACCTTGAACATCGGAAAATAAAAGTGTATTTATAGATACAATATGAACCCTATCCTACTTAAAACAGGAAAACAGAGTCGGCAACTTTCCATGGTAACGTGACTTGGTGTTGTGGAACCAAGTCACGTCACGTGGGTCCCATCGTGGAAGTCAGGACAAATCTAAACTTGTAGGAGTTGACCTACGACACAGACCCACGCCACTTAGGTTGACTCACGTGACGTGGGTCCTGCCGTGGGTCACTCCTCTGGTGAAGGACCTGGTTCTTTCATCTTCAGATACCCCATTTTCGAGCATGATTCTTCCTTGTTGATCATTTTGCCTCCAAAAACCTATTCTCATGCAATATAGATCAGAAAACACATCATACCAACCAAAGACACCCAAGTTATTACATATTTTCCTTGTTTTAGGAATCGAAAGTACCATGAAATCATGGCACGTAAAAACCCTTAACGTAGAACATTTGCATGTCCTCAGGCAGACAAAATAAAACAAACATAATCGATGTTTAATTATGAGAGACCTAAGAGACCTACGACAGTTGACTTATCGCTTTTGTCACCAAAACTATACCTACCCCTCCTATTTGCAAATCAAAACCACCGTGTGTATACATGTAGCATATTATCAATGACACAGAAGGGATCAAGTGATGGCATCAAATTATGAACACACAACTAAGCATATATGCAAATGACATTATATGAACAACTAGCAGCTAACAATACAACCCATGTACTGTCACAACAAAGAAGTCCCATACACTCATAATATACTAATGAATATCAAAGTAGGGACTGGGTCAAAACACTCTCTCACACAAAAAAGTTCAAACAATGTGTGTGAAATACCATAGGCTTGCTCTTATTTTCTATGCCTTAGTTTTTTGGACAGTTGGACTAGGATCACATTAGGACTTTCATCGGCTTGTAATCTAGGCTTGGGGACGTGTATGGTACATATGGATATAGTGACTCACCCTCCTTGACACTACACTATTTTTAGCTCCACTTTACAACCATTGTCCTTTTATTTTCCCTTATTCTCCTTCATTTAATTTCAGATTTTGGATGTGATTCTCTTCATACTTTTAAAACACACTTTTTTTTTTTTGCAATTTCTATTTGTTTCACTCATTTTTTTTATTTCTTTTTCTTCACACCCAAATCTGTTTTTTTTTTCTTTTACTAGCCCCTTCTTCATACCCAAGTTATGCTACGCACCCTATAATAGCCACCCTCAACTTAAGCGATTTGCCTGAGTTGAGGTATTCAATGTCCAAGGAGGGACCAGGGACAAGACAGGTTCATGTATGTCAAAATGGGAAGGTGAATAGGCTAATGAAAGAAATAAAGCAATTACGGCTCAAACTCGGGATCAAGGGATATTAACTTCATTTGGTCGGGCATTTAGGCTAAAAAGTTGACTCATTCAAGAATGGCCTATGATCCTTTCCTAACCACTATCTTATAACTGAGGCAAGACTAACCAAGCAAGTTCTGGATTGCACACACAAAGTGAACTAGGTAATGACCTCACGCACACATAGCATAGGGTTGCAGTATCAACTACTACCTATCCAGTTCATGCATTGCTAGCTACAATTATGTTTCCTATAATGCTAACGTGATAACAACATCCAACAACTATCACAAACTAACATACTACACACACAATTTAAAACAAAAATTTTCAGGAGGGGTATTCTTTGGACAATCTCAAAGAACCTCAAAAACATGTTCAAAACTAGACTGCACTAAGGTTTCCTTATTTTCATCCTAATTAAACACGAATACACATAATAATATAAATAAAAACCTAAACATGCCGGTTCTACTATGATAGCACACTTGGGGGAAAATAAAATACGGCAACAAAACCCCCTAAGTGGTGGTATACCCCCACCCCCAACTAAATAATGGTGCACTGTCCCTAGTGCACAACTACCAATAGAGTAAGTGTAAGGGAGTGAAAACATACCTGCGGCACCCTAGGCACTGGATGTGGCCCCATCCATAGCAGGATCATCCATATGCACTCTGGGCTCTCTGCTAGATGCATCCTACATAGAGGGTACCTGACTAGAGGATTCACCTCGTGCCCTCTGCTCCTGAGAAATCTGACTGGCATGGTACTCTACTCTGGAGGCCTTAACCGCTCTCCAAAAATCACCATCAAACACGTCACCACTATCAGTCTGATCCATCAGACTAAGTGACCGCTTTCCTCTATCAATAGGACGCTCCTCATTAGCAAACAAATCCACCTCAAAAGCCAACCATATCGGGGTCGGAATGGGCATAGGTGGAATGAAAAGAGTGTTGTTTGGTGCCAAAGCTCTAACCTCCTCTCTTAATGAAACCACCTCCTGTGTCAATCCTACCATATCAAGAATCTAGGCAGTACTCATCTGGGTAGCCATCCGTGCCTCAAAACTATCTATCCGCCAATACAACTCTCTCATAAATCTATCCATAGCCGCAGTTATCCAGGCCTCCACTCTAGCCTCTGAAGCCTCTACTGTGGTCTGAACCCATGGCTTAAGCTAGGATACCAATTAGCCATCTGGGTTTCAGTGTGAGCCTGCCTATCAAATATCTGCATCTCCCTATCAACGAACTGCTATAGAAAGTCCCTCAAAATTGACACCATACCAGAGGGGGCGGAGGTTCTATAGTGCCTGCTAGCTCATCGTCAATCATCGGTCTTGTACCCTCATCGGTGCTGGAGTACTAACCGGCTCCTCTTTATCTCCAGGCCCTTCAAAAAGAGCTACTTCTGAGGACACGAAAGGTTGAGACCTCCGCGAAAAAACTGGGTGAGCTCCCCGCTTTTGTATCAATCCTATATCATCAATGCGGGTCACCTCAATATGATGATCTATTGCAGGCGTCATGAACACACCAGTACTAACACATAAGCCATGAATCAGACAGGGGAAAAGGATGCTGGTGCAGTCGCGGAAAACACGCTCATGTATCTCCTCAATGACATTGCGAGTGAAGTTAATATCATAACTTGCCAGAATACTTGCTAACAATACTGCCCGATCAATTATGAGTGAATTATCAGCATTAGTCAAACTCAAACGGTGCTTGACAATCGACCACCAAAACCGTCCTGCAAAGTGAAGCGAGGACTTCTTAATATCCAGCTTCCCAGCAAACCAACTAGCATCAGCACCATCCTCCGCTATATAACCTGTAATCCACCATAATAACTCTAATCGCTGATCGACGTCCCTCATTTTAGCCCTATTTCTCACAGTCTCCATATGGTGATCAAATTTTATAGTGCTAGCTAGAAATGGGAATTCATCCCTAATCAAGAATCTGTGGATAGTCTGCTCAGAGATGTCCACTCTGGTCTCCCAAACCAAAGTGTGAGTCAATGGTGGTTGGTCCCGATATTGCTGCTCATTGGGTGTGATCAATTCGACAGAAGCAGCATAGGAAACATAAAACTCACAGACCAACTCTTGGCTATAGTGCCCAGGAGGCTTCGTCATCCACCCAAATCCATAATGATCAAATACTTCCTTAATCTCAGGCAGTGACTTTAATTCATCTAGCCAATACCGGGGCTCCTCGGTGATACTCCATCTACACACACCCCGCTCAGTAAGTTCGGCATCCCTGTCATAAATGGCCCTCATATCATGAACACACCATCGCTTATTTTTTCTTCAAATCGTGACTGTGGCCCACTTTATAGCCACCTGTCTCTGTGATGAAGTCATGGAGTTTTGACGACCTATTCCAGAAATAGGTGTTGATGCATCAACCGCAAAATCATCCGGACCTTTCGCATTTTCCTTAGACCCAGATGCATCAACCTCAGCGTCATTTGTACCCTCAAAATTCTCCTCAGACCCAGATGCATCAACCTCCTATTTATCACCAGTTGTAGAAGCTTTCTTCCCCTCATCAGACTGGGGGGCAGAATCAGAAGACTGAGCAGGGGCAGCCGGTTCAGCAGGTTGCGGGGGCTGTGAAGTAGGCTATTGTGCAGCCCGGGAAGCAGCTTGTGCCCTAGTTACCAATCACTTCCACCCACTTAGAAACATAGTCAACAGCTACCAAAATGTATTTCATCCCATGTAAGCTCACAAAGGGGCCCATAAAATCAATTCCCCATACATCAAACAATTCGAACTCAAGTATAGTTGTCATAGGAAGTTCGTGTCTGCATGAGATATTCCTTTGTCTTTGAAATTTATCATAGGCCTGAGCATAGCCATGAGAATCTTTATAGATGGTAGGCTAATAATATCCGCATTGTAAGATCTTGTGTACAGTCCGCGTACTGCCATGATGACCCCCAACTGGAGATGAATGACATGCTTCCAAATTACTCATCATTTCGATCTCTGGGATACACATTCGAATCATACCTTCTGCACATACCCTAAATAGGTAAGGGTCATCCTAAAAGAATTTTCTCACCTCATGTATGAATATCCTCCGTTGCTGGTACGACATATCTTCCAGGACTACATCACTTGCCAAAAAGTTGTCAAAATCTGCAAACCATAGGATTAAGTCTTGTGATGCTCCTAAAACTTGCTTGTTTGGAAAAGTTTCATCAATCTCACGATCATCCCTTAATTTTAGCATGGATTCCTCCTCAAGGCATGATAGGTGGTCTGCAACCTGATTCTCAGTTCCCTTTCGGTCCTTGACCTCAAAATCAAAATCTTATAGTAGAAGTACCCACCAAATCAACCTTGGCTTGGCGTCCTTCTTTGACATAAGATATCTAAGTGCGGAATAATCTATATGTACAATCACCTTCGTACCAATCAAGTAAGATCAAAATTTTTTTAAAGCAAAAACCACCGCCAACAGCTCTTGCTCAGTCACAGTGTAATTCTTCTGGGCTGGATTAAGTGCCTTACTGGCATAGTAAATAGGATGTAGAATCTTTTCATATATTTGGCCAAGGACTACACCCAAAGATACTCCACTAGCATCACACATAACCTCAAATGACATCGTCTAGTCTGGTGTGACAATGGAGCTGAAATCAACTTCTCTTTCAGACATTCGAATGCTTTTAGGCACTCTCCATTAAACATGAACTTCACCTATTTCTCCAAATGTTTGCATAACGGATATGCAATCTTAGAGAAATCGTTGATGAATCGTCTATAAAAGTCAAAATGACCTAAAAAACTTTGAATCCCTTTCACAGAAATAGGTGGGGGTAATTTTTCAATCACATCAATCTTTGCTTTTTCTACTTCGATACCCTTCTTTGAGATTCGATGACCCAACATAGTAACTTGTTTGACCATAAAGTGACATTTATCCCAATTTAGCACCAAATTGCACTCTTCACATCTTTGTAACACATTAGCGAGGTGGGCCAGAAAGTCATCAAACGAATCTACTACTATAGAAAAATCATCCATGAATACCTCAATAGTGTATTCCACCATGTCGGATAAAATAGACATCATGCAACGCTGAAAAGTGGCTGGTGCATTGCATAACCCGAACAACATCCTTTTGAGTGCGACAGTCCCATATGGGCAGGTGAACATGGTCTTCTCTTGGTCCTCGAGAGCAATGAAAATCTGATTATATCCCGAATAACCATCAAGAAAGAATTACCACCCCCTTCCAGCAAGATAATCCAACATCTGGTCCATGAAAGGCTTGAGAAAGTGATCCTTTTTGGTCCAAGAATTTAACTTTCGATAGTCCATGCAAAATCTCCATCCGGTGACTGGCCTTATTGGGAGTAACCATTCTTGTCATTTGGAACCATAATGATTCCTCCCTTCTTTGGTACACACTGAACTAGGCTCACCCACTTGCTATCAACAATGGGGTAAACTATGCCTACATCTAACCACTTAATGATTTCTTTCTTGACAACTTCCTATATAGGTGGGTTCAGAAGACGCTGGTGCTCAATGCTTGGTATACACTCAGGAACAAGCTGGATCTTATGAGTGCAAATGCCGGGTGGAATCCCTATAATATCAACAATGGACCAACCAATGGCCCTCTTAAATTTCTTCAATACCAAAACCAGAGCTTCTACCTGCCATCCTACTAACTCAGCAGAAATGATTACGGGCAAGGTGTTATTAGTTTCCAAAAATACATAGCGAAGGTGAGAAGGAAGAGCCTTAAGCTCTAAGACTGGAGGCTCCTCAACAGAAGGGCGAGCCAGTGAGGTCACCCTATTCTTCAAATCAAGATCAAGTTTCTTCGGAGTATAAGTGTAAGATCCCCTACCAGCAAGCGCTCTTACCATCTCATCATATTCTTCAATACCATCACTGTCAAAATTCATAACCACAGCCGCAAGAGCTTCTACCCCTAACCTTTCTTTAATTAGAATGACTACGACACTCTCATCAAGCGTATCAATTATAGAAATCACCTGCATATCTTTCAGTTGCTTCATAAAATGACAAACATTAAAAGTAACGTGTTCATTGTTTAACCTGAATTTTATCTGCCCAGTTTCCATGTTAACCAACGTACTGCTAGTGGCAAGGAATGGTCTCCCCAGAATGATAGGAACCTCAAAATCAACTTCGCAATCTAAATTCACAAAGTCAGCTGGAAATATGAAAGATGTAACTTTCACCAAAACATCATACAGAATGCCCATCGGCTTTTTCACAGTTCTATCTGCCATAAGAAGCCTCATAGAAGTCAGTTTTGGTGCTCCCAACCCCAACCGCTTGAAAATGACGAGCGGCATTAAGTTAATGCTAGCACCTAAATCACACAGTGCCTTTGCAAAGTTATATGACCCGATAGTACAAGTAATTGTGAAAGCTCCTGGATCTTCCTTCTTTTCTACTAGGGAACGCGAAACAACTGCACTACAATGATGTAAGTTATCTGTCGGCTCAAAACTGGAAGTTCTCTTCTTAGTCACCAAGTCTTTTATGAATTTTGCATAACCGGCCATCTGCTCCAATGCCTCAACAAGAGGGATATTTACCGATAGCTCTTTCAACATCATAGTAAACTTCTGGTACTTACCTTCCTCGGCCTTCCTTTTCAACCTTTGAGGAAAGGGAGAAGGAGGTCGTGGGATAGTTTTCAACATTTATGGAACCTCCTTTTCTTGCCTCTTTTCAGATTCAACTTCCTTATTAATACTGTTGTCCGCTACTAAATTTTCTGTCTCCATCTCACAGTCTTCATCATCCACCACTAGCTCATCTTTCTTATCATTATCCGTAGGAATAGATGGGTTGGTTGTGCTCTTTCCGCTTTTTATGGTAATGGCTAAACAATGACCGTCATTTTTAGGATTTTGGATGGTGTTACTTGGAAGAGTGCCTGGTTGACGTTGGTTTAATGCCACCGATATCTGCCCGAACTGTTGCTCCAACTATTTTATGGCAGTTGAGTGAGATTCAACTTTCTGACTTATTCCCAAAATATTTGCCCTAATTTTCTTCAAGCAATTTTCTTGGTTTTCTGATCTGTTAACCAATTTGGTATGAAGGGTTTCCATTCGTGAATTTTCGTACTCAGTATCACAGTTCCCTTGTGGGACATAAGCACCGCTCTTCTCCTTGTAATCATCTTTTCATCTCCAATCTCCATCACGATCTCGTTCTCTATCTCTATATCCTAATCTATTGTAATTGTCTCTATAATAGTTCCAACCTTGATTTCCTTGCCTCGAGTTCCAAGAGTCTTGATTAGACCCTTGGTCCTTGGCTCAAAAACCCACCACTTCTTGATCCAAGTACTTAGTTTCCTCATCAGATTCATAATCATCATTCTTAGGTGCTTTACCTTGTGCACTTATGGCATGCACCTTCTCAGCACCTTTAGCCGAAATCTGTTTGGCTAGCAACCCAATTTCCATCCTCAATTGTGCAACCTCTTGAGCTACAGCTTCATCCAAAGCCCATTGTGCTGCTGATGCTCCAATAGTGTACGTCCCCGAAGATGTCTCTACCTCTTGAGTATGCCATCCTCGGTTGGTCTTAGTGATAAGATCTAAAATTTCTGAAGCTTGTTCCCACCTTAGACTCATAAATGCTCTGCTAGTGATAGTATCTGCTACAACCTTAGTATTTGCGTTTAAAGACCTGTGGAAGATTTCAAGTAACCTCCTGCCACTAATTCTATGATTTGGAACATTCTATAGCTTCTTCTTAAACCTTATCCATGTCTCGTAAAATGCTTCAGAATGTAGTTGTCGGAAGTTGTAAATCTCATTCTTCAACTATAGCATCTTGGATGGTGGAAAAAATCTCTCCAGAAATTGATTTCTCAACTCTTGCCAAGTATTAATGGAGCCTCATGGTAATTCGGCCCACCATAAAGTTGCTTCTACTGTTAAAGAGAACAAAAACAATCTTAACCGAATAGCCTCTTGGTCCACTCCAAGCAAATTAAATAAAGTGCATACCCCCACAAAGTTCATCACATGCATGTTTGGATCATCCGTAGGAAGACCGGTGAATACGCCTTTCAAGTTAAGCAGGTGGATCATGGCACTTCTAATGTCAAACTTATTGCCTTGAGGTAATTCTGGTAGAATACTGGCGCCAGTCACTACCGACTCGAAATAATCCATATCCTCTTCTTATGGATCATCAAAAACCAGCACATGTGGTCTTTGAGGTGTTTGGTGTGCCCTCAGTCTTCTTTGTCTTTCTTCAGCATCAGCTAGAAGCTGTGTTACTTTTTGGATAGCTCGATTATCTATATCTTCTTGCCTAAGAGCATCTTCCCAAGATTTCTCTTCTCATGTCAATCGAATGATAGTTTGGTCCGCTGTTTCATGACCAACTAGCTGAATTGGTTAGTTATGAATTTCCCCCACGGCTGCGGGATCCTGAACTCCGTCGGTATTCACCATTCTTCGATTAGCTCTCAGAGTTCTTTCTATTTCAAGATCAAGTGGAATCAAGGGATTGCATTGACTCCTAGTATTGGGCATACATTGGCGTGTTCCCTTAAAAGTATAGTAAAATAAAACCAATAAACTTCAACAAGTAAAATACTCAACTCCGTAATCGTCTTCCCCGGTAACGGTGCCAAAATTTGATATCGTCCAAAATGTACCTCCAGAAAAGTATAATGCGGTCCCTGTATCAAATATAGAACCCAACTAGGTTGGGGTCGATCCCACAGGGAATAGGATGAAATTATGTAGAGTGCTAGACTGAATAATTGACAAGTAAGTAAAACTGGGGGTTTTGTGAATAAGTGGTAACTGTAACGATTGATAGTTTTTGAATTTGTAAACAATATGAGAAATACACTAGGCCTGTGATTACCAATGATTTCTTAACTTCACCGGTTACGTGTGCTAGCAAAATTATCCCGCTGAGTTACCTAAAAAATTTAACAAGATATGTTCGTCTAAATGTCTCTCGACCTTGATTAGACAAATTTCACTCTTCTCCTCTCTGTCTCCAAGTTTTACACTACTAACCCTTGTCCTGGATCTCAGATAACTATCCCTGTTATGGCTCAGGTTATTAGATGAAGGCTGATAGCTTTAAATCTCTATTGTTATTCCCTTTTCCCAATCTCTACCTCTCTCTCGAACAAGTCTAGAATACAGTCGGGTTTCTAACATTTGCAACCATTAGAAGATCAATTATAATGAAGGTAATAACAATACATGCATTCCCAACGGTTCAGATTTTCTTTGCACTTAACCCATTTCGTTAATTCCTCATGGTTCACACAACCCTAGTTTATGGGTTTAGCTACTCATGATTGTAAGAGCACAAGAAGAGTTCAATAATGAAAACATAATTGTAAACTCACAATAAGAAGAAAACTCTGAAATCTCAATATGAATAAAACCCTAGAATCGATGTTCCAAGACTACAAAATCAATAATATGTTTATGAACTTAGAAATAATAGAAAATATCTCTCAAAACAATGTACTGATCAACCCTAAGAATAGGAAAATAAAAGTGTATTTATAGATACAAGATGAATCATATCCTACTTAAAACAATAAAACAAAGTCGGCAACTTTCCACGGTACCGTGACTTGGTGTCGTGAAACCAAGTCACATCACGTGGGTCCCATCATGGAAGTCAGGACAAATCTAAACTTACAGGAGTCGACCTACGACACAGATTCAAACCACATAGGTTGACTCATGTGACGTGGGCCCTATCGTAGGTCACTCTTCTGGTGCAAGACCTGGTTCTTTCATATTCAGATACTCTGTTTTAAGTATTATTCTTCCTTGTTGATCATTTTGCCTCCAAAAACCTATTCTCCTACAATATAGAACGGAAAACACATCATACCAACGAAACACACCCAAGTTATTGCATATTTTTCTTGTTTTAGGCATCGAAAGTACTATGAAACCATGGCACATCATCTAACCATTGCAGCTAACACTCGATTTTGGACGATCCTGTGCCTCCAACACAACAAAATCCCTACCCTTCCACCAGCATACCAAAGCATCCAACAAAATTTTCAGATACCAAACCCTTTTTGTCCAAACCTACAAACGTTCCATAAGATGGCTCCACAAATATAACAAAATAAAATCTCTCGTCCAAACCAAAGATGAAATTTCCTCGAGTGTTTACCCCTTTAGCCGAAAGTTGAACATAACTTTTTGAAAGGCTGAGAGCAGTTGGACTAATCCAAACGATTGACCCAAATGTTATAAACACCAAATCAAAATATCATAGATTCGACCAATACTGTGCTTACCATTCAGAGGTATTGGACATACTACGGAAGAGTACATCAATCTAAAGCACAGGATTGAGGACTTGATTTACCAAAAGTTCATCTCACTTCAGAAATCATCGGCAAACTTCACTAATAACCTACTCCTAGATCACGAAGGAGTCACTATCAATATAATAGAGATGAATAAAGAGTGGGTGGTTAACAAATTCGTAGTACAAGCAAGTTCCAAGGAGACTGAGGTACTAAAGGTAAAGAAAGTTGTAGTTGCTGTGAGCACCAATGAGAAGCCTAAAATCATCTCAGTGATAGCACAACACCAACCTTTTGCCTTGATACCTATAAAGAGGGAGGTTGTAGTCGTTGCGGTACATGGGGTCACCAGGTCTGGCCGATCTAATACTTTCAAAGATTTGGCAAATGATGCCTAAAAAAAGGATGCCTAAAAACGACCAATAACTGTAGGAGAGGCCAAAGAGTTTTGGAGGTGAATACAACTAAAATACTATTCAATCAAGCACTTGGAAAAGACTCCGGCTCATATCTTCATTTGGGCATTGCTTGTCAGTTCTCAATACCATGGAAAAGCTTTGTTAAAAGTCCTTGATGAAGCCACCCACAGACACGAGCATAAAAATATTGGTTGCCATGGTAAACAGGGTTGCGGGAAACCATCACATTAGCTTTGACAAAGAAAAGTTTCCTTTTGAAGGAGTTATGCATAACAAAGCATTGTACGTCACTATTAAATGTTAGGACAAGATTATTAACAAAGCGTTGATTGATGATGGAATATTTGTCCCTTGTCCACTTTCACTTAATTAGACTATGATGTAGTTTAAATTTGTCAGAGTAAAGTCAGTATGAGAGCTTTCGATGGTGGTCAGAGAGACACCATTACAGAAGTCAAGTTGTATCTTTAGATGGGGCCTGCATAATTTCAAATTGAGCTTCAAATAATGGACATCACTACAAGTTAAAATTTGCTCTTTGGAAAACTCTAGATCCATGCAGTAGGTGCTATTCCATCAACCTTGCATTAGAGGATGAAGTTCTTGTGGGAAGACCAAGAAGTGGTCATTCATGGAGAAGGAAGCCATTTGAGCCATCCTAATGGCTATGTTCATGTGATTGAGGATATCCCAAAAGGGAATGATTTATATATTGTCGAAATTGTGAATCCCACAGAAACAGATCCTACTCTACCATACCAACGCCCTTGGTCTACAAGAAACTAGCTACCATTATACTAAGGAGTGGCTTCGAGTCTAGATTTGGCCTAGGAAGGAATTTCAATGACATCATTAAGCCAATCAAAATCCCATGGAAATTTCTCAACTATGGATTGGGGTATGTGCCTGGAGAAAGAAAAGAAGAGATCGAGAAGGAGAAGGGTTCAGAGTTGCCTCACCTCTAGTAGTCATTTCCCATATATGTGAACCCACAAGAGATGGTCTTGAGGATGGATTAGGGATCCTGTTTATCAGACCCAATTGATTATGAGTGGCACCCATCCTAAATCTACGGCGGGAGAATCATCTAACCAACCCTTAACCAACTAAATCAGACCTTCAATAGTCACATTCCTCAAATAATTACCATTAACTTACTAAGAAACAATATAAATCAACCAAATTAAATCTAACTTAATTAATATCCATAAACCAAAAATAGAGTGCGGAAGTATCTCTAATTATTACAACCCCCGAGACCGGAAAGTCACCATACAAGAACATCTAAAGTAGTATCCACAAACCAAGTCCAAAATATCATCCAAAATAATAAATAAAAAAATGTCTTAGTCTTCAAACAAATGATATAAACACTATGAGAATGATTCAATGACTGCCTGGACATTTTGCTCACCCTTGAATCGATGTCTGAATCACAGACTAGAGTTGAGGTCTCATCTCAAATGATGAAACACGCTCAACACTAAACAAAACGTCAACTAAGTACTGGTAGGCATCATCGGCTGACTTAACTCAATACCATACAAACAGGCAAGTTAAATGCAAGTGACTGCAATCAAGACACAACTTAATGGACAACTAAAGATAGTCATAACACTTTACCTCATCAGGAATACAAGTATAGAAGTACATCAATTACACTTAGGCAGATTCTTCAACAATGATCACCCCCCCCCCCACATATATATATATATATATGTATATATGTTCAAATAAAATGATGATTGCATGTATGCAAGATGTACGCACATACTAGAGTCAATAAGGACTCTTAGATATGACCTGCAGGGGATAAGCTCAGTCCATATACCGGTTCCGACATGGTACCCAATCCAATAATAGTTTAGGCATGACATTCGATCCATATACTATCTCAATACCATCTTAGAACCATATGTCAATGCATTATACAATCAATAATCATAAGTAATGCCCGAAAGCAAATCACAAACATCCAACTCATAGATAAGCACAGAGTCAAGCAAGTCTTTACTATAATTAAACCATAACATACCTCGATTCCTTGCTCAAAACCACTATTTAGCCACAAACTTCTCCTTTCTTTCAATCTCAGCCGTTCATGATCTGAAAACAACAATTACACAATTCTTAACATAATATTTCACCCTTCCTAAATAATAGGAACTTACATTTAATAAATTAATCCAAGAATTTTCCCTAGTTCACCATCTTAGGGTTTTCTACACTTTAAACTCTTGAATTCTACATATTTTAACATTACAATAAAGAATTCTACCATAGGAAGTGTTTTTTTAACACCCTAGGATCAACAACAACTAATAAACAACTAATCCTCACCAATTCCCACCTGTTCATAATTCAGGGCTAATCTCCAAATTCTACCATGATTATGATTCTCATGATTTCTACAAATCTAGAGAAGTAATTCAAGTTTGGAGTGTAAATAAACCTTACCATAGAGATAAAATATCCTAAAAACTGAAGAAAATAGCATCCTACTAAACCTTTGGATGTTTTTAGAAAATTGGGAATGAAAAATGGGTTTTTGATTTTTAAAAACTGAAATACTATGTTTTCACCGCTGTAGCGGCCCTCAGGCCAAAAAGGGTTCTCGCTGTGGGAACACTTCTGCCGCTATTGCTACTGTTGCAATGACACTTTTGTCATTGCAGTGAACCCAAACTAGTAACTCTCGAATCAGTCCTAGTTCTGGCTATTTCAGAACACATTTCATGAAATTCAACATTACGAATTAACCCCTTTAAGGTAATCGCTACGATCGGAGTTCTACTAACCCATTTTACGAACTTTAAGTTGCTACGACTTCATAAAATCGTCCTCTAACACAAAATCAAATCACAACCACCAACAAATTCTCTAAGAATAACCAAATTTTCCTAGACCACCACACACTCAAAATAGACTTAAGACTAGGCTAACCCTAAATTTTTAAATTTTTGATCTAAGAGAAAAATAAGCAAAGGTTGTTTTCTCTATTTCATCATAACGGTGATTTAGATCATTACATTAGATAAAAATTTACCCCTCGTTCATCTCCAAACAACAACAAGCCAAAAAAGTAGAACAAACGAGTAAGGAAATACCCGAGTCAATGAACAAGCGTGGATAGCGCTTGGACATATCTTCCTCCTTCTCCCACGCGGCTTCCTCCACCAGACTATTTCTCTATTGAACCTTCATGGATGGAATAACTTTAGTTCTCAGCTTCCTCACATCCCTATCTGAAATAGCAACTGGATCCTTTTCATAAGAGAGCTCTTTGTCAACCACTTCTGAATCTCAACAAATAATGTAGTCTCCATATCTGTGGTACTTCTTGAGTATTAAAACATGAAACACTGGGTGAACCCCTGACAAGCTAGAGGGTAAATCCAACCTATACACTACTGATTCTACTCCATTCAATACCTTAAAGGGTTTGATGTACCTCGGATTCAACTTTATTTTTTTTTTCTGAATTGCATTACACCTTTCGTGGGTGACACTTTTAGCAAAACTTTCTCCCCTTCTCAAAGTGCACATCTCTTCCCTTATGGTATGTAAATTCTTTTTGGACATAACTACTAACAGTGCAGGCACCTGCTGGCCTGAGTTTAGACCTTTCACAAAATACCTGATTCTTTCCTTTTCTGAAGTAATCAGCATAGTGAGATAAAGTATGAAAATTGGCCTCATAGGACGACCTAAATAAATCTCCCTGCTCAAATTTTAGGAACTCATACTTCTTCTGATCCCAATTAGTACGGGGAACATACTTCTAAAGGAACACATTCTGAAACTGGGATCAATTAAGTAGAGGTAAACCATCTCTACACTCAACAAAGGACCTCCACCACTGCTTGGCCTCTGCTTATAATTGGAATGTCACAAACTCCATACCATACCTCTCCATAATGCCTATCTTATGCAGATACTCATCACAGTCAATCAAGAACTCAAAGGCATCCTCTAGCTTAGTACCTTGAAACACTGGAGGTTTCATCTTTATGAACTTATAGAACAGTCCATTCTCATCATCAGTCATCACTAATCGCAATACCTAAGAAACTTTCCTAGCTCAGAGCTCTTATCCATATGGGGTGCTATAGTAGCATCATATTGCAAAACTAGGGATGAAAATGCATGCACTACTAGAGTAGTACCTATGCCAGCCAAACTACTCAGAAACCCCAACTCTTATTGAATCAATTCTGCGGGCATAAGTACCTAAGCTGTACCATGCTGCACTGGCACCATATTCTCTGGAACTACCACTTCTTCCTCCTCAACCATCACCTCTTTATTCTGGAGCAAATTTGGAGCATCCTACTATGGGAAAGGGGATGATGATCTCTATAAAGCTGATCCTTTGGCTGCTCGGGCTCTACCCCTAGAAGGTTCTACCCCTCATCCTCCCCTTCTACCCCTTCCCCTAACTTGAGGCAGCCAGCCTCAAACTGTAGCCTCAATAGATGATGCTGGTACTCCTATTGATGCGGCTGCTGCAGCTGGTGCTGCTCTAGTAGATTGAGTGTTTTCCATCTCTAAAATAAGAGTGAATAAGGTTAGATTCCAAATTAGATCACTAGATACCAATTGGAATTAAGTACTAGCACGAAAGGAAGAAATAAGAGAAAATTATCTTCCTAAAGCCCTGTAGCCTCTCAAAGAAAAGTACAGACGTCTCCAAACCATTCTGCAAGACTCTACTGGACTTGTTTTTATACGACAAGATTAATGAACCCAGTGCTTTGATACTATCTTTCCATGACCCAATTGGTCGTGAGTGGCACCCACCCTAACTCTACGATGGGAGAACCATCAAACCCAACTTTTAACCAACTAAATCAGACCTTCAATAGTCACTTTCCTCAAATACTTAACTTACTAAAACACAATTAATCAAAAAAATTAAGTCTAACTTAATTAATATCCATAAACAAAAATAGAGTGCGGAAGTATCTCTAATAATTAAAACCCTCAGAACCTGAATGTCACTGTATAATAACATCTAAAACAGTATCCACAAACCAAGTTTAAAAGATCATCCAAAATACTAAATCAAGAAATGTCTTAGTCCTAAAACAAAGGAGATGAATACTATGAGAATGATCCAATGGCTGCTCAGACATGGTGCTAACCCTTGGATCGATGTCTGGATCACAAACTAGAGTCGAGGTCTTATCTCAACTGCTGGAACACGCTTTGCACTCAACAAAAAAAAGATCATAGGTAGTATCAGTACATAAACTAAGTACTGGTAGACATCATTGACCGACTCAACTCAACACTATAAAAATAGGCAATTTAAATGCAAATACTGCTATCAAGACACAACTTATAATTCGTTGACAACCAAATACAGTCATAACACTTCACCTCATCAGGAATACAAGTATACAAGTATATCAATTACACTTAGACAGATTCTTCAATAATGATCACCGCAGTATATATATATATATATATATATATATATTATAATGAAATGATGATTGCATGTATGCAAGATGTACGTACATACTAGAGTAAGCAAGGACTCTCAGATATGACCTACAGTGGATGAGCATAGTCCATGTATCAGTACCGATGTGGTACCCGATCTAATAACAGTGTCAACATGACATTCGATCAATATATCATCTCAATACCATCTCAGAACTATATATGAATGCATGATACAATCAATAATCACAAGTAATCTCTAAAAGTAAATCAAAAACATCCAACTCACTTATAAGCATAGAGTCAAGCAAGTATTTATTACAATTAAACCATAACCTACATTGATTCCTTGCTTGAAGCCACTCTTTAGCCACAAACTTTCCCTTTCTTTCAATCTCAGCCGTTCATGATCTAAAAACAATAACTACACAATTCTTAACATAATATTTCACCCTTTCTAAACATTAGGAACTCATATTTAACAAATTAACCAAGAATTTTCAAGGTTAATCTTCATCTATGATTTATTTTATTATATTTTCTTCCAAAGTTATGAGTGGCTAAAACCTGCAATCAGTATTTTGGGATCCATGATGGATTAACATCGATAGGGTTGTTTAAATGTAAAAATTCGATTAGTGTTTGCATTTGTATTATCGAATCTTTCATTTTAAATGACTTCTAATGGTTGCAAATATTAGAACATGCCTTAGGGTTAACTTGCTTGAGAAAGAGGTTAAAACTAAGAAAAGATTCAAGAATAAGGATTCAAAATGTCCAATTTCCATCTAATGGGTAATGCTGTAGCAAGACTAGCCAACTTAGGGTAATTCTTGAGTTTTGAAATCTCATCACTTGTAGTTCGATAGAATTTGAGTGAAACTCATCTAAATAGGTTGAGAAACATTTAGATGTAATAAAAGAATCAATAGCCCTGCATGCTACCCAGTGGTGTTGTGAAACCATGGTGATCGAAAACCTAGTTCATTTTATTACTTGAATTAAATCTCTAAATTTTGATATTGTTTACTTAACACAATTACAACTTAATAGTGAACTTCGTTAACAAACCCCCTTTAAGAAAATAATTGACCAGAAATTCATTTAAACACATAAGGCTTAGTTCAAACCTTATTCCCTGTGGGATTTGACCCCAATCTAGTTGGGTTATATATTTGACAACAATCGCTTTGTACTTCTAAAAGAGGTGTAATTTGGGCATATCAAATTTTGGCATCGTTGACAGGGAATACGGTTGTCAATTAAGTCAAGTGTGTTGAATTGACTCTTAGTCTTATTTCCTAATTTTAATTTATTTGTTGTTTTTGTTTACTAGAAGGTACAGGTTAGTGCATGCAAAATACCCAAAGTCGAGGTGAATCGTTGCTACCTTATAACCCGAACTTGAGAATGCTCCCTAAAGAGAGATGAATTCATAAGAACATGAAGCAGCAAGGCTACAACAACTTGCTACTGATCAGGTACATCAACAGAATCATAATGCACCGAACAATAAGGACGACAGAGCTTTTGGTGATGATATTAAGGTGAAACATATTGATAATGTTGCCCATCCAACCCACGTCAGCGACAAAGGGCAAGAGGACGACAACAACATGAAGACTATTACTTTTGAGGTCGATGATAAAGAGGACGCTGACTTAGATGGGTTTGGTTCTACTGGGGCCCTTCTCCTTCCAGTACTATCTTCGAGAGCAAAGTTCAATAGTAACAGCACTATGATTCAACTATTAAACCTCAAGTTTATTTAGAGGTGTGGCTGAAGATGACACAAATTTGCATTTGATGAACTTCATGGGTATCTGCAAGTCTTTTGAATTGCCAGGAGTTAGTCAGAATGCCATCTGATTGAGGTTGTTCCCGCTTTATTTGTCTAGGGATGCACCCTTATAGTTGACTGAGTTGTAACCAGATTCTATTATCAAATAGAGTCAGTTGAAAGAAGCTTTTCTAGAAAGGTTCTTTCCACCTTCCAGGATGTTGCAATTAAGGGATGGGATCAGTAATTTTAGACAACAACCTAATGATGCACTACATGAAATGTTGCTGAAATTTAAGAAAAAATTGACCCAATACCCGAATCACAAACTAATGGATGAGCACTTAATGTAGACTTTTTATTGGTCTCTGAATTTGATAACTAAACTGATTACTGATAATGCTGCAAGAGGAGCTTTCATATCCCTTACTTATGAGATGCAACTATAATCCTAAATAGGCTGAAAAAAAACAACAAAGCTTGGCATACCAGGGATTCTGAGGTTGCAGGTGCGTAACACCCCGAACATTTCTGAACCTAATTGATTACCGTAATATTTATGGAATTATTCAAACATGATATGGTTGGTGTATTACACATGAATTTTAGTGTGCTGAATTAATCTTGTGCTAATGGGCTCAAAAGAGGCCCAAATATTAAGCAAAAGACATGGCCCAAATGGAAAAATGACCCATTCATCCTTTGAACAAGTAAACATGATATATATTTATTAAAAGTGGCTAAGTATGAACATAAAGGGACTATATAAGTCAACAAAAACCAGATTTTTAATCACAAAAGCACACTTGCCAATTCTAGAGTTTTCCAAGATATTTTTCTCCTCTCAAACCCTAAGCTAACATTCTCTTTGGACAAGATCATCTCTTTGCAAGATTTGGTAAGTGTTTATTCTTGTGGTTTAGTATATTATATGCATGATAGGGTTTACAAATCATGTTGGCTATGTTGACAAAGTGTTGAGTAGTCCACTATGTGTGAAACAGTCTACTTTTGCTTAATCGGTAAAGGGTTTTGTATGATAAATTTGAAAGGAGACTTGTGGTATTGAAGGAAGTGAATTTTATGGATAAAATTTCAAAATGTAATATGTGGTTATGTACCTACCTTGCTTCCTCTTTGTGTATAACATTTGGAATTGTTGTTGTGAAATTGTACATGGAACCGGTGGCGTATTAAAGGGAAAAATATAGTTTTGTGATGTTCATATGCGTTGTGAGACCATGTTGTTTGTTGGAATCTAAGTTAACATAAAATATGAAAGTATAAGCTTACTTCTGTCCATGGACCATTTATTACAAAAAAGGACCCAAAAGAGACCAGGCATCCGCCTTCGCGGATGGGGCACCTGCGGTCGCAGATGCCAACGCAGGTGGCCCTGTACAGGGACAGATTTTCACGCCCCGAATCCCATCGAGACATGATTGGCACTCGTAGCCGATAAGGCCCGAGAGAACCAACCTTTGCCTATGTTCCATCATATGCATATCATAATCAGAACCACCATTGCATAAGAACATGAAAGACGAATAAAGGGAAACATGGGACATATTTATACATACATATGAAACTTGGCCGTTGAGGCCATCCAGTCAAAACAACATATGTCTTCTACACTGATACACCCACATCCGTTTACAAAAGCCTCTAACAAGAGCATTGACCAATACAAACCAAAAGTCGGGACAAGTCCCCGCTTTATACAACATGTACATCATCAAAACATATATCTACTATGACTCGGAGAAATCCCGAATTAACTGGAGCTCACCAAGGAACCGCTAACACTGGCAATCTACTGAGGAGGCCTACTGGGACCTGCGCCTGCAGCAAGTAAGGTAAATTCCCCGATAGGGGTCAGTACGAAATAAGTACTGAGTATGTAAGGCTCAAATGAAACTTTGAACACATGAACATACCAATGAACTCAATACAAATGACTATACAATGTGAATAAGTCACCATGTTGCATTTTGGGAACCATGTGAATTGCTTTCATTACTTCCATTACTTTCTTTACATTCAATGCTTGCTTGTCATACATGTGTCACAATGTACCCGGGCCCCTACTGATCAGTGGGTCTTTCCATGACTTATCGTCATGTTGGGATCGGGTCGAGCTAGGCTTATGCCCCTAGACTTGCCACCCATAAATCAATACATCGGGATCGAGTCGAGCTAGGCTTATGCCCCTAGACTTGCCACCCATACTTGATCATTGACCACATTTGCATTACTTTGTTCTTTACTTTGAGATTGGTATTTGATAGTCATAACATCACTTGAACTTTGGAACATAACATTATTGGAAACTTTGAACCATTAACCAATGAGTGAGAGACATGTGAATAACTTAGCAACATAACATTATTAGAGTCATAACACCATGGGAACTATGGGACAATAATCTATGAACAAGAGGCATAAGTAATATCACTAATGGAACATTGGAACATATCCTTATTTGATCTTTTGGAACATTAACCATGATTATGAGACATGAGACTCACAAATGAGCCATGGGTAGGAAATATATGACAATGACTATTGATAAACGGATATAGGATACCTTAGCACATTTCGAGGTAAGACTAGTGAAATCGCAATGTGGGTACGTTTTGCCGCAAAAAGATACGGACAAAGTAACCTTACATACCTTGTACTCTCAATACAGATATACAATACTAGATGTACATACAATAGTCCCGCTCCTTCTTTATGTGTCACTCTACAACACAAATACATAACGGAATTCACATTAACCACAACTACTTCACAAATGCATATAACATCAATGGGGTACATGTTTGCTTTGAAACATGTCATTTCCCCTTGACAAAACCATTGATAGCATCATTATTCCAAAAATCCTCCAATATTCCCAACATTGACCAATACATAATCATCATTGCATTTCACCATAACAATTCTCTTTTACACCTCCTTATCCATACCACATCACAAACAATCCATCAATTCACCTTAATACACTTCATAGCACATATCGGCCAAATGACCACAATTTACACTTATAGACAAGAACAAGTTTAACAACAAAAATAACTCCATATATGTTCATATTTTATCCATACCATGATCTTTCATCAAAGGCACAAGTCCTAATTCAAGTTCAAATCCCATGGACCACACATCTTATACAAAAGCACAAAATACCATATCCAATATTTCCAAGCACAACCAACATGATTTACATACTCTTTCATGCATATAATATATAAATCCATAATAATATTCACTTACCCAAACTTACAAAGGGATGATTTTGCTCCAAAATTGCCTTTGAGTCTTTAGGGTTCTTGAGAGAATATTGTAGAATGTTTGAGAAAATGTCTAGAAAGCATGAGAGTTTAAATGAATAAAATCTGATTTGTGGGTCTATTTATAGTCCTTGGGTCATCCTTAGCCTTTCTTGATTTTTAGTGCTTCAATTGACCAAGTCAATAGAAGATTGGGTCATGTGACCCATGTCTTTTATCCTATTTTGGGCTTTTATTGAGCCCAAATCACTTAACCCAATAAAATCAATAATTTCTCGTCTTTATATGTATTACAACAATATTCCCACCCATAATATTCATATCCGTAGCCTCAATCCCAAAAACAAGTGATTCTAGCCACGTTTGGCTTATTTTGACCTTAGGGGCAAAACTGTCATTTTGACCCCAAATTCGTTCTCGAGTAATTTTATCATACCAATGTAATATTTCATTCATTTCATGTATATACTCTTGGTTTTAGAAGAAACGTAGCAAAAATCAGCTCGGTACGTCCCCGGATACCCTTGGGACTTAGAAATTTCCAACTTTCGAAAAAGTGGAAAACCGAAGGTGGCACACTCTTGGGCACTCCAAACCACTGCCTATGGGCTAAAAATTTTAGCCCAGAGCAGCCTGGCACGGTCCCAAAAGCGCCCCTCTTTAAATTTTTTCCAAAAATTCCATTTTTCGACTTCTCTTCGCGGGTTTGGTTAGATACTTCAAGTCCTATTCTTTAACTCACTTCTTAACCTAATTATACTTTGTTTAGAGGTCTTATTAGCCTCATATTGAACCCCACAAATGCACAATGAAAATTGCAAAACACCTTCCATGCAAGTTTAACCACATAACAAGAGCCAAATTCAATTATCTCACCAATAGCCTTACCAAATGCATACTTATAGCTCTCGATACCTACGTACATATTATGTAATGTCGTCAAGTAGGGTTGGGAATGTATGGGGTGTTACACATATGGGAACCTGTGGACGCATCACACCCACCTGCGAGCACAGGTGGCTCCACAGGCCATTCCCGAATTTCATTTTGCTTTATTTTGCTTCTCTTTGACCCCCCAGGGCCCCTATACCCTTCTTGGATGTAATCATCAACTCATGGTACCCTTTTAATGACTTTAAAGTAGTAGTATGGAAGTATTTTGAGTTATATAAATTAAGGATTTTTTATTAATGTGTTATTGTGAACGGTATTTAAGTGACTTGATGGAGTAAATGTGACGTGGTGTTGAAGGGGAAGTATAAAGTATAAACTTGGTGTGAAATGCTATCGGTTTATGATGTCTTGGTTTATGAGTGGAATGTTTTGGTGTTGTTGGTATGGTGATGCAGTAAATGATATTATAAGAGGGTGAAATGACGTTATATGGAAGTCACGTAGCTCATTGTCGTCTTATGCATTTGTAATGTAGTTAGTTGTTAACGTGAGCTCTATTATGTACTTGTGTTGTAGAGTAACACGTAAGGAAGGAGCTGCACTATTGTATTCACATATAGGATTGTGTATTCATATTGGGAAGATAAGGTATGTAAGGTTATTCTTTCCGTATCCTTTGGCAGCACCTATTGTTATCATTGTTACCGAACTTGTTTCCATTTCGAAATGTTCCAAAGTATCTCATTTCAGATTTGTCATATATTGTTATTCACATGTATCTTATTCACTAACCAATGTTTCAAAGCTTGAATAATGTTATAACCACCAATGTATCGATCTCACACAAGTAATGGAATGAAGTAATGCACATATGTGTTTCTTAGAGGTCGGGTGGTAGCTCAAAGGGGCGAAAGCCTAGCTAGAGATGATCCCGATGATCATTAGATACAGGGGGCAATCCAGAGGGGTTAAAACGCTGGTCGGAATAAACTTGATTTATTGATTTATGGGTGGCAATCTAAGGGGCATAAGCCTGGCTAGAACGATCCCAATGTTATGCTATGTTATAATGGGACCCACTGATCAGCTGGATGAATGATAATGATGATGAACGTAAAAGTAAAGAAAGTTATGAATGTAATGTACATGGTTCCACACATATACAGAACGTTGGTTTATCCATAATGTTTATTCACTTGTAATTGATTCCATTTGAGATCCTATGTTTCATATAGTTTCTTATAACCTTACATACTCAGTACGTTCTTTTGTACTGACATCCCTTGGGGGATTTACCTTACTTGTTGTAGGCACAGTAGCTAGTAGACCTCCACAGTAGGATTTGGGTCATACACAGACTATTGGTGAGCTCCAATTTGGTTCGAGGCTTTCCGAGTCACTTGTGTACATTATTTTGGTACTGTGTAACAAATGTATAAAGCGTGGACTTGTCCCAACTTTAGGTTTGGTTATGTATCTGTTAGAGGCTTTGTATTCGTTGTGGTACAAATGAAGGAATGTAAGGAATGTATCCTTTTGACGTGGTGTCCCTAACGAACAAGTTTCATATCTATTGAATGTTTCTCCATGACTTCCGCCATTGGTATCTTGCATCTATATGTGATAGAGTGTTGTTACTTTAATGACATGCATATGAATTTACATGAACGTAGGTGCCAGTCTGCCCCGTTGGAATTCGAGGCGTGATAAAGTGGTATCCGAACAGGTTGTCCTAGGGTGTCTACAAAGCCGTGTCTGAGTAGAGTCTTACTTATGGATGTGTTGTGCACCATATTTATAAGTAGGAGGTTATGGGGCATTTAGTAGTTGTTTCTTTTCTTCATGTTCTTAGATCTTGCATTAAAGCCAATGTTGTAGGTGGAATCATATCTGACTATTGAAATTGTTTTCTTTCGTGATAGTAAAATGTCGATTACAAGATGAGGTAGGGGCAAAGGTAAGAGGGTAGACATGCTTTCCAGAGATGGAACTAGTAAATCACCACCTGAACAAGCTAGTCAAGGTGGGGCTAAAACTGAGTTTGCATCACGGGCTTCTTCTCCTTTTCCATTTTCAGGAAGGGCACAAAGGAGAGAAGTATCTCCAGAACCACCTGTGAATGCTACTGAGCAAGATCTTAGAAATGCGGTGCAAATGTTGACATGTATAGTTGCTGCACAACATCAAGGACAAGTTGGTCTGACTACAAGTAATGACGGTGCGGATAGGGCAGCTAGTCGAAGGACACATGATTTTCTGAAATTAGATCCTCCCACATTCACCGGATCAGATCTTATTGAAGACCCGTAAGATTTTATAGATCAAATCCAAAAGGTTTTGGATGTTATACACGTATCTGGTGTAGAAACAGTTAAGCTTGCGGCCTATAGATTGAAAGGTGAGCCTATATTATGGTATGAAGATTGGAAACGATCGAGAGGTATCGGTGCACTTCCAGCTGATTGGGAAGAATTTAAAACAACATTTCTTGATCATTACCTCCCATATGAGGTCTGAGAGGCTCGTACAGACCAGTGCTTAAATATGTCGCAAGGTAACATGAGCGTCAGAGAGTACAGTCTTCTGTTTAACTCTTTGGCTAGGTATGCTCCAAATGTAGTAGCCACAATGGTCGACAGAGTCCATCAATATGTAGGCAGATTGGAGCCATATTTGGTGAGAGATTGTACTAATGCTGTGTTGAACATAGATATAGATATAGCCAGAATACAAGCTTTTACACAGAAGATGGAGGATCAGAGGCAAAGGAGAAGGGCACAAGACTTTGAAAGAGGGCCGTCAAAGAGGTCTAGACCGATGGGACAATTCACGGTGTCCTAAGTAGAATCTAGGCCTCGGGTTTTTCCTAGACCGCCTAGACCCTCATTTTCTTATCCTACAACAGGTACTCCATCCCAATTCCAAGGGTTTAGAGGTAGCCATGTTGGGAAAAGTAGTGGGATTTGAGGTTCACAGACAGCAGGAGTTTCTCATTGGTTTTGCTAGAAATGCAGGAAGTTTTATTTAGGAGAATACTGGTTTGGACCGAATGTTTGCTTTTGGTGTGGTATGTCAGGGCACATGATGAGAGAGTGTCCACGAAGGGGTAGGAGTAGCATGGCGCCACCTACGGGATCAGCTGTTGCATCATCCTCGTCGAGTGTACAGCCTACTGGTCATGGTCGAGGTGCTAGAGGAGCAGCTAGTCCTAGTGGAGTCCAGAACCGTACCTATGCCTTAGTGGATCGACAGAATTTGGAGGCTTCTCCTGATGTGGTTACAGGTACATTATATGTCTTTTCACATAAGTTATATGCATTGATTGATCCGGGTTGTATCTTATCATATGTTACTCCATTGATTGCTGAAAAATTTGAAAGAACACCAGAATAATTAGTTAAGCCATTTGAAGTATCTACACTAGTTGGTGAATCTATTGTTGCAAAAAGAGTATATCGTAGTTGTATAGTGAATGTTTGTGATCATGATACATTGGTTGATCTTATTGAGTTAGACATGGTGGATTTTGATGTTATAATGAGTATGGATTGGTTGGCTTCTTGTTATGCCACGGTAGATTGCCGAGTTGAGAAGGTATATTTCCATTTTCCACAAAAGACCGTCCTTGAATAGAGGCGTAATGTTGGAGCACCGAGAGGTAAATTTATTTCCTATCTTAAGTACAGGAATATGATATCCAAGGGGTACATATGCCACCTAGTAAGAGTGCAAGATACCGATGTGACATCACCAACTCTTCAATCGATTTCGGTGGTAAATAAATTCCTTGATGTATTTCCTGAAGATCTTTCGGGTTCGCCTCCAGAACGGGAAGTAGAGTTTGGTATTGATGTGATTCCAGGCACTCAGCCTATCTCTATTCCTTAGTATAGAATGGCCCCGGCAGAGTTACTAGAATTAAAGGAGCAATTAAAAGACTTGCTAGACAAGGGATTCATAAGGCCTAGTATGTCCCCATGGGGTGCACCAGTGTTATTTATACGCAAGAAAGATGGCACGTTGAGAATGTGTATTGATTATCGACAACTGAATAAGGTAAGAGTCAAGAATAAATATCCTCTTCCCAGAATTGATGATTTGTTTGATCAGTTGCAGGGTGCCAAATGTTTCTTGAAAATTGACCTGAGATTGGGTTATCATCAGGTAAGGGTTAGAGAAAAAGATATACCCAAGACAGCTTTTTGAACATGGTATGGTCATTATGAATTTTTAGTTATGTCATTTGGGCTAACAAATGCACCAGTAGTTTTTATGGATTTGATGAATAGGGTGTTCAAGCCATTTTTAGATGTGTTCGTGACAGTGTTTATAGATGATATTTTGGTTTATTCAAAATCAGAAGAAGACCATGCTAGTCACTTACGGCAAGTGTTACAGATTCTTCGTGACTGTAAGTTAACCGCAAAGTTCTCAAAATGTGACTTTTGGTTAAAATCTGTAGCATTCTTGGGTCATATTATGTCAGAGGAAGGAATAAGGTAGATACACAAAAGATTGAAGCGGTGAAGAATAGGCCAAGACCTATGATGCCTACAGAGATTCATAGTTTTCTTGGATTGGCAAGTTATTATAAAAGGTTTGTTGCAGGGTTTTCTCCCATTGCGGCACCTTTAACAAAGCTAACCCACAAGGCAACCAAGTTTCAGTGGAATGATGCATGTGAGAAGAGTTTCCAAGAGCTGAAAGATAAATTTACTTCTACACCCGTATTGGTACTTCCAGAAGGCACAGAAAGGTATGCAGTATATTGTGATGCTTCAGGAATTGGCTTAGGATGTGTATTGATGCAGCACGATAATGTAATAGCTTATGCCTCACGACAATTGTGACCACATGAGAGAAATTATCCCACACATGATCTTGAGCTAGCAGCTGTGATATTTGCTTTAAAGATATGGCGCCATTATTTGTATGGAGTTCATGTTGACATATATACTGATCATAAGAGCTTGCAATATATCTTTAAGCATAAGGACTTAAATTTGAGGCAACGGAGGTGGCTGGAACTCTTAAAATATTATGATATTGACATCTTATATCATCCAAGAAAAGCAAATGTGGTAGCCGATGCATTAAGCCGCAAAGAAATAGGATACCCTAATGGCCAGTTGACAAAAAAGTAAGGTATAGTCAAGCATCTACATCAACTTGCCAGCTTGGGAGTTCGTCTTCTTGAATCTCCAGATGAAGGGGTTATTGTGCAAAATGCGGAAGAATCTTTCCTATTTTATTTCAGCTAAAAGAGAATGTACAACAAGGTTTGACAAAGGCATTTGATCTTACGCAAGAGGGAGTACTTCAATGCCAAGGTAGATTGTGTGTACCGAATGTAGATGAACCAAGGAAACGGATTATGACAAAGGCACATCATTCACGGTATTCTATTCATCTGGGAGCCACCAAAATGTATCATGATTTGAAAGAAATGTATTGTTGGGGTAACATGAAGAAGAACATTGCAGAATTTGTAGCTCAATGTCCAAATTGTCAACAAGTAAAAGTAGAGCATCAGAAACCTGAAGGTTATATGTAATGTATAAATCTTCCAGTCTGGAATTGGGACATGATCAACATGGATTTCATCACAGGTTTACCTCGTATACTGTGGAAATTTGATTCCATATGGGTAATAGTTGACAGGCTTACCAAGTCAGCGTACTTCCTACCGGTCAAGACTACCTACACAACTGAGGATTATGCAAGGTTGTATATTAAAGACATAGCTGAATTACACGGAGTTCCAATCTCTATTACAGCGGACAGGGGAGCTCAATTTACTGCAAATTTTTTGAAATCTTTTCAGAAGAGTTTGGGGACCCAAGTGAATTTAAGTACAACTTTTCATCCTCAGACAGATGGACAAGCAGAACGTATTATCCAAACACTTGAAGATATGCTACGAGCTTGCACATTTGACTTTAAAGGTAGTTGGGATGATCATTTATCTCTTATTGAATTTTCCTACAATAATATCTATCATTCAAGTATCAAAATGACACTTTATGAAGCTTTATATGGAAGGAAATATAGATCACCAATTGGATGGTTTGAAGTGGGTGAAACTGCCTTATTTGGGCCAGATCTTGTTCATTAAGCTATGGAGAAAGTTAAGGTGATACAACAACGGCTAAAAATAGCCCAAAGTTGACACAAGTCATATGCCGATGTTAGAAGAAGAGGGCTAGAATTTGCCTGAGGTGATTGGGTATTCTTGAAAGTGTCACCAATGAAAGGGGTAATGAGATCTGGAAAGAAAGGAAAGTTGGCCCTGTATAACGTGCCATATAAGATTGTCCGAAGATTTGGTCAAGTTGCATATGAATTATCACTACCCCAAGAACTGTCCATAGTTCATCCAACATTTCATGTTTCGATGCTTTGAAAGTGCATAGGAGATCCATCTCATATTGCTCCCATTGAAGATGTACAAGTTACATCTCATCTATGAAGAGATACCTATTGCTATCTTGGATTGACAAGTGAAGACGTTAAGGAATAAAGAAGTAGCTTCCCTAAAGGTACTTTGGAGAAATCAACAAGTAGAAGAAATCACATGGGATGTCGAGGACATGATGAAGTCTAAGTATCCGCATTTGTTTCAAATGGAAGAGTAAGTTCAAAATACGGGATTGGAGAGATAAAAAGTAAGTATTTACAAGCATTGTGTGTATATAGTAACATGAAGGATAAACTTAGACTTGAATATGTGTAAATTGGATAATGTTACTTACATTCGAGGATGAATGTTTCTAAGGGGGAAAGGATGTAACACCCCATACATTTCTGAATCTAATTGATTGGTAACATTTATGGAATTATTCAAACATGAGATGGTTGGTGTATTACACATGATTTTTAGTGGGCTGAATTAGTCTTGTGCTAATAGGCTCAAAAGAGGCCAAAATATTAAGCAAAAGACATGGTTCAAATGGAAAAATGACCCATTCATCCTTTGACCAAGTAAACATGATATTTATTGATTAAAAGTTGATAAGCATGACCATAAAGGTACTATATAAGGCAACAAAAATCATATTTTTAATCACAAAAGTACACTTGCCAATTCTAGAGTTTTCCAAGATATTTTTCTCCTCTCAAACCCTAAGCTAACATTCTCTTTGGACAAGATCATCTCTTTGAAAGCTTTGGTAAGTGTTGATTCTTATGGTTTAATATATTATATGCATGATAGGGTGTATAAATCATGTTGGTTATGTTGAAAAAGTGTTGAGCAGTCCACTATGTGTGAAACAGTCTACTTTTGCTTAATCGGTAAAGGGTTTTGCCTTATAAACATGAAAGGAGACTTGTGGTATTGAAGGAAGTGAATTTTATGGATTAAATGTTAACATGTAAGATGTGGTTTTGTCCCTAACTTGCTTCCTCTTTGTGAATAACATTTGGAATTGTTATTGTGAAATTGTACATGGAACCGGTGGCGTATTGAAGGGAAAAATATAGTTTTGTGATGTTCATATGCGTTGTGAGACCATGGTTGTTTTTTGGAATCTGAGTTAACATAAAATATGAAAATATAAGCTTACTTATGGCCATGGACCATTTATTACAAAAAAGGACCCAAAAGAGACCCATTTTGGCCGAACCGGGCATCCGCCTTCGCGGATGGGGCACCTGCGGGGGCAGATGCCAATGCAAGTGGCCCTGGACAGGGATAGATGGATACCTGAAGCCGTATCTCACCCACCTGCAGGAGCATGTGGCTCCACAGGCCATTCCAGAAGTTCGTTTTGTTTGTTTTTGCTTCTCTTTGACCACCCAAGGCCCCTATACCCTTCTTGGATGTAATCATCAACTCATAGTACCCTTTTAATGACTTTAAAGGAGTAGTCCAGAAGTATTTTGAGTTATATCAATTATGGATTTGTTGCTAATGTGTTATTGTGAACGGTATTTAAGTGACTGGATGGAGTAAATGTGACGTGGTGTTGAAGGGGAAGTATAAAGTATAAACTTGGTGTGAAATGCTATCGATTTATGATGTCTTGGTTGATGTGTGGCATGTTTTGGTGTTGTTGGTATGGTGATGCAGTAAATGGTATTGTAAGAGGGTGAAATGACGTTATATGGCAGTCACGTAGCTCATTGTCGTCTTATGCATTTGTAATGTAGTTAGTTGTTAACGTGAGCTCCATTATGTACTTGTGTTGTAGAGTAACACGTAAGAAAGGATTTGCACTGTTGTATTCATATATAGGATTGTGTATTCATAATGGGAAGATAATGTATGTAAGGTTACTCTTTCCGTATCCTTTGGCAGCACCTATTGTTATCATTGTTACCGAACTTGTTTCCATTTCGAAATGTTCCAAAGTATCTCATTTCAGGTTTGTCATATATTGTTATTCATATGTCTCTTATTCACTAACCAATGTTTCAAAGCTCCAATAATGTTATAACCACCAATGTATCAATCTCACACAAGTAAAGGAATGAAGTAATGCATATTTATGTTTCTTAGAGGCCGGGTGTTAGCTCAAAGGAGCGAAAGCCTAGCTAGAGACGATCTCGATGATCATTAGATACAGGGGACAATCTAGAGGGGTTAAAACCCTGGTCATAATAAACTTGATTTATTGATTTATGGGTGGTAATCTAAGGGGCATAAGCCTAGATGGAACGATCCCAATGTTATGTTATTTTATGATACGTTATGTTATGATGTGACCCACTGATCAGCTGGATGAATGATAATGATTATGAACATAAAAGTTAAGAAAGTAATGAATGTAATGTACATGGTTCCACACATATACAGAAAGTTGGTTTATCCATAATGTTTATTCACTTGCAATTGATTCCATTTGAGATCCTATGTTTCATACAGTTTCTTATAACCTTAAATACTCAGTACATTCTTTCGTACTGACATCCCTTGGGGGAGTTACCTTACTTGCTGCAGGTACAGGAGCTAGTAGACCTCCACAGTAGGATTCGGGTCATCCGCAAACTATTGGTGAGCTCCAATTTGGTTCGCGGCTTTCCGAGTCACTTGTGTACATTGTTTTGGTACTGTGTAAAAAATGTATAAAGCGTGGACTTTTCCCGACATTAGGTTTGGTTATGTATCAATTAGAGGCTTTGTAGACGTTGTGGGACAAATGAAGGAATGTATCCTTTTGACGTGGTGTCCCTAATGGCCAAGTTTTATATCTATTGAATGTTTCTCCATGACTTCCGCCATTGGTATCTTGCATCTATATATGATAGAGTGTTGTTCCTTTAGTGACATGCATATGAATGTACATGGACGTAGGTTGGTTCTCTTGGGGACTTAACGACTTCGGGTGCCAGTCTACCCCATTGGAATTCGAGGCATGACAAGGTGGTACTTATACTATGGGCATCTCTGATAAACAACACCGAAGGGAGGAAGAGCATGATCAGGACATGGCTTACATGAAGACACACATAGACTTGCTTACAAAGCACTTGTTGGCAGGTGGTATTGAAAAGGTGAAAGTTTTTGGTTCCCAAGGTAAGGCAGCTGATTTAGACTCCAAAGAGGAGGAAAACTACTTGAATAACCATATGGGAGAATTTTAGTCTAACACTCAAAGAAACCAAGCTCGAAACTATTAGAAAGATAATTATTAGGACAAGGCTAGTTACAAAGATAGGGTTCAAGGCAACTAGAAGAGCAAAAATGACAGAATTGGCCTGTATGTACCACCTAGAAATTATGATAGAACCATTAATGACTAATGAAACTCAAGGATGGAAGACATGTTGGCTAAAGTACTGCAAAAGGTTGAATCTACCAACTTTGGTGTTAAAGAAATGAAGGGAGAAATCTCTAATATTAGCCAACTAGTGGATTTTCATTCCACATTTATCAAGTAGTTGGAGTTCCAAATGGGTCAGATGTTTGCAGCCTTGAACCAGCGAAAAAGTGGTACATTGCCTAGTGACACCGTCCAAAACCTAAGACACAATGGCCAATTCATAGCTGTCACTACTAGAAGGTAATGGGTGTTTCCTGATTCGATGCCTATTATTGATGAGCATGAAGAGGTTGTTTCTAATTTTGGAGTTGCAGTTGATACTGCTCTCAAACGTAAGGCTCTTGTTGATTCTGACATGCAAGTGATTACGGATGATATTGTTGAAAAGGTAGAAAAATCTACAATTGTTCATGTAAGGAGTCCTGAAGATAAGGAGAAGGGAAAGGCTGCAAAGCCTTTAGCTTAAATTCCAGTCCTCCTCCTCTATTTCCCCAAAGAATGAAGAAGAAAGTGGAAAATGACAGGTTCCATAAATCCATTTCTATGTTAAAGGAGCTTTCCATGAATATTCCCTTAGTAGAGGCATTAGAGTGAATTCCATGTTACGCCAAGTTCATAACAAAATTGGTCACTAAAAAAAGGACAACTTGTTTTGAACCAGTGGATAATATACACCATTGTGGTGCAATTGCTTCACACACTTTGGTTTAGAAGAAAGAAGAATTAGGTGCCTTTACTATTTCTTGCATCATCGGGGTCTTTTGTAACACCCCGTACCTACCAAACCCTACTTGACGGCGTTGAACAATGGTTACTTCAGTGTCGAGAACCAAAAGTATGTATTGTGTAATGTTATTGATGAAATAATTGATATTGGGCCTAGTACATGGGATTAGATCTTCGTAGGAGGTGTAACACCCCATATGTTGTCGAACCTATACGACTACGTTTACATTTATGGAATTAGTTAAACATGAGAGATTTGATGAATTATTCATTAATTTGTTGGGTATTAATGAGCCATGATCCATTGGGCCAAATGAGGCCCAAAACAAGAGCAAAAGACTAGGCCCAATGGGGCAAAACATGATCCAATTTTCCATTTGACTAATCAACCATGCATTGAATGCCAAGAGATGGATAAGAGGGACTTGAGAGACCTATATATATATATATGAGGAATTATACATTAAATTTGATGGGCCAAATTAATTTTGAACTATTGGGCTCAATGGAGGCCCAAAAAGACATCCAAGACATGGCCCAAAAGGGGTATTTGACCCATCCTTGACCCGTTCTTGCAAGACCAAGTTGCTATATCATGATTGGACCAAGTGTTTGGTAAATCAAGGACCTTAAAGAGGCCTATATATATGATAAAATCAGATTTTTATTTCATTTCAACACCCATGCCTTTTCTAGAATTCTCTCAACATCTCCTTATTCAACACAAACCCTAGACCTTCATCTTTTGGACCAAGATAATCATCTTTCAAGACATGGTAAGTGTATATTATAATGGTTTAATATATTTTATGCATGGAATATGGTTTATATCATGTTGGTTATGTTGGTGACGTGTGAGAAGTTCACTATGTGTCAAACAATTTGTGCATGCTAAATCGGAGGATGGTTTTGCCTTGTAAACTTGAACATAGACTTGTGGTATTGAAGGAAGTGAACTTTATGGATTCAATATTGACATGTGAGATGTGATTATAGTCTTACCTTGTTTTATCCTTCTGTATAATGTTTGGAATTGTTGTTGTAAATTTGGTCATGGATTTGGTGATGGATTGAAAAGAAAGTGAGGTTTTGGTGATGTTTATGTGTGTTGTGAGAACATGGATGATTTTTGGCATATAATATGATAAAAAATATGTTAAAATAAGTTTAGTTATGATCATGGACGATTCATTGCATAAAAAGACCCAAAAGAGACCCTTTTTGGCCGAAACGGGCACCCGCCCTCACAGACGAAGAACCTGCGGGTGCAGGTGCCAATGCAGGTGACTCTGGCTACTTCCAAAGGTCACCTGAAGATGTAGGTCATCCACCTGCGGGCGCAGGTGGCTTATCAGGTCAGCCCAGAACTCCGAATTGCTTTTTTTGCATCCCTTTTGCCCCCCGAAACCCCTATACCCTTCATAGATGCAATTATCAACTTATGGTACCTTTTAAATGACTATAAAGGAATAAACCAGAGGTATTTTGAATGGTATAAAATATGGATTGATGTTAAAGTGTTATTGTGAAAGCTATCGAGTGACTTGACGGAGAAAAAGTAACGCAATGTTAATGAGGAAGTGTAAAGGGTAAACTTGGTGTAAAATGTTATTGGTTTATGATATCTTGGTCAATGTGTGGAATGTTATGGTTTTGTTGGTATGAGAATGCAGTGGATTGTATTGTAAGGAGTGACATGACGTTATACGGCAGTCATATAGCTCATTGTCGTTTTATACGTTGGTATAGTAACTAGTTGCTAATGTAAGCTCCGATGTATACTTGTGTTGCAGAGTGAAACATAAAGAGGAAGCTGGACTATTGTATCTTCATATAGACTTGTGTATTCGTAGTGAGACGAAAAGGTTGTAAGGTTACTCTTTCCGTATCTTTCTGCAGCATTGAGTATTCACCCTGTTATGATACTTACTCATTACCGAAGTGTTCCAAAGTATCCCAGTTCAGGTTGAGATATATTGTTGTTCATATGTATCCTATTCTTAGAAGAATTATGATTCACTTATCTCTTATTCTTTGACTGAGGATCTCAAGTTGTCATGACGTTGTAATTTCTAAAAGAACTATCTCCAAGAGAGTAAGGTGTAAAGAGAATCCATTTATACTTGAGTAGTATTTCCAATCATGTTATGTTTCCAAATCCAATAATATTATTATGATTACGTTTGTACCAATCTCTCACAAGCGTAGAAGTACCAATCTCATAAGATCTCATAAGAGTAGTGAAGGGGTAAAGTGCGAGCTAATATATCTATCCCACTCTAGTTAAGGTGTTAATCTCATGGAGTCAAGGAGTGAAGTAACATTTGTGTGGTTCAAATAGTGTCATGATCCTCAATGTATAAATCTCTCATAAGTGAATAAATCAACCTCTTCCAAGAAGAATAAGAATAAGAAGAGATTTAATTGATAATAATTCTCGAGTGGTATCCCTAGTTTGGGTCGATCCCGTCACTCCTCACCCATGGAGTAGATGTAAGTAAACCCCACCAATAGAGTAGATGTATGTTAACCTACCCATGGAGTGGATGTACGTTAACCCCACCAATCGAGTGAATGTATGTTATTAACCTCCCCACCAATAGAGTTGATATACGTTAACCCCACTAATAGAGTGGATGTATGTTATTAACCTCCTACCCATGGAGTAGATGTATGTTAATCCTACCCATGGAGTAGATGTATGTTAGTCATCCCACCTATAGAGTGGATGTACGTTATATTATTAATCCAAAACTCTTGAATAGAAGAATCTCTTGAGTAGAAGAATCTCTTGAATAGAGGAGAAAAATCTCTTGAGTGAAGGAAAATTCTCTTGAGTGAAGATGTGTATGAAAGATATTCTATGAAGAATAAGGATATAAAATGAGTGATCTAAAGAGCAATAATAGAAGCAATATACATGTTTCCACAATTATAATGATGGTTTATCCACATTAAATATTCTCTCGTATTCTATTCCATTGACATTTTCATGTATGATGTAGTTCTTATGAGCCTTACATACTCAGTACATTCTTCGTACTGACCCCCTCGGGGGATTTACCTTACATGTTGTAGGTGTAGGCACTAGTAGACCTCCACTGTAGGTTGACAGTATTTGCAGATTTTTTTTGGTGCGCCCCAGTTGCTTCGGGACTTTTCGAGTCACAGTTGTACAGTTGTTTTGATGTTGTAAATGTTGTATAAAGTGGGGACTTGTCCCGACTTTTAGATGGTCTTGTAAATGCATCAGTTAGAGGCTTTTGTGGACATATGTGGGTATATGAATGTAAGATATGTACATTTAGTTTAACCTGATGGCCCTAACGGCCAAGTTATATATATAACATATGTTTCCATGTTCATGTCTTCCACATAGTTTCATGTGGTATAATGAGATTCATACTAGGATATGCATACGAAGGTTCATGAGCAAAGATTGGTTCTCTCGGTCCATATCGGCTTTGGGTGCCAGTCCGGCTCGAATGGGCTTTCGGGTCGTGACAAAAGTGGTATCAGAGCAGGTCGTTCTAATGGTGTCTAGAAAGCCGTGTCTAAGTAGAATCTTACTTATGGATGTGTTGTGCACCACATTTATAAGTAGGAGGCTATGCGACACTTAGGATGTTGTTTTCTTTCTTCACTTCTAGATCGTGCAATAGAGCTAGTGTTGTAAGTTGAATTGTATCTGATCAAGGTAATTGTTTTTCTTTGGTATAGTAAAAATGCCAAACACGAGAAGAGGTAGCGGTAACGGTAAACAAGTGGATATGCCTACTGAAGAAGAAATGAGTAGATTACTACCTGACCAAGCTAGTCAAGGTGGAGCTGATGCTGAAATTGCATCGCAGTCTTCCTCTACTTTTCCAACTCCAGAAGAGCCAAGAGGTAGAGAAGTACCTGCAGAACCGCCTATGAATGCCACTGATCAGGATTTGAGAAATGCAGTAAACATGTTGACCCAGTTAGTGGCTGCACAAGCACAAGGACAAACTGGTCCAATGGTAAATGAAGATAACGCGGTTAGAGCAGCTAGTCGGCGTACACAGGACTTCCTAAAATTAGACCCTCCCATATTCACAGGGTCAGATCCAAAAGCAGATCCGCAGGATTTTGTGGACCAAGTTCAGGGAGCACTAGAGGTGATGCACGTAACAGGTGTAGAAATAGTTGAGCTAGCAGCTTATAGATTGAAGGGCGAGGCTATTTTGTGGTATGAGGATTCGAAAAGATCAAGAGGTATTGATGCACTCCCAGATGTATGGGAAGAATTTAAAATGGCATTCCTTGATCATTACCTCCCATATGAGGTTCGAGAGGCACGTGCAGACCAGTTTCTGAATTTACGTCAAGGGAACATGAGTGTTCGAGAATATAGTCTTCAATTCAATTCTTTGGCTATATATGCTCCAAATGTAGTAGCCACCATGGAAGATAGAGTCCATCGATATGTGGATAGACTAGAGCCATATTTGGTACGAGACTGTACTATTGCGACATTGAACAAAGATATGGACATCGCCAGAATTCAGGCCTTCGCGTAGAAAATGGAGGACCAAAGGCAAGGAAGAAGGGCCCAAAAATCTGAAGAAGGGCCATAAAAAAGGGCTAGACCAATGGGGCAGTCTATGGCGTCCCAAGGAGAATCGAGGCCTCTGATGTCTTCTAGACCACCTAGACCATCACTCTCCTATTCCACAACAGGCACACACTCTCAATTTCGAGGGTTTAGAGGTAGCCAATCTGGACAGAGTAGCGGAACTCATGGATCACAGGCAACAAGATTGTCTCATCATCTATGCCCGTGCTGTGGGAGATTTTATTCAGCAGAATGCCGGTTTGATACGAATGTTTGCTTTGTGTGTAGTAGGCCAGGACACATGATGAGAGAGTGCCCACAGAGGCCCAATAATAGTATGACACGACCTACAGGATCAGCCATTGTGGCATCGGTGACTGGTGTACAGTCTCCTAGTCGTGGTAGAGGTGCCAGAGGAGCAGCCAGTTCCAGTGGAACTCAAAATCGCACTTATGCTCTAATGGACCGGCAAAATGAGGAGGCACCTCCTGATTAAGGTACAGGTACATTATTATATTTTCACATGATGTATATGTACTGATTGATCCGAGTTCTACCCTATCATATGCTACTCCATCGATTACTGTGACATATAATGGGACACCGGGGTTATTAGCTAAGTAATTGAAGTATTTCCACCTGTCGGTGAATTTATTATAGTTGAAAGGGCATATCGTAATGGTATAGTAGAGGTTTGTGATCATGTTAAGATGGTTGATCTTATGGAGATGGAGAAGAAAGATTTTAATGATGTAATGGGTATGAAGTGGTTGGCTTCTTGTCTGTCACGAAGATTGCCAAGCTAAGAAAGTATATTTCTATTTTTCTTCCACAAAAGACCGTCCTTGAGTGGAAAGGTAAATTTGTTTCCTATCCTGAGGTAAAGAAAGCGATGTCCAGGGTATACACATGTCAGCTAGTAAGACTTAGTATGTCCCTGTTGTAACACCCCGTACCTCCCCAACCCTACTTGACGATGTTGAATAATGTTTACTTAGGTGTCGAGATCCATAAGTATGTATTTGGTAGTGTTAATGAGGAGAAAATTGAAATTTGGCCTTGTACATATGATTAGCCCTTCGTAGGAGATGTTTTGTGACTTCGTGGAGCATTTGTATAATACCCCGTACACATTCCAACCTTAATTGGTGAATTGGAGTCATGTTTACTTGATGATTAAGATCACTAAGTAAGTATTTTGATAAGGTATTGGATGATATGCAAGTATTGAAGAAGTGGCTGAAAAATTCAGCAAGGCATGAAAACTTGCGCCACTGCCCTGTTTCAGGGGGTGTGGTTCAAGCCTTCAGGTTTAGAGGGCAAGGAAATCTTGTGCCAATGCCTTGCTTTGCAGCAGTGGCGCAAGGCACAACAGATTGTGCCCTTCCGCGCTCGTTTTGTAACGCAATTCTATGTCGATTCTTACATGGTTTCTTTTGGTTCTTAGGAGTTATTTGAGCATTGTTAAATCTTCAAATACTTCAATACACTCCTATATACTCCTACATGATCAAATCATGAAATATAAATAGTTATCCAAAATGTTCAATGAAGTCATGGGCGACTAGAATTCCTATTTTTGCGATTGAGGCTACGAATGAGAATCTCGTAAGGGAATATTGTCGTCACATTATGGAATTATTTAAACATGAGATATATGGTGAAGTATACATGAAAGTTGATAGGCTAAGATACATGTGCAATTGGGCCCAAAATTAGGCCCAAAATGGGATAAAAATACATGGCCCAAAGGGGCAATTGACCTATTCTTCCACTTTGACCACATTTAATGCCAAGGAATGGATAAGTATGAATTGAGGCCTATATAATACAAGGATAAATCAGATTTTCATTCACATAAAACTCTCATGCCTTTTAAGATATTTCTCAAACATTTTTCTAGTTCCAAACCCTAAAGCAAATATTTCCTTGGGACTCTTTGGACAAGATCATCCTATTCCAAGCCTTGCTAAGTATTTATTATCATGTATTAACATATTATATGCATGTGAGATTATGTATATCATGATAGTTATGTTGGCAAGATGGTGAATAGTGTATTTATGCTTTTGGTGAAAGATGTGCCATCTTTGTGATTTGAATTTGAAAAGAGACTTGATGTCTTAATGAAAGAGCATGGTATGGATAAAATATGAACATGTATGGTGCGATTTTGTTATTAAACTTGTTATTTTTCTAAAAGTGTAAATTGTGGGATTTTGGCCGATATGTGTTATGAGGTGTATTAAGGTAATTTAATGGATTATTTGTGATGTGATATGGATAAGAAAGTGTAAAGGAGAAGTGTTGTGGTGAAATGTATTGATTCTCATGTATTGTTCAATGTATGGAATATTGGGGGATTTTTTGAATAATAATTTTATCAATGGTTTTGTCAAGGGGAAATGGCATGTTTAAAGGAAAACATGTAACTCATTGACGTTATATGCATTTGTAAGGTAGTTGGTGGTTAATGTGAATTCCGCTATGTATTTGTGTTGTAGAGTGACACATAAAGAAGGAGCGGGACCATTATATGCACATCTAAGACTGTATATCCATATTGAGAACACAAGGTATGTAAGGTTACTTTGTCCGTATCTTTCTGTTGCAAATAGTATTCACATTGACATTACGCTTGTCCCATCCCGAAATGTACTAAGGTATTCTATAGCCGGTTATCAAAGGTCATTATCATATATTTCCTACTCATTGATCAATTGTGAATCTCATGTCTCATATTAATGAATAATGTTCCAAAAGCTCAACAATGTTATGTTCTAAAGTTCCAATAGTGGTTATACTCATGCATCTTGTTCATGGATTATTGTCCAATGGTTCCAATAGTATTATGTTTCCATGAAGGCTATGTTTCCAATAATGTTTATTTGCATGTTTCTCACTCATTGATTATTGATCCAAAGCTTCAAATAAAGTTGTGACTATCATTGTATCGATCTCTCATAAGCAAAAGTATCAATCTCTCACAAGTAAAGGTAGCAATCTCAAAAGTAAAGAAATGAAGTAAGAATAAATTAATGCATATTGATTATGTTCATTTATCCATGGGGTGAAAACACCCGCATGATGATGTTCCTCTATCCATGGGGTTTAAGAACACCCGCATGATGATATGATCTTATCCATGAGGTGAAAAGACTACCTGCATGATGATGATATTTTATCCATGGGGTGAAAAAAACACCTGCATGATGAGGGACCAGACATTATATGAGTGATGTAAAAGTAAAGTAAAGTAAAAGCAAGAGAAAGAAAGAACGTAATGTACATGGTTTCCAAAGTTCAGTAAAGTGACTTATCCATATTGATCATTTATTGTATTTGAGTTCATTGACATATTTACTTATCACACAAGTTTCATATGGCCTTACATACTCAGTACTTTCTTCGTACTGACCCCTCTTGGAGAATTTACTTTACTTGCTGCAGGCGCAGGTACTAGTAGGCCTCCTCAGTAGTTTGCCAGTTATTGGCAGTTCATTGGTGAGCTCCAGTTAGTTCGGGGCTTCTCCGAGTCGCAGTTGTACATATGTTTTGGTGTTGTACATGTCTTATAAAGCGGGTACTTGTCCCGACTTTTAGTTCATTTTGGTCAACGCATTTGTTAGAGGCTTTTGTAGACGGATGCGGGTGTATAAATGTGAAGGTACATGTCGTTTTGACTTTATGGCTCAAACAACCAAGTTTTTCATATATAGCTATGACATATGTTTCCATGTCCATGAATTCTGCATAGTTGCATGAGAAATAATGAGATTTACACGAGGACATGCATACGAATGTTCATGAGCAAAGGTTGGTTCTCTCGGGCCATATCGGCTTCGGGTGTCAATCACGCCTCGTTAGGGTTCGGGGCGTGACACCTGTAGGGTACACCAGTATTATTTGCACAAAATAGAAAGGCCACATTTAGAATGTGTATTGATTATCGGCAACTAGATGAGGTAACAGTCAAAAATACAGAAAGTTTGGGTATACAAGTGAAGTTGGGTACAGTTTTCCATCCTTAAACAGGTGGACAAGCAGAACGTATCATCGTAGTTGGGCCAATAATAGAATTATATATTAACTTTAATGGGCCAAATTAATTTTGGACTATTGGGCTCAATGGAGGCCCAAAAAGACATCCAATGGCCCAAAAGGGGTATTTGACCCATTCTTGACCCATTCTTGCAAGACCAAGTTGCTATATCATGATTGGACCAAGTGTTTGGTAAATCAAGGACCTTAAAGGGGCCTATATATATGATAAAATCAGATTTTTATTTCATTTCAACACCCATGCCTTTTCTAGAATTCTCTCAACATTTCCTTATTCAACACAAACCCTAGACCTTCATCTTTTGGACCAAGATCATCATCTTGCAAGACTTGGTAAGTGTATATTACAATGGTTTAATATATTTTATGCATGGAATATGGTTTATATCATGTTGGTTATGTTGGTGACGTGTGAGAAGTTCACTATGTGTAAAATAATTTGTGCATGCTTAATTGGAGGATGGTTTTGCCTTGTAAACTTGAACATAGACTTGTGGTATTGAATGAAGTGAACTTGATGGATTAAATATTGACATGTGAGATGTGATTATAGTCTTACCTTGTTTTATCCTTGTGTATAATGTTTGGAATTGTTGTTGTAAATTTGGTCATGGATTTGGTGACGGATTGAAAAGAAAGTGAGGTGTTGGTGATGTTTATGTGTGTTGTGAGACCATGGATGATTTTTGGCATATAATATGATCAAAAATATGTTAAAATAAGTTTAGTTATGATCATGGACCATTCATTGCATAAAAAGACCCAAAAGAGACCCTTTTTGGCCGAAACGGGCACCCGCCCTCGCAGACGGAGCACCTGCTGGCGCAGGTGCCAACGCAGGTGCCTATGGATACTACCAAAGGTCACCTGAACAGGTGGCTTAGCAGGTTGGCCCAGAACTCTGAATTGCTTGTTTTTGCATCCCTTTTGCACCCGAAACCCCTATACCCTTCATAGATGCAATTATCAACTTATGGTACCTTTTAAATGACTATAAAGGAATACACCAGAGGTATTTTGAATGGTATAAAATATGGATTGATGTTAAAGTGTTATTGTGAAAGCTATCGAGTGACTTGACGGAGAAAAAGTAACGCAATGTTAATAAGGAAGTGTAAAGGGTAAACTTGGTGTAAAATGTTATTGGTTTATGATATCTTGGTCAATGTGTGGAATGTTATGGTTTTGTTGGTATGAGAATGCAGTGGATTGTATTGTAAGGAGTGACATGACGTTATACGGCAGTCATATAGCTCATTGTCGTTTTATACGTTGGTATAGTAACTAGTTGCTAATGTAAGCTCCGATGTATACTTGTGTTGCAGAGTGAAACATAAAGAGGAAGCTGGACTATTGCATCTTCATATAGACTTGTGTATTCATAGTGAGACGAAAAGGTTGTAAGGTTACTCTTTCCGTATCTTTCTGCAGCATTGAGTATTCACCCTGTTATGATACTTACTCATTACCGAAGTGTTCCAAAGTATCCCAGTTCAGGTTGAGATATAGTGTTGTTCATATGTATCCTATTCTTAGACGAATTATGATTCACTTATCTCTTATTCTTTGACTAAGGTTCTCAAGTTGTCATGACGTTGTAATTTCTAAAAGAACTATCTCCAAGAGAGTATGGTGTAAAGAGAATCCATTTATGCTTGAGTAGTATTTCTAATCATGTTATGTTTCCAAATCCAATAATATTATTATGATTATGTTTGTACCAATCTATCATAAGTGTAGAAGTACCAATCTCATAATATCTCATAAGAGTAGTGAAGGGGTAAAGTGCGAGCTAATATATCTACCCCTCTCTAATTACGGTGTTAATCTCGTGAAGTCAAGGAGTGAAGTAATATTTGTGTGGTTCAAATAGTGTCATGATACTCAATGTATAAATCTCTCATAAGTGAATAAATCAACCTCTTCCAAGAAGAATAAGAATAAGAAGAGATTTAATTGATAAGAATTCTCAGGTGGTATCCCTAGTATGGGTCGATCCCGTCACTCCTCACCCATGGAGTAGATGTAAGTAAACCCCACCAATAGAGTGGATGTATGTTAACCTACCCATGGAGTGGATGTACTTTAACCACACCAATCGAGTGGATGTATGTTATTAACCTCCCCACCAATTGAGTGGATGTACGTTAACCCCACCAATCGAGTGGATGTATGTTATTAACCTCCTACCCATGGAGTAGATGTATGTTATTAATCCCACCAATAGAGTGGATGTATGTTAATCCTACCCATGGAGTAGATGTATGTTAGTCATCCCACCAATAGAGTGGATGTACGTTATATTATTAATCCAAAACTCTTGAATAGAAGAATATCTTGAGTAGAAGAATCTCTTGAATAGAGGAGAAGAATATCTTGAGTGAAGGAAAATTCTCTTGAGTGAAGATGTGTATGAAAGATATTCTATGAATAATAAGGATATAAAATGAGTGATCTAAAGAGCAATAATAGAAGCAATATACATTTTCCACAATTAGAATGATGGTTTATCCACATTAAATATTCTCTCGTATTCTATTCCATTGACATTCTCATGTATGATGTAGTTCTTATGACCCTTACATACTCAGTACATTCTTCGTACTGACCCCTTCGGGGGGATTTACCTTACATGTTGCAGGTGCAGGCACTAGTATACCTCTACTGTAGGTTGACAGTATTTGCAGATTTTTTTTGGTGAGCCCCAGTTTCTTCGAGACTTTCTGAGTCACAGTTGTACAGTTGTTTTGATGTTGTAAATGTTGTATAATGCGGGGACTTATCCTGACTTTTAGATGGTCTTGTAAATGCATCAGTTAGAGGCTTTTGTAGACATATGCGGGTATATGAATGTAAGATATGTACGTTTAGTTTGACCTGATGGCCCCAACGGCCAAGTTATATATATATATATATATATCTAACATATGTTTCCATGTTCATGTCTTCCGCATAGTTGCATGAGGTATAATGAGATTCATACGAGGATATACATACGAAGGTTCATGAGCAAAGATTGGTTCTCTCGGGCCATATCGACTTCGGGTGCCAGTCCGGCTCGAATGGGATTTCGGGTCGTGACACCTTTAAATTTGCTAAGGCATTGTGCGACCTTGGTGCAACCATCAACTTGATGCCACTTGCGATCTATAAGTAGTTGGACTTACGAGACTCTAAACTGACAATAAAGTGGCTATTAATGGCTGACCGTTTGGTCAAGAGGCCTATGGGAATATTTTGTGATGTGCTAGTGAAGGTAGAGAAATTTATATTTTCTGCTGATTTCATGATTTTGGATTGTGAAGTAGATTTTGAAGTTCCCATAATCTTGGGAAGACCCTTCTTAGTAACTGGAAGAGTGTTGGTTGACATGGAGTGGAATGAGTTGAAATTCAGATTAAACAATGAAGAAGTTAAATTCAATGTATACCAATCCCTGAAAAAACTAAGAGAAATAAATGTGGTGTTGGTGATTGATGTTTTTGATAAGGAAGACATTGTGGTGCCCTTTGAAGAAATGTTTGCAGTTGAAACATTAGCTGCAGTGATGATAAACTTTAATGGTGATAACATTGAAGATTATGATTAAATAGTTAAGGTAGCGGTTAGGATGGGCTCCTATTACTACGCTCCAAAGAAGCTAGACTTGGACCTAAAAAATAGGCCTACCTCTCTTGCTAAGCCTTCGATTAAAAAACTGCCAATGTTGGAAATGAAAGTGTTGCCTGGTCACTTTCGATATGCTTTATTGGGAGAGAATAGTACACTTTCTATTATTATGGTAGCTGATTTAGTTGAGTGGCAGGTTGAAGCATTTGTGTCAGTTCTTAAGCAGTTCAAAAGGGCAATATGATGGACCATTGCCAATATCATAGGGATCCTACCTGGCATTTGTACTTACAAGATCCAACTAGAAGAAGATTTTATCCCAAGCATTGAACACCAATACAGACTTAATCCACCTATGCAAGAGGTAGTGAAGAAAGAGATCATCAAATGGTTAGATACAGGAATGGTGTACCCGATTTCTCCGGTATAGTGTCCCGAAGAAGGGAGGTATGGTGGTGGTTCTAAATGAGCACAATAAGTTGATCCATATTAGACCATTCATAGGTTGGCATGTAAGCATGGACTACCAGAAATTAAACTCTTGGACACTTACAGATCATTTTCCAATGCCTTTCATGGACCAGATGCTGAATCAGTTAGCAAGGCAGGGGTTGGTATTACTTCTTAGATGGTTGCTCTGGTTGTAATAAGATTTCTATTGGTCCAAAAGACCAGGAGAAAATGTAACACCCCGTACATTCCCAACCCTACTTGACGACATTAAATAATATGTACGTAGGTATCGAGAGCTATAAGTATGCATTTGGTAAGGCTATTGGTAAGATAATTGAATTTGGCTCTTGTTATGTGATTAAACTTGCATAGAAGGTGTTTTGCAATTTTCATTGCGCATTTGTGGGTTTCAAAATGAGTCTAAGAAGACCTCTAAACAGAGTATAATAAGGTTAAGAAGTGAGTTAAAGTATAGGACTTGAAGTATCTAACCAAACCCGCGAAGAGAAGTCAAAAAATGGAATTTTTGAAAATTTTAAGGAGGGGCACATTTGGGACCGTGCCACGCCGCTCTGGGCTAAAATTTTTAGCCCATAGTCATTAGGATGGAGCGCCCATGGGCGTGCCAACTTGGGGTTTCCACTTTTTTGAAAGTTGGAAATTTTCAAGTCCCAAGGGTATCCGGGGATGTACCGAGCTGATTTTTGCTACGTTTCTTCTACAACCAAGAGTATATACATGAAATGAATGACATATTACATTGGTATGATAAAATTACTCGAGAATGAATTTGGGGTCAAAATGACAGTTTTGCCCTTAAGGTCAAAATAAGTCAAATGTGGCTAGAATCACTTGGTGTTGGGAATAAGGCTACGGATATGAATATCATGAGTGGTAATATTATTGTAATACGTATAAGATGACTTAAACACGAGAAATTATTGATTATTATGGGGTTAAGTGAATTGGGCCCAAAAAGGACCCAAAAATGAAAAGAAAACATGACCCAATTAAGCCAAAAAACACCCATTCTTCATCCTTGACCATTTGTACATGGCATTTAATGCCAAGGAGACTTGAGGGGCTATAAATAGGTGGAAAAATCTGATTTTAATCAAAGTAGTGTACTACACCTTTCTAGAAATTTCCCAAAAATTACTCTCAACTCTCAAGAACCCTAAAACCCCTAAGCCAACTTCTTGGAGCAAAATCATCACTTTTCAAGCTTGGGAAAGTGATTATTGTTATGGATTAATATATTATATGCATGAAAGAGTATGTAAATCATATTGGTTGTGCTTGGAAATGTTGAACATGGTACTTTGTTCTTTTATAATAGATTTGTGATCCATGGGATTCAAGCTTGAATTAGGACTTGTGCCTTTGATGAAAGATCATGGTATGGATAAAATATGAACGTCTATGGTGTTATTTTGTTATTAAACTTATTATTTTTATATAAGTGCAAATTGTGGGATTTTGGCCGATATGTGCTATGGAGTGTATTAAGGTGAATTGATGGATTATTTGTGATGTGGTGTGGATAAAAAAGTGTAAAGGATGAGTGTTGTGGTGAAATGCAATGATTATTATGTATTGGTAAATGTTGGGAATATTGGAGGATTTTTGGAATAATGATGCTATCAATGGTTTTGTCAAGGGGAAATGACATGTTTCAAAGCAAACATGTACCCCATTGATGTTATATGCATTTGTGAAGTAGTTGTGGTTAATGTGAATTCCGTTATGTATTTGTGTTGTAGAGTGACACATAAAGAAGGAGTGGGACTATTGTATGCACATCTAGGATTGTATATCTGTATTAAGAGTACAAGGTATGTAAGGTTACTCTGTCCGTATCTTTTTGCGGCAAATAGTATCCACATTGCTATTTCACTAGTCCTATCCCGAAATGTGCTAAGGTATCCTATATCCGTTTATCAATAGTCAATGTCATATATTTCCTACTCATGGATCATTTGTGAGTCTCATGTCTCATAATCATGGTTAATGTTCAAAAAGCTCAAACAAGGTTATGTTCCAAGGTTCCAATGGTGATTATACTTATGCCTCTTGTTCATAGATTATTGCCCAATAGTTCCCATGGTGTTATGATTCTAATAATGTTATGTTGCCAAGTTACTCACATGTCTCTCACTCATTGGTTAATTATTCAAAGTTTCCAACAATGTTATGTTCCAAAGTTCAAAGTGATGTTATGACTATCAAATATCAATCTCAAAGTAAAGATCAAAGTAATGCAAATGTGGTCAATGATCAAGTATGGGTGGAAAGTCAAGGGGCGTAAGCCTAGCTCGACTTGATCCCGATGTATAGATTTATGGGTGGCAAGTCTAGGGGCGTAAGCCTAGCTTGACTCGATCCCGATATATGGATTTCTGGGTGGCAAGTCTTGGGGCATAAGCCTAGCTCGACTCGATCCCGATGCAGTGCTTTATGGGTGGCAGGTATTAGGGGCATAAGCCTAGATCGACCCGATCCCAACATGACGATAATTCATGGAAAGACCCACTGATCAGTAGGGGCCCGGGTACACTGTGACACATGTATTGACAAGCAAGCAATGAATGTAAAGAAAGTAATGGAAGTAATGAAAGCAATTCACATAGTTCCCAAAATGCAAAATGGTGACTTACTCACATTTTCTAGTCATTTGTATTGAGTTCATTAATAGGTTCATTTGTTACAAAGTTTCATTTAAGCCTTACATACTCAGTACTTATTTCGTACTGACCCCTCTCGGGGAATTTACCTTACTTGCTGCAGGCACAGATCCCAGTAGGCCTCCCCAGTAGATTGCCAGTGTTAGCGGTTCCTTGGTGAGCTCCAGCTAATTCGGGGCTTCTCCGAGTCAGAGTAGATATATGTTTTGATGATGTACATGTTGTATAAAGCGGGGACTTGTCCCAACTTTTTGTTTGTATTGGTCAATGCTCTTGTTAGAGGCTTTTGTAGACGGATGTGGGTGTATCAGTGTAAAAGACATATGTTGTTTTGACTGGATGGCCTCAACGGCCAAGTTTCATATGCATGTATAAATATGTCCCATGTTTTTCTTTATTCTTCTTTCATGTTCTTACGAAATGGTGGTTATGATTATGATATTCATATGATTGAACATAGGCAAAGGTTGGTTCTCTCGGGCCTTATCGGCTACGGGTGCCAATCATGTCTCGATGGGATTCGGGGCGTGACAAAAGTGGTATCAGAGCAGGTCATTCTAAGGGTGTCTACAAAGCCGTGTCTGAGTAGAGTCTTACTTATCGATGTGTTGTGCACCACATTTATAAGTAGGAGGCTACAGGACATTTAGGATGTTGTTTCTGTTCTTCACTTCTAGATCGTGCAATAGAGCCACTGTTGTCAATTGAAGTGTGTCTGATCATGGTATTTTGTTTTTCTTTGGTATAGTCAAAATGCCAATCACGAGAGGTAGAGGTAAAGGGAAGAAGGTATATGTGCCTGCTGGGGAAGGAATGAGCAGATTACCACCTGACCAAGCTAGTCAAGGTGAAGCGAATTCTGAAATATCATCGCGGTCTTCATCTACCTTCCCAGTTGCGGAAGAGCCAATTGGTAGAGAAGTACCTGTAGAGCCACCGATGAATGCCACGGATCAGGATCTTAGGAATGTTGTACATATGTTGACACAGTTAGTGGCGGCACAAAGCCAGGGACGAGCTGGTGTAGTGAAACATGATGATGATGCGGCTAGAATGGCGAGTCGCAGGACACAGGATTTCTTGAAACTTGACCCTCCTATTTTCACTGGGTCAGATCCAAAAGCAGATCCACAGGACGTCGTGTATCAAATTCAGAGGGCCTTGGAAGTTATGCATGTGACAGGGGTTGAAACAGTTGAACTTGCTGCATATAGGCTGAAAGGAGAGGCAATATTGTGGTACGAGGATTGGAAGAAATCCCGTGATATTGGTGCAACTCCACCTACGTGGGAAGAGTTTAAAATTGCTTTCCTTGATCATTACTTGCCCTATGAGGTCCGTGAGGCACGTGCGGATCAATTCCTAAATCTCCGTCAAGGAAATTTGAGCATGAGGGAATATAGCTTGCAATTTAATTCCTTGGCTCGATATGCGCCAAATGTTGTGGCTACGATGACTGACAGGGTCCATAGATATGTGGACAGATTAGAGCCATATTTGGTACGGGATTGCACTATTGCTGCCTTGAATAAGGACATGGACATTGATCGAATACAAGCCTTCGCTCAAAAAATGGAAGACCAACGACAGAGAAGAAGAGTGAATGAATTTGATAGGGGACAGTCCAAAAGGGCTAGACCTATGGGACCACCTATGATGTCCCATGGAGGATCTAGGCCCCACATGTTTCCTAGAACACCTAGACCGTCGTTCTCTTATTCCACAGGGGGTGTTCACTCACAGTTTCGAGGGTCTAGGGGTGGTCCATCGGGGCAGAGTAGCGGAGTTCATGGGTCACAGGCAGCAGGTTTTCCTCGTCAGCAGTGTCAGTACTGCGGGCGTATGTACATAGGTACATGTCGATCAGGGACGAATGTCTGCTTTTGGTGTGGTATGCCGGGGCATATAGCAAGAGAGTGTCCACATCGGAGCATGGGTGGTATAGCACGACCAGCTGGGTCGGCTGTTGCATCATCAGCATCGGTTCCTTCACAGAGCCGAGGGGTGCAGCCTATTGGTCGTGGTAGAGGTGCCAGAGGAGGAGCCAGTACTAGCGGGGTCTAGAATCGTACTTATGCTTTAGTGGACCGCCAGAATTCAGAGGCTTCCCCTGATGTTGTCACAGGTACATTATCCATATTCTCACATAATGTATATGCACTGATTGACCCAGGTTCTACATTTTCCTATGTTACCCTATTAATTGCTGCAAAATTTGTAAAGGCACCAGAATTATTAATTAAATCAATTGAAGTGTCTACACCAGTTGGTGAATATATTATTGCAAAGAGAGTGTATCGTAACTGTGTGGTAACTGTGTGTGGTCATGATACATTAGACGATCTCATTGAACTAGACATGGTGGATTTTGATGTGATCATGGGAATGGATTGGTTGGCCTCTTGTTATGCTACGGTAGATTGTCGGGCCAAGAAGGTACACTTTGGTTTTCCGCAAGAAAATGTTCTAGAATGGCAGGGTAATGTAGGGGCACCACGAGGAAGATTTATTTCCTATTTGAAAGCCAGAAAAATGATTGCTAAAGGTTATATATGTCATCTAGTACGGGTGAAAGATACCGAAGCGGAACCACTAACTCCGCAGTTGTTCCCAGTGGTCAATGAATTTCTAGATGTATTCCCAGAGGATCTTCCAGGTTTACCCCCAGAACGGGAAGTAGAATTTGGCATTGATGTGATTCCAGGCACTCAGCCTATTTCTATTCCTCCGTATAGGATGGCTCCAGCTGAACTGCGTGAATTAAAGGAGCAATTGAAGGATTTGCTAGACAAGGGCTTCATTAGGCCTAGTATGTCCCCGTGGGGTGCACCGGTATTATTTGTGCGAAAAAAAGATGGCACCTTAAGAATGTGCATTGACTATCGACAACTGAATAAGGTAACGATCAAGAACAAATATCCCCTCCCTCGCATTAATGATTTGTTTGATCAGTTACAGGGTGCTAGGTGTTTTTCAAAGATCGGCTTGAGGTCGGGTTACCATCAAGTCAGAGTTAGAGGAGAAGATGTACCCAAGACAGCTTTTCGAACACGGTATGGCCATTATGAATTTTTAGTTATGTCATTTGGACTAACAAATGCTCCAGCTGTGTTCATGGATTTGATGAATAGGGTGTTTAAGCCATTTTTGGACATGTTCGTCACGGTATTCATAGATGACATCCTAGTTTATTCAATATCACCGGAGGACCATGCTAATCACTTACGACAAGTGTTACAGATTCTTCGTGAATGGAAGTTGTATGCAAAGTTCTCCAAATGTGAGTTTTGCTTGAAATCAGTCGCGTTCTTGGGTCACATTGTATCACATAAAGGCATACAGGTTGATACCCAAAAGATTGAAGCGGTGAAAAATTGGCCAAGACCTACGACGCCCACAGAAATTCATAGTTTTCTTGGATTGGCAGGGTATTACAGAAGGTTTGTGAAAGGTTTTTCCTCTATTGCAGCACCATTGACAAAGCTTACACATAAGGCGGTAAAATTTCAGTGGAATGACGCATGTGAGAAAAGCTTCCAAAAGTTGAAAGATAAATTAACCACCATACCAGCTTTAGTGCTTCCCGAAGGTACTGAAGATTATGTAGTATATTGTGATGCTTCCGAGGTTGGCCTCGGATGTGTGTTGATGCAACATGGTAATGTCATAGCATATTCCTCACGACAGTTGCAGCCACATGAGAAAAACTATCCCACACATGATCTTGAATTGGCAGCGGTAGTTTTTGCTTTAAAGATATGGCGTCATTATTTATATGGGGTTCATGTTGATATCTATACGGATCACAAAAGCTTGCAATATCTCTTTAAGCATAAGGAACTCAATTTGAGGCAACGAAGGTGGTTAGAGCTTTTGACAAATTATGACATTGATATTCTTTATCACCCAGGCAAAGCAAATGTAGTAGCTGATGCATTGAGCCGTAAGGCAGTAGAAACCACTAGTGGTCAGTTGAATAAAAAGCGTGAGATAATCAAAGATTTGAATCAACTATCCAGCTTGGGAGTTCGCCTTAGTGAATCCTCAGATGATAGAGTTATTGTGTAGAACGCAGTAGAATCCTCCTTAATAACTGAAGTGAAAGAGAAGCAATTTGCGGATTCTATTTTGTTGCAGCTAAAGGAAAATGTGCAGCAGAATTTGACCAAGGCATTTGATATTACACCCGAAGGGGTGCTTCAATGTCAAGGGAGACTATGCGTACCGGACATAGATGAGCTGAGGACACGAATAATGACAGAGGCGCACCATTCGCGCTATTCTATTCATCCAGGTGCTACTAAAATGTACCATGAGTTGAAAGAAATATATTGGTGGGCCAACATGAAAAAGAACATTGCAGAGTTTGTCGCTCAATGCCCAAACTGTCAACAAGTGAAAGTGGAACATCAGAAACCGGGAGATTACATGCAATCTATCAATCTTCCAGTCTGGAAATGGGATATGATTAACATGGATTTCATTACAGGGTTGCCTCGTACATTGCGGAAGTTTGATTCTATATGGGTCATAGTGGACAGGCTTACCAAGTCAGCGTATTTTCTACCGGTCAAGACGACCTATACAGCGGAGGATTATGCGAAGTTGTATATGAAAGAGATAGTACGATTGCATGGTATTCCACTTTTCATTATATCAGACAGAGGAGCACAGTTCACAATGCACTTTTAGAGGTCTTTCCAGCAGAGTTTGGGTACACGGGTAAATTTGAATACGGATTTCCATCCTCAGACTGATGGACAAGCAGAATGTACTATTCAGACACTTGAAGATATGCTACGAGCTTGTACGTTAGATTTTCAAGGCAGTTGGGATGACCATTTGCCTCTTATTGAATTTGCGTATAACAATAGCTATCATTCAAGTATTAAAATGGCACCTTATGAAGCTTTGTACGGAAGGAAATGTAGATCACTAATAGGATGGTTTGAAGCAGGTGAAACTGCTTCACTCGGGACAGATATCGTTCATCAAGTTATGAAAAAGGTTAAGGTGATCCAACAGCGGTTACAAACGGCTCAAAGTCGTCATAAGTCATATGCGGATGTTAGAAGAAGAGGTATTGAATTCGCCATAGGTGATTGGGTGTTTTTAAAGGTGTCACCGATGAAAGGGGTAATGCGGTTTGGAAATAAAGGGAAATTGAGTCCACGTTACATAGGCCCATGTGAAGTTATTAGAAGATTTGGGCAAGTTGCTTATGAATTAGCACTACCTCAAGAACTTTCTTCAGTCCATCCGGTATTTCATGTTTCAATGCTTCAAAAATGCATAGGAGATCCATCTCGTATTGTTCCCATTGAAGATGTTCAAGTTACAGAGGATCTTACTTATGACGAGGTACCCGTTGCTATCCTAGATCGACAAGTGAAAATATTAAGGAATAAAGACGTAGCTTCCGTGAAAGTCCTTTGGCGAAATCAACAAGTAGAGGAGGTCGCATAGGAAGTGGAAGAGATGATGCAATCCAAATATCCCCATCTATTTCAAATGGGTCAAGAAGTTCAAAGTGCGGAAGTGGAGCAATAACAAGTAAGTCTGCATGAGCCTTAAAAGTTTATGTATATGTATACTAATGTAGAGATGCATTGATTGTAATGGAAACGATATTGTTAACATTCGAGGACGAATTTTCCTAAGGGGGGAAGAATGTAACACCCCGTACGTTCCCAACCCTACTTGATGACATTAAATAATATGTACGTAGGTATCGAGAGCTATAAGTATGCATTTGGTAAGGCTATTGGTAAGATAATTGAATTTGGCTCTTGTTATGTGATTAAACTTGCATAGAAGGTGTTTTGGAATTTTCATTGCGCATTTGTGGGGTTCAAAATAAGGCTAAGAAGACCTCTAAACAGAGTATAATAAGGTTAAGAAGTTAGTTAAAGCATAGGACTTGAAGTATCTAACCAAACCCCCGAAGAGAAGTCGAAAAATGGAATTTTCAAAAATTTTAAGGAGGGGCGCATTTGGGACCGTGCCACGCCGCTCTGGGCTAAAATTTTTAGCCCAGAGGAAGTAGGCTGGCGCGCCTAGGGGAGTGCCACCTTGGGTTTTCCACTTTTTTGAAAGTTGGAAATTTCTAAGTCCCAAGGGTATCCGGGGACGTACCGAGCAGATTTTTGCTATGTTTCTTCTACAAACAAGAGTATATACATGAAATGAATAAAATATTACATTGGTATGATAAAATTACTCGAGAACGAATTTGGGGTCAAAATGACAGTTTTGCCCTTAAGGTCATAATAAGCCAAACGTGGCTAGAATCACTTGGTGTTGGGAATGAGGCTACGGATATGAATAGCATGAGTGGGAATATTATTTTAATACGTATAAGACGACTTAAACACGATAAATTATTGATTATTATGGGGTTAAGTGAATTGGGCCCAAAAAGGACCCAAAAATGAAAAGAAAACATGGCCCAATTAAGCCAAAAAGGACCCATTCTTCATCCTTGACCATTTGTACATGGAATTTAATGCCAAGGAGACTTGAGGGGCTATAAATATTTGGAAAAATCTGATTTTAATCAAAGGAGTGCACTACACTTTTCTAGAAATTTCCCAAAAATTACTCTCAACTCTCAAGAACCCTAAAACCCCTAAGCCAACTTCTTGGAGCAAAGTCATCACTTTTCAAGCTTGGGTAAGTGATTATTGTTATGGATTAATATATTATATGCATGAAAGAGTATTTAAATCATATTGGTTGTGCTTGGAAATGTTGAACATGGTACTTTGTGCTTTTATAATAGATTTGTGATCCATGGGATTCAAGCTTGAATTAGGACTTGTGCCTTTGATGAAAGATCATGGTATGGATAAAATATGAACGTCTATGGTGTTATTTTGTTATTAAACTTATTATTTTTATATAAGTGCAAATTGTGGGATTTTGGCCGATATGTGCTATGAAGTGTATTAAGGTGAATTGATGGATTATTTGTGATGTGGTGTGGATAAAAAAGTGTAAAGGATGAGTGTTGTGGTGAAATGCAATGATTATTATGTATTGGTCAATGTTGGGAATATTGGAGGATTTTTGGAATAATGATGCTATCAATGGTTTTGTCAAGGGGAAATGACATGTTTCAAAGCAAACATGTACCCCATTAATGTTATATGCATTTGTGAAGTAGTTGTGATTAATGTGAATTCCGTTATGTATTTGTGTTGTAGAGTGACACATAAAGAAGGAGTGGGACTATTGTATGCACATCTAGGATTGTATATCTGTATTAAGAGTACAAGGTATGTAAGGTTACTCTGTCCGTATCTTTTTGCGGCAAATAGTATCCACATTGCTATTTCACTAGTCCTATCCCGAAATGTGCTAAGGTATCCTATATCCGTTTATCAATAGTCATTGTCATATATTTCCTACTCATGGATCATTTGTGAGTCTCATGTCTCATAATCATGGTTAATGTTCCAAAAGCTCAAACAAGGTTATGTTCCAAGGTTCCAATGGTGATTATACTTATGCCTCTTGTTCATAGATTATTGCCTAATAGTTCCCATGGTGTTATGATTCTAATAATGTTATGTTGCCAAGTTACTCACATGTCTCTCACTCATTGGTTAATTATTCAAAGTTTCCAACAATGTTATGTTCCAAAGTTCAAAGTGATGTTATGACTATCAAATATCAATCTCAAAGTAAAGATCAAAGTAATGCAAATGTGGTCAATGATCAAGTATGGGTGGCAAGTCTAGGGGCATAAGCCTAGCTCAACTCAATCCTGATGTATTGATTTATGGGTGGCAAGTCTAGGGGCGTAAGCCTAGCTCGACTCGATCCCGATGTATGGATTTCTGGGTGGCAAGTCTAGGGGCATAAGCCTAGCTCGACTCGATCCCGATGCAGTGATTTATGGGTGGCAGGTCTTAGGGGCATAAGCCTAGCTCAACCCGATCCCAACATGATGATAAGTCATGGAAAGACCCACTGATCAGTAGGGTCCCGGGTACACTGTGACACATGTATTGACAAGCAATCATTGAATGTAAAGAAAGTAATGGAAGTAATGAAAGAAATTCACATGGTTCCCAAAATGCAAAATGGTGACTTACTCACATTGTCTAGTCATTTGTATTGAGTTCATTAATAGGTTCATTTGTTACAAAGTTTCATTTAAGCCTTACATACTAAGTACTTATTTCGTACTGACCCCTCTCGGGGAATTTACCTTACTTGCTGCAGGCACAGATCCCAGTAGGCCTCCCCAGTAGATTGCCAGTGTTAGCGGTTCCTTGGTGAGCTCCAGCTAATTCGGGGCTTCTCCGAGTCAGAGTAGATATATGTTTTGATGATGTACATATTGTATAAAGCGGGGACTTGTCCCAAATTTTTGTTTGTATTGGTCAATGCTCTTGTTAGAGGCTTTTGTAGACGGATGTGGGTGTATCAGTGTAAAAGACATATGTTGTTTTGACTGGATGGCCTCAACGGCCAAGTTTCATATTCATGTATAAATATGTCCCATGTTTTCCTTTATTCGTCTTTCATGTTCTTACGAAATGGTGGTTATGATTATGATATGCATATGATTGAACATAGGCAAAGGTTGGTTCTCTCGGGCTTTATCGGCTACGGGTGCCAATCATGTCTCGATGGGATTTGGGGCGTGACAGAAAATGACTATAACATGCCCCTACGGTACGTTCGCATTCAAATGTATTCCTTTTGGTTTATGCAATGCTCCTGCCACATTCTAAAGATGTATGTGTCAATCTTTTCAGATATGGTGGAAGATACTATGGAAGTGTTTATGGATGATTTTGCCTTAGTGGGTGATGGGTTTGAAGACTGCTTGTCCAACCTTGGCAAGGTACTATAGAGATATGAGGAAGTGAATTTGGTGCTGAACTGGGAGAAATGCCATTTCATGGTGAAAGAGGGCATTGTTCTGGGGTATAAAATTTCTGAAAAAGGTATCAAAGTCGATAGGGAAAAAATTAAAGTGATTGAGAAGTTTCTTCCACCAATCTCAGTCAAGGTGATACAGAGTTTTCTTGGTCATACAAGTTTTTATCGCAGGTTTATAAAAGACTTCTCCAAAATTGCAAATCCTCTTTGCAGGTTGTTCGAGAAGGAAGTCACATTTCTTTTTAATGAAGCTTGTTTGAAGGCATTTCATTTCCTTAAGGAAAATCTTACCTCTGCTCCTATTATTATTGCTCCGAATTGGTCGCAACCCTTTGAACTAATGTGTGATGCAAGCAGGGTGGTGCTTAGAGCTGTCAAAATGGGTCAGCCCCGCCCCGCCCCACCTAAGCCTCACGGGCTGAGAAATTTGATTGGTTGGGGCCGGCTGGCCCTTCACTAGAAACCTTAAGATGGCCAGCCCAACCCAACCCTAGAAGGGTCATAGGCTGGGGAGGGCTAGCCTTTCTTTTTAATTTTTTTTTTTCAATCTAAATTCATACTTAAGATTTTGCCTATATTTTAATATAACAAGTTTATATGAAAGTCCATATAAATAACAATCATAACATACATTAGACATATGATTAGTAGTGCTTCAACTTACAAATTACAATCTCATATTTGAAGTATATAACATAAGGAAAACGAGAAGATTTTCAAATCAAATATAACAGACAATTATGTTGTTTCAATAATTATTGTGATTCAGCCTTTTTTCGAACCTCGTGCATAGCCGGACCTTTAGTGCACCAGACTACCTTTTTTTAAAAATAATATTTCTAGATAAAAATCTAGCAAAAGATATTAAAAGAAAAAATAATAATCTTTTTTGATAAATAAATAAGGAAATATGAAAAAATAAACCTGTAAATTGATTTCTGAAGAACACATATGGCCTAAATTTTCAGTAAGCAAATAGAAATACTCAGAATATTTTATTAAGTAAAATCATGAAACTAATTAATTTTTCAAGTCATAAAAGTCCAACCAAATATAAATAGTATTTACTAACCAAGTATTAAATCCAAAACTAAATAAAAAAAGAAACTAATGAAGTAATCTCCTCAGAAAGATTTCACAAGCACTTATTACATATCCAACACTAATATATTGTCTTCTTGAAGAACATTTGAATCCGTCTCTGATAAAGTTATCTTAACATCTTCATCTTCATCTAATATTCATATGAAATGTTATTTAATTTTATATATGAATAACCTATTTCCTATTCAACATTATATAAATTATACATGATTTAATACATAAATAACTTGTTTCGTGTCTAGCTACCAAACGACCGCAAGTGTATTGTGTATGTTACTTTTAGTTTTTTAAATTATTTTTTCTTAATTTTAATATTCATATTAATTTTAACTAAATCATATTTTTGGGCCATGGGCTGGCCCTGGCCCAACCTTGGTCAAGCCTCAAGGGCTAAGGGCTAACTCGAGTTGGGATTAAATTTCCCAGTTGGAAATGGGCTTAAAAGTTTTAACCCAACCCTACCCCAATAGTGGGTTGGGTTGGGCCGACCCCATGGGCCAAGGCCATTTTGACTGCTTTAGTGGCACTTGGTGCTTTTTTGGGACATAACGAAAGAAAATATTTCACCCAATTTATTTTGCATGCAAAACACTGAATGGAGAGTAAAAGAACTACATACTTATAAACAAACCAAAAGTCCTTTACAACCAAAACTTATCAAAACTAAATAAAATGTATTTTATCCTAATAAGTAAGGGCAAGATAGAGATAGAGAGATCTATGGATGCCTGGAAAATGAATGCTCACCCTTGGATCTGAAGACGTGCTAAGGTCTACAAGTGAGGTCTCGTAGAATTAGCAGGAATATGCTCTACACTCAACAAAAAGAAGAGTACAGGGTAGTATCAGTACAAAACCACTATGTACTGGTAGGATTATAGGCCAACTCAACTTAATCAATGTGAACACTTAATTAATAGTTTGTAAAAAAGTAGCTAAAATATGTCATCTTAACAATTATGTATTCAAATCAGTCCTTCCACCACAATTCTTCTTTAATCAACTAAGTCAAGTAAAAAAATTAAAATCACTTTATACAAATAATGTTCAAATCAAGTCAACCACAAAAGACTTATAAACACCAATTCAATTCATCACTTTCTCAGAAACATCTTATTATTGTACAACATCAAGTATTACCTTATTTCAAGTACAATATCAACAACCAATGATCCGCAACAAGGAAATCAAAATATAAACAACAAAACATAACCCAGTCCACTTAAGAAATTGTCAAACTCTCCAAGTCATGTTGTAAGCACATGTTATAGGTCTTATAAATGGCCACTAGCCATGACCTACAGGGGACGATCTTAGTCCATGTACCAAATATCCTAGACAACTAGTGCCTACCATCCTTATCCCAAACCAAGTGTTATACCACCCTTATTCCAACATCCCTACCATTATCCTTCCTAAAATCTACCAATTTAATCATGATCAACCTTTACCAATTTATCTCACAACAACGAAAAGTACCATAAACTAGTATAATCACAAAATGAGATCAATTATTAGCATGCATTGACTGGAATAAATATACGTATAAACTACATACCTCTATCAAATATGATGAAAACGAGAATTCCATCCAATTTCAAGACATCCTTAATATAGATATTGGAGAATTTCTCCATGTTATAATTCACCTTGACTATATTGAAATATGTGAGCTTTGTTGGCCTGTCAACATTGGACCAGATTGAATCATACTGTCCCAAGGTCATAGGAAGACCCACTAAAAAATCCATGGCACTACTCTCCCATTTCTACTCTGGGATGGGCATTCTCTGAAGTAGACCTACAGGCTTATCATGCTCATATTTTACATACTGATAATTCTGAAGCATAGGAACATATTCCACTATGTCCTTCTTCAATTGGGGACACCAATAAAGCTACTTCATGTTACAGAACATCTTGGTTGCACCAGAATGTATAGAATATCTAGAGCCATGAGCTTCTACTAACAGACTAGGAATCACATTATCAACATGAAGCACACACATCCGCCCCTTCACCCTCAACATGGCACTAGCATCAAGAGTGGCCTCATGGGACTCACCACGCACTACCTTATTTCGAATCTTATTCAACTTCACATCTTCAAATTGCCTAGCCTTGATTTGATCAAGGAAAGTATACCTTTCTTCAACACTATCCAACACTCCACCTCTTTATGAAACACCAAACTGCATAAACTGCATCGATAGAGTTTGAATATCTCTAGCTAATGGATACCTTGTTAAATTTAAGCAAGCTAAACGTCCCATATTTACACCTTTCCTGCTCAATGCATCTACCACCACATTGGCCTTCCCAGATGATACTGGATGATAACAATATAATTCTTTCGTAACTCCATCTACCACTAATGTCTTAGATTTAAGTCCTTCTGAGTGAACACTTTTTTTAAACTGTGATGATCTAAGAAAATCTCACACTTAACACCATATAAGTAGTGCCTATATATTTTGAGTGCAAATACCACCGCCGCCAGCTCCAAGTCATGAGTCGGATGATTTGTCGCAAGAACCTTTAGTTGTCTTAAAGCATACGTACATTCTTATCCTACATTAACAAACCACCCAAGCCAAAACGTGAAGCATCACAAAATACTATAAAATCTTTACCTTCCACAGGCAAGGCTAGAATAGGATCTGTGGTTAAAAGAGGATTGAGCTTTTTGAATCTGTCTTCACACTTGTCAGACCACATGAGAGACACTTCATTCTAAGTCAACCTCATTAATTAAGTAGTAATTAAAGCAAAACCTTTAACAAAAATGTAGTAAGAGTTTTCCAAAACCACAAAACTATGAACTTTAGTCACTGAGGTGGGCTTAACCCAATTCTTAATTGCCTTATCTTTTGGGGATCTACCATAATCCCCTTTTCAGAAACTGCATCCAAAAAGAAAATGGACAACATCTAAACTTCACACTTGGAGAATTTTCCATAAAGCTTCTTCTCCCTCAATATATCTAAGACAATATGCAAATGCCCTGTATGCTCTGCTTTTCTTTTAGAGTATAACAAATGTCATCAACAAAGACAATACAAAATGAATCCAAGAAAGATTTAAATATACCATTCATCAAACTCATAAAGTTTTCCGGCGCATTAGTCAACCCAAAGGATATAACCAAAATTTTGTAACACCCATAACCAGTCCTAAAGGCTATATTAGAAATCTCCTCAATGCTATGTCATCTAAACAATTATATATTCAAATCAGTCCTTCCACCATAATTCCTCTTTAACTGGTATCCAAGTAAATAAATTAAAATTACTTTTATACAAATAATGTTCAAATCAAGTCAACCACAAAAGACTTGTAAACACCAATTCAATTCATCACTTTCTCAGAAATACCTTATTATTGTGCAACTTCAAGTATTAGCTTATTTCAAGAACAATATCAACAACCACTAGTCCGCAACAAGGAAACTATAATATAAATAATAAAACATAACCCAGTTCACTCAAGGAATAGTCAAACTCTCCAAATCATGATGTAAGAACATGCTATAGTCCTTATAAATGCGCACTAGCCATGACCTGCAGGGGACGAGCTCAGTCTATGTACCAAATATCCCATACAAATAGTGTGTTCCACTCTTATCCCAAATCAAGTGTTATACCACTCTTATTCTAACGTCCCCACCCTTATCCTTCCTAAAATCCACCAATTTAATCATGATCAACCTTTACCAATTTATCTCACAACAACGAAAAGTACCATAAACAAGTATAATCACAAAATGAGATCAATTATTAGCATGCATTGACTGGAATAAATGTACGTATAAATTGCGTACCTCTATAAAATATGATGGAAAAGAGAATTCCATGAAATTTCATAACCTCCTTAATATAGATCTTGGCGAATTTCTCCGTGTTATAATTCACCTTGACTATATTGGAATATGTGAGCATTGTTAGCCTATCAACAATGGACCAGATTGAATCATACTATCCCAAGGTCTTATGAAGACCCACTAAAAAATCCATGGAAATTCTCTCAAATTTCTACTCTGGGATGGGCATTCTCTAAAGTAGACCTGCAGGCTTCTTATTTTCATAGTTTACATGCTGATAATTCTGACTCTTAGCCACATATTCCACTATGTCCTTCTTCATTTGGGGCCACCAATAAAGCTACTTCATGTCGTTGTACATCTTGGTTACACCAAGATGTATAGAATATCTAGAGCTATGAGCATCTGCTAACAGAGTAGGAATCACATTATCAACATGAGGCATACACACTCTCCCCTTCACCCTCAACACGCCACTAGCATCAAGAGTGCCCTCATGGGCCTCACCACACACCACCTTATTTCGAATCTTATTCAACTTCACATCTTCAAACTGCCAGCCTTGATTTGATCAAGGAAGGTAGACCTCTCTTCAACACTTGCCAACACTCCACCTCTTTATGACATACAAAACTACATAAACTGCATCGATAGAGTTTGAATTTCTTTAGCTAATGGATACCTTGTCACATTCAAGCAAGCTAAACTTCCCATACTTACAGCTTTCCTGCTCAATGCATCTACCACCACATTGGCCTTCCCGGATGATACTGGATGATAACATTATAATTCTTTTGTAACTCCATCTACCACTGATGTCTTAGATTTAAGTCCTTCTAAGTGAACACTTGTTGTAAACTATGATGATCTAAGAAAATCTCACATTTAACACCATATAAGTAGTGCCTATATATTTTGAGTGCAAAGACCACCGCCGTCAGCTCCAAGTCATGAGTCGGATGATTTTTCGCATGAAACTTTAGTTGTCTTGAAGCATACGCATATTCTTATCCTACATTAACAAAGCACCCAAGTCTAAACATGAAGCATCACAAAATACTATAAAATCTTTACCTTCCACAGGCAAGGCTAGAATAGGATCTATGGTTAAAAGAGGATTAATCTTTTGGAATCTCTCTTCACACTTGTCAGACCACACAAAAGATGCTTCATTCTAAGTCAACCTCATTAAGTGAGTAGAAATTGAAGAAAAACCTTTAACAAACCGGTAGTAATAGTTTGCCAAAACCACAAAACTATGAACTTCAGTCACTGAGGTGGGCCTAACCCAATTCTTAATTGCCTTAATCTTTTGGGGATCTACCTTTATTCCCTTTTCAGAAACTACTTGCCCCAAAAAGGAAATGGACAACATCCAAAATTCACACTTGGAGAATTTTCCATAAAGCTTCTTCTCCCTCAATATACCTAAGACAATACACAAATGCCCTGCATGCTCCTTTTTAATCTTAGAGTATAACAAAATGTCATCAATAAAGACAATACCAAATAAATCCAATAAAGCTTTAAAGATTCCATTCATCAAACTCATGAAGGCTGCCGGTGCATTAGTCAACCCAAAGGACATAACCAAAAATTAGCAATACCCATAATGAGTCCTAAAGGCTGTATTATAAATATCCTCAAATGATGCTATGGGTCTTATAAATGCTCACTAGTCATGACCTGCAGAGGACAAACTCAGTCCATGTACCAAATATCCCAGAAAACTAATGTCTACCATCCTTATCCCAAACCAAGTGTTATACCACCAATTCAATCCCGATCAACCTTTACTGGTTCATCTCACAACAACCAACAATACCATAAAAATTACAATCACAAAATGGGATAAATCAACCACACATGCATATCAAACAAGGTACTTTTTATCAAACTCATTACAGGTTATCAATTTCCAAACCTGCATTTAATAATTAACAAGTTCAACAATCATTAGCATGCATTGCAACTAAATAAACAAACAACTAGTTAACATGCACATATAACCAAATTGAGCCTTAACTCTAATTAAACAATAACCTATCTTCATCCAAGCCTTGTAATGCTCTAAATAGCTTGAGCCTTTCCCTTTCTCATAGATTCTACTTGAAATTTATCTAAAAATATCACATAAGACACAATTTAACCATTGCTTTATCAATTCTAGGTATTATAACCTAAATTCATAACTCCAAGATCAAGTTCATGAAAAATTTCACCATTTTAAGGTTTTTCTACCCTTCATTCCACCTAATATTTCCATGTATTCAGATTAAGATATCAAATTCTAGTTTAGAAGACTTAATTTAAAACTTCTAAACTATAAATAAGTGATTCTAATTCAACCTTAAGCATATCATATCAATTCCTCCAACCTAAGGTTTAACTCACCATTCCTTCCATGGTTAATCTATAATGATTCTAAGTAATTGGGAATTAAATATACATTAGATTGGTGGAATAACTTACCTCAATGGATGGATTCAAGAAGAAAATAAAGAAAATTTTCCTAAATCACCCTTGTTCCACCTTTGAGCATTTTTCGATGACAAATAATGTTGTAAGGAAAGAATTGATATTTACTGCATTGATCCTGATATAGAGGCCCAATTATTGCTATAGTAGCATCACTATATCATGATCCACCTTCTATCATTGAGCTGACCCAAAGTGACTTTCGCTGTAGCAGAGAAATTCCCCTATAGCAGGACCGTTATAACAGTCTTCCACCTACTACAGTAAGGTAGGCGAGGCAGTAAGTTTGGGCAGGTTCCTAGTTATTCCATTTTTACAACACTCTCAGATTTTAATCTCACGAACTAACCCCTTTATTTCCAACACTATATTCGGAGCTCTACTAACTCAAATTTCATTTTGCAAGTTTCTATAAACTCCATAAACTCTTAGCTAACATGTCATGATCTTAAATCCATGAATTACTATACCATCAAACACCAGATTTACCTAGACCACACCATACCTGAAATTCATCCAAAACTAGCCTAGCCTAAAATTTTCAACACTTCATCCGAGGAGAAACTTAACCCAAATTTTTGCCTGCTAAGTTATACCATAACAATGAAAAGAGTTATTACACAAAGTAATTTCCTGTTTAGCTATTCACCTAAAAAAGAGGATGATGTTTGCAAACAAAATCATTTATATTGTGAATGATTTCTTTAAAGCTTTCCCAAAATTTGATAATAGTCGCTATCAAAAGTGACACTGTGTCTACTAATCATTTACCTTGAGAACAGGTACACACAAAGGAGCCAATGCATCAACATAATAATAAAAGTGATATTTCTTCAACTGCTGAAAGGAATATTATATCCAATATAGTGCATAGGCAGAGGAGTCTGGTGTCAAGGATATTTGAGTAATTATACCTAATATTGCACAGAGATAGTGGAGTCTGGCATCGAGGGTAGTAGAGAATTTACAACCAATATTATGCATAGATGGTGGAGTCTGGTGTTGAGGGTATTAGAGCATTTATACCCAATATCGCACAGAGATGGTGGATTCTAGCATTAAGGGTATTAGAGAATTTATACCCAATATCATGCAGAGATGGTGGAGTTTGGAATTGAGGGTGTTTTTGCATTTATATTCCCATGCATAAATTTTGGAGTATGGACTCGAGGATGTATTGGGCTATCTACCATATTATTGTTGGATTATTGGCCATCCACCCAGTTATAGTTGCATTATCAGGCCATCCACTCTTTTATAGTTAGATTATTAGGCCATCCACCCCATTATAATTGTATTATTGGACCATCTACCATATTACAGTTAGATTATCAAGTCATCCACCTCATTACAGTTAGACTATATTTTTAATACACCATATTATCGCTGGATTATTAGGCCATCCACCCTATTATAGTTGGATTATTGAACCATCCACCCTGTAATAATTGGATTATTAAGTTGTCCACTTTGTTATAGTTGGACTATATTAGGCCATCCACCCTATTATAGTTGGATTATCAGGCTATCTATCATATTATAGTTAGATTATTAAGCCATCCACCTCATTATAGTTGGACTATATCTGGCGATCCACCCCATTACAGTTGGATTATCGAGACATCCACCTCATTACAGTTGGATTATCAAGCCATCCACCTTATTAAATTGGATTATTGGTCCATCCACCTTATTACAGTTGGATTATCAAGCACCTTGTTACATTTAGACTATATCAGGAAATACACCCCGTTACAGTTGGATTATCAGGCCATCTACAAGGATTATCGAGCCATCCACCCTATTATAGTTGGATTATGAAGTAGTCCACCTTATTATAGTTGGACTATATCAGGCCATCCACCCTGTGACAGTTGGATTATTGTGCCATCCATCTTATTACATTTGGATTATCGGGCCATCCACCTCTTTACAATTCGATTATCAGTCCATTAACTCAGTTTTTCTTTACTTTTTTATTTTGCATCATATTCTAAGAATTTAATTTATCTTTCAAAACTATCAATAGTTGGTTATCATTTCAATTTTCATTTATTTATAATAAAACTATTTAAGGACAATAAAGTTATTGTTTTGGAAAATTATTTAACTTTGAGCTATCCCTCACGATTGAATGTAATGTCTAAACTATGCATGATAAAGATATTTACACTAAGCGATGTATTATGAATACAAACTCATCAAGTCTTTGGCATAAGAGATTGGGGCATATATTTATTGAAACAATCAAAAGGTTAGCTAATGATAGAGTTCTTGAATCTCTTGATTTTTCTGACTTTGGGACTTGAGTGTACTGCATAAAGGCTAAGTAGACCAACAAATCCACTAAAGATGCCAAAAGGAATTCTCAATTGCATGAGATCATTCACATATATATTTGTGGACCTTTCCTACCCTTTTTCTTGAATGGTGAGACATATTTTATCTTATTTATTAATGACTATTTAAGATATATGTATCTCTATTTTCAGTTTAATAAATCTGAAGTACTTGATACTTTTAAAGTTTTTAAAACAGAAGTAGAGAAACAAATTTGAGTCTCAGATAAAAACTGTAAGATCTGATAGGGGTGGAGAATATTATGGTAGGTACACAGAAAAGGGACAAGTTAAAGGTTCATTTGTTGAGTTCCTTGAAAAGAAAGGTATAGTTTCTCAATATACCATGCCAGGAACACCACAACAAAAAAATATAGCAAAAAGAAAGAACCAAACATTAATGGACATAGTAAGAAGCATGATCAGCAGATCAAGTTTATCGTTATCCGTATAGAATGAAGCCTTAAAAAACATTGTGTATGTTTTAAATAAAGTTCCGTCCAAGGTTGTCCCCAAGACACCTTCTAAATTATTTAAGTATGGAAATCAAGTTTAAGCCATTTACACGTTTGGGTATGTCCAATTGAAGTGAGGTTTTATAACCCACATTTAAAAAAGTTGGATGAAAGAACAAAAAGTAGTTTCTTTATTGGCTATGATGTTAATTCTAAAGGATTTAGATACTATTGTCCTTCTCATTCTCCTAAAATTGTTAAGTCTAGAAATATAAAGTTTTTTGAGGAACATGAAGTAAGCGGGAGTGGTTCAACTTAAGTAGTGAAACTGAAAGAGATAAAGGAACCACTTGTGATGCATTTATACCTTTGAAACTGTAATGACCCTTCAGTTCATTTTTTGTCGTTTCATGCTTTTTCTATGTTTAGAGCCTTCCTATAGCTGTCCCAAGTCATTTATGACTTGATGGGACTGACAATTTGGTTATCGTGCAGTTCATTTGGTTTTTATAGCCATTTCTCTATTTTGGAGCTTTTAAAGTTGAGAAAATGGTCTCGGACCAAAACATCATGTAAACAGCCTCGGATGGCAATTCTGACGGTTCTGTTAGCTCTAAAATTTTGATTTTAGGCTAGAAATACCCTTGGTCTGGGTCCTAAGGATTCTGAGCTCATTTTTTTACTATTGGATGGATTTTTTTAAAAATGGAACCTTAGGTTTGGGACACACTTTTTGTTGAAACGACCTATGATGGAAATTTTGATGGTTTCGTTGAGTTCAAAATGTCAAATTTGATAGAGTAGCATAGCTTGTTTTCATGCATAGTGATCAAAATGAATCTTGAGGGCCATTCCAAAAATTTTGCAACTTAGCAAAGTTGCAGGTGCATCAACAACTGGTGCAAGTCAAAATTAGAATTTGCGATCATGAGGCCTCAGAAATATTCACAAAGGTTAAGGATTTGATCCTTAACATTTGCGAGGCCGTGGGCTCGTTCATGAAGGTCAAAGAATCTTGACCTTCGCGTTCGCGAGCCAGCCTTCACTTTTACAAAGAGAAAGTCGGCCTGGTCGATGCAGGCTCCTTCATCATATTTGTCATGGTTCGGATGCATTCAAGAAGGACAGTCTGGGTCTGCTCCCGTATTTGTGATAAGGGTCCCACGTTCCTGATAAAGGACCTTTAGCAGTATAAATATATTGTACCTTCATTTTCAACATAGATTCTAAGTATTTTTCCTCCGTAGTTTACATTGAGAGCTTGAAAAATTATGGGAAATTGATAATTTTAGTTGGAATTGTGTTGGGGACACTAAAATGATCATTTCCCCATCTTAATCTCGTAAGTTTCTGGCTTAAATTTTGTTTAATTCATAGCTTGAAATTCTTAATTTCCCTCAATCTTTGCGGGCTTAATTGGGCATAAAATTGAGGGCTGGTTATGCCTAATATTTTAGCACTGGCACATTATAACCCGAGGGATATTATGGCAGTTTTATTTTTAGGATTCCGCAAGTGGGCCCCTTGGCTATTTTTTAGCTCGATTTCTAACCCAAAGAGTAAATTCTCGATATGGGTATCTATGTTCTTGTCTTGATACCTTGAATGTTATTTTGATAGCATGGCAGCTGTCGGAGGCTTCTCGGAAAGGCAAAACTCCAATATAGAGGTTTTTCGTGTGCTTTCGACAGTGTCCAGGTGGGCTAGGCTTACCTTTCTTCTATACTTTACTCTGTTATGGTATTAGTGTGATATTTTTCTAGTTGTGGGTGGGTTCTTATGTTCCAAATATTCATTTAGTAACTTTTAATTATTTTTCGCTAATTAGGGGGCTTTTAGGGTAGATTTCGGCCCTATTTCCCTTAAGTTAGTATTTGCTTATACTTTAAGATTAGGCTTAGCCTATTTATGGCCTTAGGATGGGATTTCAAATCTTTACCTAGGTTTGGGTAGGTGCTTACCTTAGCTTGGGCTTTCGGGTCTTGTAGTGGGCCTTATCGCCTCTTTTTAAGATAGGTTATTTTAGAATAATGCCAATTTTTGGCCTAAATGGGTATAAAATTGCTTTTTTAGACTGTTACTTAGTATTTGGTTGACTTAGTCATTATAGTAAGCCTATTTAGCTTTGTTACCCTAGGTAGGTTAGTATTTGACCTTAATTCCCGCCTTTTGACTTAATAAATGGAAGCCAGTTCTCCTTTAAGGATTTGGCCTTCTAAAAATGGGAAAAATGACAAAACGGACTTGAGATGGATTATGATTTTGGGTTATTACTACATATTTCTTACTTATGAGTTCCAGTTTGAGTTCGACACCTAGATTATTGATTATATTTTGTTGAGTTCCAGTTCGAGTTCGTCACCTGGTATATTGGTTATATTCTATTAGTTCCAGTTTGAGTCTGGCATTTATTACTATTATTATTATTATTATTATTATTATTATTATTATTATTATTATTATTATTATTATTATTTATCTTGGGTTGAAAATTTTGATTTGAGATTTTCCGTTAGCAACTTATTACTCGCTATTTTGGGATATGGTTTGTCTTATCTATGGGTGGATTAATGTAGGTTCCATCATGACATGATAAATCGGGTCGTGATATGATGAATGCAAATCAGACAAATTCTCATGAATTATCTGAAGAGAAACAAGTTCAAGAGTCACCACCACTTGAGAAGCCACATGAAGAACAACCAATTTTGCTTGAACCCATTGTTCAAGTAGCATCTTCACAAGTGGAAGTAAGAAAATCCTCAAGAATTCATAAACTAACAATTTTTAGTGACTATGTTTTATGTCTCAAAGAGTCTGACTATGATATTGGACTAAAATATGATCCATGTTTTTTTTCACAAGTCATTAATGGAGAAAACTCCACACTTTGGTATGATTCCATGAAAGAAGAGTTGGAATCTACGACCAAAAATAAAGTCTGAAATCTTGTTGAATTACCAAAAGGAGTCTCTACTACAGGATATAAATGGATTTATAAAACCAAAAGACACTCATCTGGTAATATCGAATGATATAAAGCTATACTTGTAGCCAAGGGTTTCACTTAAAAGGAAGGTATTGATTATCATGAAACCTTCTCTCCTGTATCAAAGAAGGATTCATTAAGAATAATCATGGTATTAGTACATCACTTTGATTTAGAGCTACATGAAATGAATGTGAAGATGACTTTTTGAATGGAGATCTTGAAGAAGTGTTAAACATGGGTCAACTTAAAGGATTTTGCGATAAGGATGAAAGTCACCTTGTTTTGCAAGTTGAAGAAATTTATTTATGGACTAAAACAGGCTTCCTGCCAATGGTGTTAAATTTCACAATGTTGTTTCTTCATTTGGATTTATGGAGAACATCATTGATCAATGTATATACCTTAAGATAAATAGGAGCAAATATATTTTCTTAGTCCTATATGTGGATGACATTTTACTTGCTATTAGTTATTTGGGGTTGTTGCATGAGATGAAATAGTTCCTTATCCAGAATTTTTAAATGAAGGATATTAGTGAAGCCTCTTATGTCATTGGCATAGAGATTACTAGATATAGATCTCAATAATTGCTTGGACTATCTCAAAAAGTCTACATTGAAAGAATTCTGGAAAGATATGGAATGAATAACTGTTCACCTATAGCAGTACCTATCATTAAAGGTGAAAAATTCTCATTAAATCAATGTCCATAAAATGCATTGGAACAAGAGAAAATGAAAGACCTTCCATATGCTTCATTTGTTGGAAGCCTTATGTATGCACAGGTCTGCACTAGACCTGATATTGCCTTTGTAGTACGAATGCTTAGCAAATATCAAAGTAACCCTGGTCTTGATCATTGAAAAGTTGATAAAAGGGTTTTGATATTTTTACAAGGAACTAAGTATATTAAGCTTACATACAAATATTTTGATTTATTGAAGGTCATTGGATATTCGGACTCTAATTTGGGTGGATGCAAAGATAGTGGTAAATCTACTTCTAGATATAGTTTCCTTTTTGCTGGAGGTGTTGTGTCTCGAAGAAGTGTTAAGCAAATCATTGTTTCAACATCCACCATGGAAGCTAAATTTATAGCATGCTATGATGCTATATCATAGGCGTATGGTTGAAGAATATTACTTCCGGCCTTAAAGTTATTGATTCTACTGCAAGGCCATTGAGAATATTTTGTGATAATTCAACTGTGTATTCTTTTCAAGAAATAATAAGAGTGGCAGCTGAAGTAAGCACATCGATATAAAATATTTGATGGTTAGAGACCATGGCAAGAAGCAAGATATGAGTTTTGAACTTGTTAGTACTACTATGATGATTTCTAATTCTATGACTAAAGGTTTACAAGCTAATGTTTTCAAGTATCATGAAACCCATATGGGGCTTAGTAACTCATTATAGTCTTGCTTTGTTCTGTAACACTTTATCTAGATACTATCATTTCTTCATTATACATGACAGTGCACAATTTTGTGATCATTGGATCAAATAAAGTTGGACTCTGATTGACTTATATTAAGCTCCTTCATAAAGTTGTTGGACACTTTGTTTAGAACATATTATACATCATAATACATGAAGAAATTGTTTGATTAAAAGCATGACTGCGATGATTCTTGTATAAATATATTCTTGATGAAGTAATTGTTGCATAACTATTAAGTTGAGTGCATATATGTTTATGGCCATACTATTTATTTTCACTTATAAAGAATTGTCTGATTTTGGTATGTACGCCAAGTGGGAGAATGTTAGAAAATTACATGTCTCTTTTAGACTTTGATGTGGCCCACTATTTGGTAATTAAATATTACCTTGTCTCCCAACTAAAGTAATATATCAGTAATTAATTTTCCTCCAAGCTATGCATATATGACATTTCTTTGATGGCAAGAAATAATTATGAGAAGTCCCTCGTTAAAGTTATTTTCCTAAGAGTCCCTAGCCTACCTATAAGTATGTCTGTGACTCCATTAGTCTGACATACACTTTGATAGGCATATGCTAGAAGATTCTTAGGGTTTCTTCTTTATACTTTCTTGTTAAAGTTCTTGGCAAGGTGAACACAATTCTCTATAACACTTGAACAGTGATTGAAAGTATGTTTCTATTTAATATTCCGCTATGTTTGGCTTTGTCTATATGTTGAAATTCAACATGTAATTGATGTCATCATCACAGGAACCACTCTCTCGTCCACCCAAAAAATTTATCACTTTGATTAATCAACTGAGTATTTGTAAGACTTCTCCACCAATTTATCTAAAAAGGGATAATAAAAGCCTAATTAAAATATTTGACGGTGCCTTTGATTAAGGGTTTGGGGTTCTTGGATATGTTTGATGGTCTAATTAAAATATTTTGTAAAATTGGGTTTAGTAAAGGTAAAATGACCTAATAAACCCATGTACTTGTATGGTTTTGTATTCTGGATCCTCCTACACCCCTTTGTTAGCTGAATTCTTGAGCCCAATGAATCATAAAATTTTAAACCCATTTGACTGTTGACCAAGCCTAGGTGGCTACTTAATGGGTGAGTTGGAACAAATACATGATTTTACTCATATAGGCACATAAATTTTGTAATTAACAATAATTAAATAAAAAAATATAAAAAAATATAACACTCCTTTCTTCTTTGCCCCACCCCCACCCCCACTTTCCCCAATTTTCACTACCTTCAAAAATACAATCAATGTTTGAGAAAAGAATTAGAAAGTCTTCTCAAACCAAAGAAGAAACTACAAAAACTATAATTTTTCAAGTAATAACCCTAATAAATATCAGTTCATATCCAAATATAAAATGCTCAAGCTTCAAATCTCCAAAAAACATATGCAAATCTATGAAACATTGAATTATAGGGCACTATTTTCATAGAATTTGCTTGTAATTTTGGATGAAGTAGAAAAAAGTAAATGAGAAGACGTACCAAAGAAAGGGATTTAAAGAAAAGAAATGGGGGAGGGGAGATCTGAAAAAGAAGATTGAAAAAAGGGGGTGGTGTATTTTGATGAAGAAGAGAGAAGGGAGTGGGAGGAAGAATGAGGTATGTTGTCATTGTGATAAAAAAAAAAGAGGGTGAAGGGATGTTTAGTTATGTTATCGGAGCTTGAAGGTTTTTTGATGGTGGGTGGACTGTGGTTATTGTAGAGCTTCGCCAGAGATAGAGCTCACCATTAATGGACAAAAATAGAGCTGTGGGAGTTGTGACTAGTTCGGGGTTGGTTTTGGTTGAGCAATGCTTGAGTTGTCATATTGGAGTTGTTTGTTGCTCCACCAAAAATGTTGTTTTAGTGGGTTCTGGCCAAAATTCTAAGAACAAGGGAAAGGTCAGTTTAGTTTTGGGTGTTAGGTGGATTCTGGTAGTTAGGTGGATTCTGGTAGTGTTCCAATGGTGGTAAGACCGGAGATAAAGAAGAAAATCAAATGGAGAAGGGAGGAACGATGGAGTGGTTTATCAGAACAATAAAGAGGAGGGGTGGGGGAGCATATTTGATTTTTTTTTTTAAAAAAATAATTTTTTATGTTTCATTAAAAAATAACGTCGAATTCCATGTGTACTTGTTTGTATTACACGCACATTAATAAGATGAGAAAATGGGTTAAAAATTTATGTTTCATTGAATTTAACGATTCAGTTGGAAAAATAGTGAGTAGGAGAATCCATAATATACACACATACAAGTACATGGGTCTACTAGACTACTCCGCCTTCAATAAAATCAGAAGTGGAAAAATATTTAGGGAATATAAACCCATCGCAATAGCCTAATTTTCCAGACAACTATTTCTAAAGATTAAGATATTGCAATGGTTATCAAATCCATCACCACAGATGGGTCTATTGCAATGGCTATTGTGCTATTATGATGGTTCATTTTTAAAACAATATTAGTAGGACAAAAAGCTTTTACAATAGTTGTAACCATTGCCATTGATAGTGTATTGCAATGGCTATATACCCATTGCTAAAAGTATCATTGCAGTAGGTTTATTTTCTAGCTGTGTTTATAAGCTTTAGTCTTATCTTGTGGGGACGAAAGTGGTTGTACACATAGATCATGATGCTATCCATTATCTATTTAACAAGAAGGACATGAAGCCAAGGCTCATTAAGTGGATTCTCTTACTGCAGGAATTTGATCTTGAGATAAAGGATAGAAAGGGGACTAAAAATAAGGCACCACTTATCCAAACTTGAAGATTGGTCTCATGTGACCAAGGATGGGCAGATTCATGAGGAGTTTCCTGGTGAACAACTCCTTACATTGAATTTTTCAGAGCTAACATGGTATGTTGATATTGTGAACATATTGCTAAGTAGTATGTACCCTCCTGAGGCAAACACCTAGCAGAAGAAGAAGCTCTATCATGATTCCCATTTCTACATTTGTGATAAGTCTTTTTTGTTCTAGCAATGGCCTGATCAAGTCATTTGGAGGTGCATTCCGCTAAGCGAGGCTGCTGTTTAGTAAGATAGCAACCATTGAACTAGGCAATCGGCAATCTAGCTGCCATCCATCAAGAGCGAAGGATGTGGCATCAGGTAGTTCTTTGAACCGAGGCATGTAAGCCCAAAGGTGGATCCAACTGTAATTCCTCCCCTTAAAGAGGACATCATGATGGTGAATGGATGGAACAAAAGGTATTGTAATCTGGTTTCTTTTGGCCTACTTTATTTAAGGATGCACAGGCTTATGCAAAGGGATGTGATCAATGCCAAAGAATGGGATCAATTTTTAGAAGGCATGAGATGAATTTGAATAATATAGTTGACGTGGAGATCTTTGATGAATGGGGCATAGACTTTATGGGTGGTCCCTTTCCACCATCTATAAACAATAAGTATATTTTACTTATGGTGGATTATCTGGGAAAATAGGTGTAGTCCATTCCTCTACCTACCAATGATGTGAAGGTTGTGATGAAATTTTTACAAAAGTTCATCATCACAAAATTTAGGATCCCACGGGCGATCATTAGTGATGGGGGGATGTCACGACCCGAAATGGCACCCTAAGCCGATATGGCTCGAGAGAACCAATCTTTGCTATTGAACATTCGTATGCATATCTTCGTATGAACCTTATTATGCCTCATGCAACTATGCGGAAGCCATGAATCATGGAAACATATGCTATAAATAGATATATAAAACATGGCTGTTGGGGCCATCACGTCTAACTGAACGTACATATCTTACATCTATATACCCACATATGTCTATAAAAGCCTCTAACAGATGCATTTACCAGACCAACTAAAAGACGGGACAAGTCCCCGCTTTATACAAAATTTACAACATCAAAACGACTGTACAACTGTGATGCGGAAAGTCCCGAAGAAACTGGGGCTCACCAAAGATCTGCAAATAACAGTCCACCTACTGTAGAGGTCTACTAATGCCTGCACCTGCAACATGTAAGGTAAGTCCCCCGAGAGGGTTAGTACGAAGAATGTACTGAGTATGTAAGGCTCATAAGAAGTCATCATACATCATAACAATAATAACGGAGTCAATATAAGAGAAATGGTAAGTGTGAATAAACTCCCTTTTTGTATGTGAGGAGATTATGAATATTTATACTGTTATTGAAATTAACCATCCTCTATATACCCCCTTATTCGAGAGAGAGTTACTTTTACTCAAGAGACTTGCCTCCAAGAGATTCTTTATACAAAATAGATTCTTTCTTGCTTTTACGTTCATCATCATTATTATTCGTCTTCTTGGTTAGCATACATCCATAACTACATCCACTTTTTGGTGGGTTATTAACTACATCCACTCTCCGGTGGGTAAATTACTACATCCACGCTTTGGTGGGTAAATTACTGCATCCACGCTTTGGTGGGTAAATTACTGCATCCACGCTTTGGTGGGTAAATTACTACATCCACACTTTGGTGGGTAAATTACTGCATTGTCACGCCCCGAATCCCATCGGGACGTGATTGGCACCCGGAGCCGATAAGGCCCGAGAGAACCAATCTTTGCTCATGTACTCTCGTATGAATACTCGCGTATGAATATCATTTCATCTCATGTAATTATGTGGAAGACATGAATATGGAAACATATGCCATAAATATATACCAAACTTGGCCGTTGGAGCCATTACGTCAAAATGAACGTACATCTTTTACTTTCATGATACCCCACATATGTCTACAAAGCCTCTAACAGATACATGACCACGTCTATACAATATTTACAAATGCCAAAATCTACTATACATATGTGACTTGGTAAGCCCTGAAGCAACTGGAGCTCACCAACAATCTGCGGATATCTTAGCACCTACTGCGGAGATCTACTAACACCTGTGCCTGCAGTATGTAAGGTAAGCCCCCCAAGAGGGGTTAGTACGAATAAAGTACTGAGTATGTCAGGCCAGATGAAACTAGAATAGCACACAAGTACTTCCAAGAAATTAAGCGTAAGAGAATAATCAATATGGATATACCTTCGTCCTGAATATGTGGAATAATGTTCATTACTTCTATTATTTCATTACTTGGTCATTCAGTCGCTTCATCATCATCATTATCATAACCTTTAATTTTTTTATGTATTCATGCAAGGGATATAGTCTCATCTCTTTTACAACTGTCTTTGTTATTATCCACTCCACTAGTTAGTGATGCATACTATCTTATAGATCATCATCTTATAAGTGAGTATACAATTCCGAGCCTCCACCTTTGGTGGGATATAATATATATGTATGTAGTACCGGGCCTCCACATTAGTGGGATATAATATAGATGTATATAGTACCGGGCCTCCACATTAGTGGGATATAATATATGTATATAGTACCGGGCCTCCACATTAGTGGGATATAATATATGTATATAGTACCGGGCCTCCAACTTGGTGGTATATATATATATGTGTATATGTATAGCATTGAGATTGTTCCATCTTAACTTATACTCGTTTAGTTTGTGATTCATACTCAAAGAAACATAAAGGAACCATATGCACATCTTTTCCTTTCCATACTTATAAGAGTGACACATTAGAGTTCATGACCTTAATTGAGGCACACACTTACATGAGATTGACATCTTCACTTATGAGGAATAATTAATTAACTTGCACCTCACCTTCGTATTACTCTTATGAGATTGATACTTCAACTTATGAGAGATTAACACATCTACTTATGAGAAACACACCTCTCTTATGAAACCTATGAGATTGGTACAAAGATAGTCATGACATTATTAGAACTTGGATCATACATCATCGGAGTTTGGAGTCATAGTATTATTGGAACTTTGGAATTGTGTCCACCCCCTATTATCTTCCTCCATTCTTGCAACCAACAACATGTATAACCTAATTTATTTCATTTGAGAGATTGAGACATTGAGGATCGTGATACTTTTGAAAACACAAACACTTTACCTCATTCTTCACTTCTGATGAGATTGGTACTTTTACTTATGAAAGATTTGTACAAAGATAATCATCATATTGAAGGACTTTAGAACAAGGCATGATTGGAAAAATACCACCCAAGATTGAATAGATTCTCTTATGTTATTATTCTCTTGAGATAGGTCCTTAGAGATTTCAACGTTATGACAACTTTCCTTGAATCTTCGGATCATTAACCAATGGGTAAGAGATATGTGAACAAAGAGTGTGAGAAATATAACATTATTAGAAACATAACACTATTGAAACCATTGGACCATAATCCATGAACAAGGGACATGAGTCATATCAAACATTGGAACGTAACCTTATTGATTTTGGAACATAACCATGATTATGAGACATGAGATTCACCAATGATCAATGAGTAGGAAAGATATGACAATGACCATGGATAACTGGTTATGGAATACCTTAGCACATTTCAGGATGGAACATGTGTAATGTCAATGTGAAAACTATTTGCCGCAGAAAGATACGGACAGAGTAACCTTACATACCTTATCTTTCCAATGTAAATACACAATCCAATATGGCTCAACAATTCCTCTCCTTCCTTACATTTCACTCTACATCACAAATACATAATTGAACCAACATTAACCACCACGACCTTACAAATGCATATGACAACAATGAGTTACATGTTTATCTTTAAAATGTCATTTCCTTTCTTACAATACCATTTACGGCATTGTCATACCAACAATACCCCATTCATGCCATACATTGACCACAAGTTACATTCCAAGCATTTAAGATGACCATGAATTACATGAGTCCCTTATAATATTATTTCCCCCTTTACAATACCATTCATGGCATTAGCATACCAAAAATACCACAATATTCCATACATTGACCAAGATATGATAACCCAATAACATTTCGCCACAAAGCTTCTCCTTTACACTTTCTTATTCCTACCATATCACAAATAATCCATCAAGTCACCTTAATACACTTCATAGCACAAATCGGCCAAAATCCCATAATTTACACATGTAGAAAAATAGAAAGTTATGGACATAAAAACACCATACAAGTTGAGATATCATCAACACCATTCACTTTTATCAAAACATCAAGTCCTTTTTCAAGTTTAATTCACAAGGATTACACATCTTTTTGTAAAAAACCCAAGTGCCATATCCAACACTTTCTAGCATAACCAATATGATCTACATAGTCTCTCATGCATATAATATATTAAATCATAAGAATATACACTTACCAAGACTTTCCAAATGATGATCTTGTACAAAGAGTTGGCTTCGGGTTCTTGAGAAATAAGAGAAATATCTTTGGGAAATTTCTAGAATAGCATGAGAATGGTAAAATGATAGAAATCTGATTTTTTCCACCTTTTATAGCCCCTTAATTACCCTTTTTACTCACACACTTGGTCCAATAATAAGTCTCTACTTGTCCAAGATGAATGGGTCAAATTTCCCATATGGGCCATGTCTTTTATCCCAATTTGGGCTTTAAATTGAGCCCAATTTACTTGACCCAATAAAATCAATAATTCCTCATGTTTAATTCATTTCATACACTTTACGACAATATTTCCACTGACGGGATTCATATCGATAGCCTCAATCACAAAAACAAGCGATTCTAGCCACTTATGACCCATTTTGACCAAAAGGGTAAAATCGTCATTTTGACGCCAAATTCGTTCTCGAGTAATTTTATCATACCAATATAATATTTCACTCATTTCATGTATATTATCATGGTTGTAGAAGAATCGTGGCAAAAATCGGCTCAATACGTCCCCGGGAACCCTTGGGACTTAGAAAATTTCCAACTTTCGAAAAAGTGGCAAAATCAGCGTGGCACGCTGCCTGGCGCGCCCCCTTGTTGCCTCTGGACTAAAAATTTTAGCCCAAAGTGGCGTGGAACACCCCTGGGCGCGCCCCACCCTTAAATTTTTTTATTTTTTTTTTAATTATTGCTCTCAAAACTAAGGTAAACATATACGGGGTGTTACATTCTTCCCCCCTTAGAAACATTCGTCCTCAAATGTTAGTAACATTGTTTCATCGTAATAACTTAAGCCGAAGTGGATCCTTCAATTATCATATACACATAGAGTACTTGTAAAGACTTACTTATTATGACTCCAATTCCATATCCTGAACTTTGCTTTCGTGTCCAAACCTTACGATTACTTTAGATTTCATTATTTTTTCTGGTCTCCCTTGTAACTTCTTCCACATGTTCGTTTCTCCTATTGTGATTTTACGGAAGCTCCTTCTTTACTTCTTATTACTTTCGCTTATCAAACTAGAATAGTAAGCCGTACTTCTTTACATATGAGATTTTTCCGTAACTGGTGGATTTCCACTGGGAGCAACATGGGATAATCTCCACATATGAGATACTGAATGAACTGCAAAGAGTTCTTGGGATACCTCAAAGTCATATACGACTTGATCACATCTTCGAACCATCTAAGAAGGTATGCTATATAGAATTAACTTCTCATGCTTAAACAGTACGGTTTGCTTGTTCCTCTGTCTGAAGACGAAAACCATGCTTACATACGCTTGGGTTCCCAAAAACATTTCTACAACTGTGTTAACTTGGTAAGCCTATTAATTATTACCCATAGGGCATCACATCTATTTCTAACTAAAAACAAAAAAAATCTCTACATAGTCTATAACCTTTAGATTCCAAACACTTTACCTGTACTTGTTATCACTTCGATTACTGAAGTATAAATTTTACAATATTCTTTTCATATAATCTCAGCAATAAGTTGCTTCCAAATCATGATACATATTGATTACTCTCTACTAAATAGCATATCGTGAATGATGTGCTTTACCATAATGCATTTCTTTAGCTCATATATATATCCGATATGTAAAATCTTCTTGACACTTCAATCCGTTGCCTATAATTAATGCACACTCTTGACGTGTCATCCCTCGTCGATACAATTTACACTGGGACACCCTACGGGTGTAGACTAGTATCTTTCACATTCGTAGCTTTAACTTTGGTATCCTTCACTCTGGCTAACGACATATGTACCCTTCCATTCAAGAAAATTCTTTGTGGAAAGTGAAATGTAATTTCTTTACTCGGCAATCTATTGTGGCCTAACAAAAATATAACCAAACCATACCCATGGTAACATTAAGATCTATCATGTCCATCTCAGTAAGATTAGTCAATGTAACGTGTTCACAACATTTACTATACAATTGTGACATACTGGTGTGGACACCCCAACTGACTTGACTATTAACTCTAGTGTTCCTTTAAATTTTTCCGCAGTCAATAAAGTAACATATGATAGGGTAGAACCCGAATCGATTGATGCATATTCACTAGGTAAACATATAGATAACGTACCTGTCACTATATCAAGGAGAGCCTCCGAAATCTGCTGATCCCGTAGGTCGTGTTATACTACTCGTGGCCCTCAGTGGACACTCTCGCTTCACGTGTCCGGGCTTTTTACACCAAAAGAAAACATCCATCTCAAACCAGCATACACCTGAATGAAACTTTCCGCAGCGCTGGCACAATTAACGAGAAGATCCCACTGTCTGCGAACCCCGTATTCCACTACTCTGCCCAACCTGACTACCTCTAGATCCTCGAAATGGAGGTGGAGTACCCCCTGAAGGGTGAGAAAATGATGGTCTAGGTGGTCTTGGGAAAACCCGAGGCCTAAATCCTCCTTGGGATGCCATGAACTGTCCCATGGGTCGAGCCCGCTTTGACGACCCTGCCTCAGATTCTTGTATCCTTCCCCTTTGCCTTTGATCCTCCATATTTTGCGCAAAGGCTTGTATTTTGGCTATATCCATGTCTTTATTTAATGCAACAATAGTACAGTCTCTTACCAAGTAGGGCTCCAATATGTCTACATACCGATGAACTCTATCGGCCATAGTTGCTACCATGTGAGGAGCGTATCTAGCCAATGAATTAAACCGAAGACTGTACTCCCTAATGCTCATATTTCCTTGACGAAGATTTAAAAACTGATCCGCACGAGCCTCGCGGACCTCATATGGAAGATAATGATCAAGGAATTCCACCTTGAATTCCTCTCAACTAGCTGGATTTGCACCGATACCTCTGGATTATTTCCAATCTTCGTACCATAATATAGCCTCTCCTTTCAGTCTATATGCTGCAAGCTCCACTGTGTCTACACTAGTCACATTCATAACATCGAGGGCCCTTTGAATTTGATCTATAAAGTCTTGCGGATCTTTATTAAGATCGAACCCGGTAAATGTGGGAGGGTCCAATTTTAGAAAATCCTGTGTCCTCTGACTAGCTGCCCTATCTGTATCATCATTCCTTACCATTGGACCAAATTGTCCTTGACTCTGTGCAACAACTATTTGAGTCAACATTTGTACTGCATTTCTCAAATCCTGTAACTCTTGCTTCATAACATTAATAGGTGATTCTGGGGACTCAGTTTCAGCCCCGCATTGACTAACTGGATTAGGTGGTGATTTACTTGTTCTTTCCCCGGCAGGCATGTCTACCTCCTTTCCTTTATCCATACCTCGTCTTGTAACCGGCATTATACTATATCAAAGAAAACCAATTTCAATGGTCAGATGTAATCCCACCTATGACAATGGCTCTATTGCACGATCTAGAATGAAGAAGAGAAACAACTCCTAAATGTCCCGTAGCCTCCTACTTATAAATGTGGCGCGCTACACATCCATAAGTAAGACTCTACTCAGACACGGCTTTGTAGACACCCTTAGGACGACCCACTCTGATACCACTTTTGTCACGCCCCGAATCCCATCGGGACGTGATTGGGACCCGGAGCCGATAAGGCCCGAGAGAACCAATCTTTGCTCATGTACTCTCTTATGCATACTCGCGTATGAATATCATTTCATCTCATGTAATTATGTGGAAGACATGAATATGGAAACATATGCCATAAATATATACCAAACTTGGCCGTTGGAGCCATTACGTCAAAATGAACGTACATCTTTTACTTTCATGATACCCCACATATGTCTACAAAGCCTCTAACAGATACATGACCACGTCTATACAATATTTACAAATGCCAAAATCTACTATACATATGTGACTTGGGAAGCCCCGAAGCAACTGGAGCTCACCAACAATCTACGGATATCTCAGCACCTACTGCGGAGATCTACTAACACCTGTGCCTGCAGCATGTAAGGTAAGTCCCCCAAGAGGGTTCAGTATAAATAAAGTACTGAGTATGTCAGGGCAGATGAAACTAGAATAGCACACAAGTACTTCCAAGAAATTAAGCGTAAGAGAATAATCAATATGGATATACCTTCGTCCTGATTATGTGGAATCATGTTCATTACTACTATTATTTCATTACTTGGTCATTCAGTCGATTCATCATCATCATTATCATAACCTTTAATTTTTTTATGTATTCATGCAAAGGATATAGTCTCATCTCTTTTACAACTGTCTTTGTTATTATCCACTCCACTAGTTAGTGATGCATACTATCTTATAGATCATCATCTTATAAGTGAGTATACAATTTCGAGCCTCCACCTTTGGTGGGATATAATATATATGTATGTAGTACCGGGCCTCCACATTAGTGGGATATAATATAGATGTATATATTACCGGGCCTCCACATTAGTGGGATATAATATATGTATATAGTACCGGGCCTCCACATTAGTGGGATATAATATATGTATATAGTACCGGGCCTCCATCTTGGTGGGATATATATATATGTGTATATGTATAGCATTGAGATTGTTCCATCTTAACTTATACCCCTTTAGTTTGTGATTCATACTCAAAGAAACATAAAGGAACCATATGCACATCTTTTCCTTTCCATACTTATAAGAGTGACACATTAGAGTTCATGACCTTAATTGAGGCACACACTTACATGAGATTGACATCTTCACTTATGAGGAATAATTAATTAACTTGCACCTTACCTTCGTATTACTCTTATGAGATTGATACTTCAACTTATGAGAGATTAACACATCTACTTATGAGAAACACACCTCTCTTATGAAACCTATGAGATTGGTACAAAGATAGTCGTGACATTATTAGAACTTGGATCATACATCATCGGAGTTTGGAGTCATAGTATTATTGGAACTTTGGAATTGTGTCCACCCCCTATTATCTTCCTCCATTCTTGCAACCAACAACATGTATAACCTGATTTATTTCATTTGAGAGATTGAGACATTGAGGATCGTGATACTTTTGAAAACACAAACACTTTACCTCATTCTTCACTTCTGATGAGATTGGTACTTTTACTTATGAAAGATTTGTACAAAGATAATCATCATATTGAAGGACTTTAGAACAAGGCATGATTGGAAAAATACCACCCAAGATTGAATAGATTCTCTTATGTTATTATTTTTTTGAGATAGGTCCTTAGAGATTTCAATGTTATGACAAATTTCCTTGAAGCTTTGGATCATTAACCAATGGGTAAGAGATATGTGAACAAACAGTGTGAGAAACATAACATTATTAGAAACATAACACTATTGAAACCATTGGACCATAATCCATGAACAAGGGACATGAGTCATATCAAACATTGGAACGTAACCTTATTGATTTTGGAACATTAACCATGAATATGAGACATGAGATTCACCAATGATCAATGATTAGGAAAGATATGACAATGACCATGGATAACCAATTATGGAATACCTTAGCACATTTCGGGATGGAACATGCGTAATGTCAATGTGAAAACTATTTGCCGCAGAAAGATACGGACAGAGTAACCTTACATACCTTATCTTTCCAATGTAAATACACAATCCAATATGGCTCAACAATTCCTCTCCTTCCTTACGTTTCACTCTACATCACAAATACATAATTGAACCAACATTAACCACCACGACCTTACAAATGCATATGACAACAATGAGTTACATGTTTATCTTTAAAATGTCATTTCCTTTCTTACAATACCATTTACGGCATTGTCATACCAACAATACCCCATTCATGCCATACATTGACCACAAGTTACATTCCAAGCATTTAAGATGACCATGAATTACATGAGTCCCTTATAATATTATTTCCCCCTTTACAATACCATTCATGGCATTAGCATACCAAAAATACCACAATATTCCATACATTGACCAACACATGATAACCCAATAACATTTCGCCACAAATCTTCTCCTTTACACTTTCTTATTCCCACCATATCACAAATAATCCATCAAGTCACCTTAATACACTTCATAGCACAAATCGGCCAAAATCCCATAATTTACACATGTAGAAAAATAGAAAGTTATGGACATAAAAACACCATACAAGTTGAGATATCATCAACACCATTCACTTTTATCAAAACATCAAGTCCTTTTTCAAGTTTAATTCACAAGGATTACACATCTTTTTGTAAAAACCCCAAGTGCCATATCCAACACTTTCTAGCATAACCAATATGATCTACATAGTCTCTCATGCATATAATATATTAAATCATAAGAATATACACTTACCAAGACTTTCCAAATGATGATCTTGTACAAAGAGTTGGCTTCGGGTTCTTGAGAAATAAGAGAAATATCTTTGGGAAATTTCTAGAATAGCATGAGAATGGTAAAATGATAGAAATCTGATTTTTTTTTCCACCATTTATAGCCCCTTAATGACCCTTTTTACTCACACACTTGGTCCAATAATAAGTCTCTACTTGTCCAAGATGAATGGGTCAAATTTCCCATATGGGTCATGTCTTTTATCCCAATTTAGGCTTTAAATTGAGCCCAATTTACTTGACCCAATAAAATCAATAATTCCTTATGTTTAATGCATTTCATACACTTTACGACAATATTTACACTCACGGGGATTCATATCCATAGCCTCAATCACAAAAACAAGCGATTCTAGCCACGTATGACCCATTTTGACCAAAAGGGTAAAATCGTCATTTTGACGCCAAATTCGTTCTCGAGTAATTTTATCATACCAATATAATATTTCACTCATTTCATGTATATTATCATGGTTGTAGAAGAATCGTGGCAAAAATCGGCTCAATACGTCCCCGGGAACCCTTGGGACTTAGAAAATTTACGCCTGGCACGCCCCCTTGCTGCCTCTGGACTAAAAATTTTAGCCCAAAGTGGCGTGGAACACCCCTGGGCGCGCCCCACCCTTAAATGTTTTTTTTTTTTTACTTATTTCACTCAAAACTAAGGTAAACATATACGGGGTGTTACATGCATCCACGCTTTGGTGGGTAAATTGTGGGATCGACCCATACTAGGTGTTCTTTTCACCCCTGGGCTGCCACCCGAGATTACTCATCGATTATACATCATTTCTTATTTGGGAGAGATTGATTCATTCACTTATGAGAGATTGATATATTGAGGATCATGATAATATATAATACCGGGCCTCCACCTTCGTTGGGTTAGAAATGACATAGCATAATATTGGGATTATTCCACGTTGAACTTATACCCTCTAGAATGTGATCCATACTCAATGAGACATATAGCAACCATGATCATTACCTCTTTACAATATTATACCCTCTACTTAGTTATGAGAATGACACGCTAAACATCACGGCATTAAAGCACACACTTATATACACATCTCACTTCACTCCTTTGCTTCATGAGTTTGACATCCGTACTTATGAGGACTAATTATACTAGATTGCACATCACCTATCTTATTACTCTTATGGGATTGGTACTTTTATTTATGAAAGATTGGTACAAGGATAATCATCATATTATTGGATGTTAGATCATGACATGTTTGGAATATGCTATTCAAGCATAAATAGATTCTCTTACATCTTACTCTATTTGAGATAGTTATTTTAGAACTTTCAACGTTATGACATCTTTGGAACTTAAATCAATGAACAAGAGATAAATGAACCATAAGTCATCTAAGAATAATGAATAACAATATACGTTACCCTGAATTGATATACTTCGAACCTCTCGGAATTGAAACAAGCCCAATGTCAATAGGAACAATATGTTGTAGAAGGATATGGAAAGAATAACCTTACATACCTTGTATTCTCAATGCAATTCTACAATCTTAAGTGTGCATACAATAGTCCCGCTCCGTCCTTATGTTTCACTCTACAACACAAGTACATAACGTAACCAACATTAACCACCAATTACCTTACAAATGCATGTAACGTCAATGAGTTACATGTTTGCCTTTAAACATGCCATTTCCCCTTGACAAAACCATTGATGAAATTATTATTCCAAAAATCCCACAATATTCCCAACATTGACCAATACATGATAATCAATAAATTTCACCACAACACTTCTCCTTTACACTTTCTTATCCACACCATATCACAAATAATCCATCAATTCACCTTAATACACTTCATAGCACATATCAGCCAAAATCCCATAATTTACTCTTATAGAAAAATAACAAGTTTAATAACAAAATCACACCATACATGTTCATATTTTATCCATACCATGCTCTTTCATCAAAGTCACAAGTCATAATTCAAGCTTGAATCTCATGGATAACACATCTTTTTCACAAAACCAAAAGTGCCATGTCCAACACTTCCAACCATAAACAACATGATATACATAATATATCATGCTTATAATATGTTAAAGTACAATAATAATCACTTACCCAAGCTTGGAATATGATGATCTTGCTCCAAGAAGTGCCTTAGGGTTTTGGGAGCCAAAGAAGATTTCTTGAGAATTCTCTAGAAAAACTTAGAAAAGCATGTGTATGTAAAATGAATAAAATATGATTTTTGGCCCTTTTTATAAGCTCTCAACTCATCCTTATACACTCTTTATATCATTAAATATTATGTCTAGAAGGTCAATGGAAGAATGAGTCATTTGACCCATTCTTGGCCTATGTTTTCTTTCACATTTTGGGCCCTTTTTGAGCCCCATTTACTTAACCCAATAAAATCAATAATTCCTCATGTTTAATTCATTTCATACGCGTTACGACAATATTCCCACTCATACAATTCATACTCGTAGCCTCAATTCCAAAAACAAACAATTCTAACCACGTATGGCTTATTTTGACTACAAGGGTAAAATCATCATTTTGATGCCAAATTCGTTCACGGGTAATTTTATCATACCAATATAATACTTCACTCATTTCATGTATATTCTCATGGTTGTATAAGAAACGTGGAAAAAATCGGCTCAATACGTCCCCGGGCACCCTTGGGACTTAAGAAAAATTCCAACTTTGAAAAGTGGCCAAAACCAGCGTGGAACGCCCTTGGGCGCGCCAGCTTGCTGCCTATGGACTAAAAATTTTAGACCAGAGCGGCGTGGTACGCTCTCTGGCACGCCCCATCCTTAGTTTGTTTTGAATATTTTATTTTTTGACTTTTCTTCGCGGGTTTGGTTAGATACTTCAAGTCCTATTCTTAACTTACTTCTTACCCTTAATATCCTTTGTTTGGAGGTCCTCTTAGCCTCATTTTGAACCCCACAAATGCTCCATGAAAATTGCAAAACACCTTCTACGCAAGTTTAATCACACGTACAAGGCCAAATTTCAATTTTCTCATCACTAACATTACAAACTACATACTCAGGGCATCTCAACACCTAAGTAACCATTGTTCAACATCGTCACATTGGGTTGGGAAGGTACGGGGTGTTATAGGGGACTCATTTTATCAATAATTTGTTCCAAAATTTATCGGCTAAATTTAGGGTGCAACACTTAAAGGTAGGTGTAACACCCCAAAAGTTTCCCATATCTAAACCTAGACTTAGATCAGAAAACCAGTTAAAAACCAGAGTTTCCAGAAAAGTACGATTCACTGAACAAGTCATACAGTGAGACCACGAGTCGTGGGATGACTCATGGTGAGTAGCCTAGAAGTTGGCCAGGGTTCCAGTCACTACAAATCAGTCCATGAGTTGTGGGACCAACGTACGAGTCATAGGTTGACTCCTACTGATGAGAATAGGGAAAACTCTCAAAAATTGAAATTCCACTCAGGGAACATGATTCATTTGCACGAGCCGTGTGATCAAGGTATGAGTCGTACCTTTACTCTTAGGACCCCATCCTGTAACCCATTTAATTTGGTCCCAGACACCATGAGTCACAACTATGACTCTTGGTATCAAAGTCACGGGTCGTACTGTTGACCCAGATGATCCTAGGAACCACGAGTACATGTACAACTTATAGGTTCATGGTATGAGTAATACCATTGACTTGTGTAACGCAGTCCTAAAATTTTTGTTATGTTTTAAAAGGGTAGTTCAGTCTTGTATGGTTATTTTAATCCCTATACTATGTCATTTTGCATTCTTGAGAGGGGAGTTATAGGTCAATCCATCAGTTTAACTCTTATAACATCGTTAAACAACTCCAAGTCAGAAAAGAGAAAAGGCAAGAATGCTTTCAAGCTTCAGGTCTAGGGTTCATATTCTCGGGTCTCAAGTTCAACTTCTAGTATAGATTTCTCAAGTAATCATGTATGTAGGGTTTCAATGAAGGTCTCCTCTTGCCCTCATGCCCAGCTTTTCAAATTTTTAGTTATAATTTCAAGATTCCATGATTTAGGATTTGTACCCAATTATATATTTCTCATGAAATTTAGTTTCCTTACGATATTATATGATTTTGATTCTTGATAAAAATGATTATACATGATTTCAATATCCCTAATCCAATTATTTTATTTGAAGAATTATTATACATGATTTGAAACGTTTCAACCTATATCAGAATACCTTTGTATGTTATGAACACATGATCCCAGAAACTCCATAAATTTATCATGATTAATTCAGTATTTTGAAATATCAGTACAAACAGTACTTAAACTAGTTCATGCTTTATTTTCAGATATCAGTCGTTACTTATGAGTGATTAGTATATATATTTTTTGGAGAACTATTTAGCACCGAATAGACATGGGTACTAGATTGATAACCCAAGTCTCAGAACTATGTTGCCACCATAGGTTGAGAGTTCTCGCCAGTAGAGAGTGTTACCTCAAGCCCAAATAGGCTCTGTTAGTAGATCTACTCCATCTAGGTTCTATAGCTTTGATCGGGTATAAGGCACCCTTCCAACTGGGGTTGTACGTTGGACTCTATGTTTGCTCACATGGTTCATGTAGTTTATAAGAGCCTCCCATAGAAATAGTTTCAGTATTACTATGTGCATGACCCACAGTTTTAGTGAAATAGAATAATTTCGGGACTTACAATTTGTCTTATTATTTAAAAGCATGACCTTATCTTGGGTCATTGTACACAGGTTAATGCTCTTTTCAGATGAAGTGTTTGTTTTATCCCTTTTCAGAATTTTTCCGAAAAAGAAAATGGTTTTTTGACTTCATAAACTATTGCAAAATATAAAGAAAATTTCAAATAGTTTTGAGAAAATATAGAGTCGCCACTTAGTTAATTAAGGAACATTAAGAAAACCTAAAAGAATTTTAAAGACTTGAAAAATGAAACAGACCTTTAAAATTAGAGAAAAAGGGTAAGGATTCTGGTAACGTCTTGAGAAGGTTTTTAAGGCACTCAAGAACGTCCGTAAAAATGATTTACCAAAGACAGTTTGACTAACTTTATAAAAGTGACTAACTTTGAAATGCCTTGAAATTAGTCGAAACATTTCATAAAAATGGCTTTATTCACCCAAGTGAAAAGTAATTCATTTTAACATAAAGGAAAATTCCTTTTTCTAAATTTAAACCAAATTCCAAAAAAGTAAACTAATCACTTTATGAAAGGGAAATAAAAGAAAGAATTTTTTAAGGAAAAGTCAATCTTTATCAATGTTTGAAAATAGAGTTTCTTTAAGGATAATATCAAATCAAAGAATATTCCTTATTGATCATGGAAAGCTTGAAGTTCTCAAGTAAAAACCAATATTTAATATTATAGGAAATCCCTTTGGCCCAAATGAACTACTCAACACTTAGGTCATAAAAAATGTCATCTTGTAAAGAGGGATGGTAGGAATTACTTAACACTTAGGTGATAAAAAATGTCAAAGAGGATTTTGTTAGATTAATTAAGTTAGAGTTGATACACATAAGATGAAATTAATTACAAGTAAAGAGGGAAGGTAGGAATTAGGCCCCTTTTGTCCCATTTGCAATCTGCCCAGACTTGGGCCATGCAAAGTTATGGACTTTAAATACACTTTCACGCCTTTTATAATAGTTGTATATCACAGCCTTTCACCCTATGTATAAACCTGTATATCAGCCTTTTTTTGCTCCATTGAACCTGTATATCAGCTTCCATATTTCGTATACACTATATGTTGCTGCTTTCCAGTGTATATTCATTGTATACCAGTGTATATCAGCCCTGCTTCTTGTATATCATTCAATCTTTTGGGACTTTGATGAGGTTCGACTCGAGAGTTTGGGATTTGGTCCCGTAGATGCAAAAAGTTGGAGTCCAATTGGACTCGTTCAGAGGAGTTTCATGCAAAGAAAAGATAAAGAATTAGAGTATAAAATAAACATACGACGAGGGCAACATCGCATATCAGATTCATTCAAATCAAATATAAGCTACTGATTTTAACACAAGCCACACCATCTATTTTTTATCGATAATTAAATCAAAACACCAACAAATAAGAGCAATGCATTCTTGAAAAAAATTAACTAAATGCTCTATGAGAAAAGGATTAGAAACTTGATTTCAAATAACAAGGGACACGACAAAGTGAAGTTTAGTGAGGTTGCATTTAAAAGATCCAAAGAACTCCTAAATTTGAACATTTGTCAGAGCAATTCCACAAGAGGGGTAACACATGTTGACTTAACCTCAATTTCCCAGTTTATATGAAAAGGAACAAAACATGAAGACTATTTCAATCTAAAATGACCGTGGCCAAAACAAACGCTCATTAAAAGGGGAGATGGGTTCAGGTAGAATGAAAAATCCTCACAAAGAACCATCTGAAGAATATGTTATGCACTAGACAAATACAAGAAATACCAAGATAAACATTCAGTTTATTAAAAGGGAAAGATAATAAGCTAGCAAATACCTAAACCACATGTTAATCTTTTCTAGTAAAGAAAATTAGTTTTGGAACAGAGAGAGAGAATGAACTATACTCACATCTATTACAACAGAAGATAGGGATGACAACGGGGTGGGGCAGGATGCGGGTCGGGTTTGTCACGATCAAATTTCTCAGGTCATGATGCCACCTACTTTAACCCACAAGAAGGTTAGCCAAACTATAGCTCAGAACGACAAGTAACGGGCCAACTAGTAGAAGGTAAGGGAATAAGTATACAACAGAAATAATAATTGAAGAGAAGAGGGATATATATACAAATATATATACAAGTATATAGCATGCATTACAAGAGAGTGGAGAGGACAAAATATACAAAATGAGTTCCCCCACGACCTGGTAAGGTCACTACAAGAACCACTGAATGAAAAATGAGTACTAGACAATGTCAAATATATATCATAGTCTCAGAACATGCAAAATAAGAATATCTAGACAACAGAAGGAGGAGGATCAACTCTGAACTCTAAAAAGCTCACCCAATCTCCAATCAGCAGCACAACCCGAGAAAATCATCAACAAAGGTGACTCGTACTCAGATCTGCATCAGGGAAAAAATGCAAAAGTGTAGTATGAGTAGAAAACCTACGGGTACTCATTAGGCATCATAGGCTGACTGAGCTTTAAATTAGTAAAAGCCTAAATAAAGTGCGAGGATGTAAACTAAAGTCAGTAATAAAGGGGTAAAAATGGAAATTATAGGCTATACTAGGCTGATACGATATAGATAATATATGTAACTCAAAAGCGAAAATAAAAGTTTAACTATAAGCTAACTGGGCGCCCATAAGCCCAAAAGGCACACAAAAAGAGAAATAAACCCAACCGAGCCTCCATAAGCACAATGAGTACAAAAAAAGGATAATACTAAAGTAAGGATGAGATATAGCAGTAATGAATGTAAAATGATCCAGAATATGCGCCATGCATACCTTATGCTCCCTTTTCCTAGTCATAAACTCCATTCTATCGGTATTCACCAATTTCCAAACTCCAAATTAGTAATAGGAATGATACTAAATGCCTAAGTCAAATCAAAACTCATCAACAATAACAATATATAGATGTCGGATTCGAATCGAACTTGTCAGTAATAATAAATATATATATGCTGGACTCAAACCAAAACTCATAAGTAATAATCAGTATATGTACACCAAACTCGAACTGAAACTCATAAACTAAGCCATAGTATTAGTATTCAAAAATTTTAGCCAATCTCAGGTCCATTTAGTCAAAATTTCCAATTTTAGGCGGCCAAATCCACTAAGGAGAAGAAGATTTAAAATAATAAGCCTAAAAGTGCGGTTTAATTTCAAATGGTGCTCTACCTAGGATTATGAAGCTAAATAGGTGTAAAATAGTGTCTAAGTCAAACCAAAGCCCAGGTAATAACCTTAAGAAGCAACTACGTGATCATTAAAGTCTAAAAAGGGGCATAATTCAAAGCATTCAATCTTTAAAAAGATAGTGGAGCCCACTACTAAACCCACAAAAATCCAACCTAATGCAAATACCTACCCAAACTTAGGCTAAGGATTTTCAATCTCGACCCAAGGAACTCTAGGAACTAAGTCTGGTCCTAAAGGGTAATCATAGACTAATTTAAGGGAAAATGGGTTCGAATCCTACCAAAAAGAGCCTCTAACTGGCTAAATAAGGCAATAGAAGCTAAAATAACAACCTAGCCATAAGTACCCACCTATAACTAGCACAATATCCTACTAATACTGTATGAAAGCAAAGTTTAGGAGAAAGGTAAGCCTAGCCTACCTTGACACCGTTGAAAGCTTGCAGGAACTTCTATAATGGAGCTTTTCTCTTCCGAGAAGCCTCTGACCGCTACCACGCTATGAAAAAAATGTTCAACACGTGAAGATAAGAAAATCGATACCCATAATATGAAATTACCCTCCGAGTGAAGAACCAAACTAAAAATCCTCTGTGGGGTCGGCTTACAGAATCACGAAATTCAAATCATCAAAACGTCCCTCTAAGCTCAAGGACCATTTGACCCCAAAATCGAGCATAATTCGACCTCAAAATAGTACCAAAATAGTCCCATAATAGACGAGAAAAACAAGAATTTTAAACTATGAAATAATTGAAATTTTAACCGGGAACTTACAAAATTAAGACGAGGAGTTCATAACTATGATAATATCAAGCTAATCCCAGGTTTAATTCTATGTTTCAATCACTTATTTTAAGCTCCCAAGTTGTTAGTGAAGGTTTTATGCTTAGTTATACAAGCTGAAAATGAATAAGGATATATATATATAACTACCAGTGATGGCCACTTAAGCGGCTAAATGACCGCTTTGACGCTTACTGCTTAAGAGCCAAGGAGCTCTTTGGCGGACCCTGCCAAGCTGGCCAGTATCCGCTTAAGTGGTTGCTTGGCCACTAAAGTGGCTACTTCTTAAGTGGTCCTCAGACACTAAAGCATCTGTACCAGCAACTTGGCACCAACCAAGTTTGCTAAGTCCCAACGGACTCCGACTAGGTGCTCGGGATTCATTCGAAACCCCGTCCATACAAACAAACTATGCTAACCTATAAAATTCGGCATTCCGAAATCAATGAAACCATCAAAATTTCCATCGGAGGTTGTTTCGATCAAATATGGGTCCCACACCCAAGGTTCTATTTTTACCAAAATCCACCCAATAGCCCAAAATGAGCCTGGAAGCCTTGGGACCCAGACCAAAGGTCCCTTTAGCGTAAATTCGACATTCTAAAGCTAATGAAACTATATGAATTGGCATCCAAGGACATTCACATAAAGTTTTGGCCCAACACCCATTTATCAACTTCAAAAGCTCCAAAACAGAGAAATGGTTCTAAAAATACAACAAACTGCCCGGTACCAAACAATCAGTCCCAGCAAGTCATAAATGACTTGGGGCAGCTATAGGAATACTCTTAATGCAAAAAAAAACATGAAAACACAGAAAATGACCTGGAGGGTCATTACAACATCCACTATTAAAAGGATGTTTGTCCTCAAAAGTAAAGGATTAAGAAGTACTTGAAGGCTCCAACAGGTGAGGATACTGAGTTTGTATATCACCCTTGGTCTACTAGGTAGCATCCTCGACCGGATGATGTATCCACTGAACCTTAACCACAGGAATATATCTGGAGTGTAACTGTCTAATATATCTTTCTAGAATGGAAACTGGCTCCTCCACGAATGTCAACCTCTCATCCAACTGAACCGAGTCCCACAAAAGCACATGAGACTCATATGGAATGCAATGTCAAAGAATCAATACATGAAAGACTAGATGAATAGATAAAAAGGCTGGGGGGTAAGGCCAACTCATAAGCTACCTCTCCCATTATCATAAAGACCTTAAATGGCTTGATATACCTGAGGATTAGCTTGCCTCTCTTCCCGAACCTCATCACACCCTTCATGGGTGACACTCAAAGGAAAACCCAGTCACCAACTCCAAATCTCAAGGCACGAAGCCTACGATCAACATAACTCTTCTACCTACTATGAGCTGTAGTAGCCTATCCTGAATAACCCAAACACTATCCAAAAACTCATAAACCAAATCAGTACCATGGGGCCTAACCTCTGAAGTCCCATACTAACAAACTGGAGATCGACAACGCCTACCATACAATGCCTCAAATGGTGACATTTGAATACTCGAATGATAACTGTTATTATCGGCAAACTCCATTAAGGTTATTATAGGCAAACTCCGTTAAGGATAAAATCTACTCCCACTAGCCTCCAAAGTCCAAGGCATATGCGCAGAGTATATCTTCTAAAACCTGAATAGTCTGCTCTGACTGTCTGTCAGTCTGGGGTGAAAAGCAGTGCTAAGGTCAACTTGGGTTCCCAACTCCTCCTGAAATGCCCTCCAGAAGCAAGAAGTGAACTGAGAGCCTCTATTTGAAATAGTAGACATAGGCACCCCATGAAGGTGAACCGCCTCTCGAACATACATTTGAGCCAACCTCTTAACACTATATGAAGTCTGAATAAGGATAAAATGGGCATACGTGTTCAATCGATCTAAGATGACCCAAATGCTATCAAAGCCATGACAAATACAAGGCAAATCACCTACGAAGCCTATAGTAACCCGCTCCCACTTCCACTCAAGAATGGGTAGCCTTCAAAGCAATCCATCGGGTATCAAATGCTCTACCTTCACCTGCTGGAAACATAGATACCAATCCATGAAGTCTGCTATATCTCTCCTCATACCCCTCCACCAGTAATATTGCCTCAAATATTGGTACATCTTAGCTATCCTAGTATGAATAGAATATTTGGAGTTATGAGCCTCTTAAAGTATCAGCTAAATCAAACCTCACACCCTCAAAACACAGATGTGGCCGCCGAATCTCAAAATACCCTCAGAATCTAAGGTAGCCCTCCTGGACTCACCTCTCAACACCTGATCTCGAATGCCATGCAACCCACCATCCTCAAACGGACGTCCCTGAATCTTCTCCAATAAGGTAGACCTAGCCTTAACACTAGCAAAAATCCTCCAGGGGTCATAAACATCAAGTGGAACCATCATGTTGGCTAAGAACTGGATGTCCAAGGCCAATGGTCACTCCAAAACTGAAAGGAAGGCCAAGCTCCCCATACTCACCACCTTTTGGCTTAAGGCATCCACTACTACATTTACCTTGCCCGAATGGTATAGAATAGAGAGATCATAGTCCTTCAGCAACTCAATCCACCTATGTTGTCTCGAATTAAGTTCCTTCTGAGTCATGATGTACTAAAGACTATGGTGGTTACTGAATATCTCAGTGCAAACACCATACAAGTAATGCTTCTAAATCTTAAGCGCAAAAACTACCACTGCTAACTCCAAGTCATAAGTAGGGTAGTTACGCTCGTGCACCTTCAGCTGCCTCGAAGTATATGCAATAACTTGACCTCACTACATCAAAACACAACCTAAACTAACACTAGAAGCATCACAATACACAGTAAACCCCTCGCTCTAAAAGTCAGAATAGGAGATGAAGTGAGCAATTTCTTGAGCTTTAGAAAGCTTGCCTCACAGCCATCGAACAACTAAAATGGAACCTCTTTCCAAGTCAATTTATTCATAAGTGCTACAATAGTGGCAAATCCGTCCACGAACCACCTATAGTAGCCTGCCAACCTAATAAAAATGTGAATCTCAAACAGTAATGTTGGCCTAGCCCAATCACGAATGGCCTCAATCTTTGTCGAGTCTACCATAATTCCATTCTTGGACACCACGTGCCCCAAAAATGCTATAGACTTAAACCAGAACTTACACCTTGAGAATTTGGCATAAAGTCGATGATCTCTCAAAGTGTGGAGCACAGTCCTTAAATATTGCTCGTGCTCCTCCCTACTTCTCAAATAAACAAGGAAATCATCAGTGAAAATAATCACAAAGGGGTCCAAATAAGGCTTGATAATATAGGTCATCAAGTCCATGAATGTTGTTGGGGCATTGTCAACCCAAGAAGCTATCACCAGGAACTCATAATGGACGTAGCGAGCCCTGAAGGTTATCTTAGGGATGCCCTCCAGCCGAATCCTCAAATGATTGTAGCCTGACCTCAAGTCAATCTTAGAAAATACTGCCGCACCCTGAAGCTGGTCAAATAGATAATCAATATGAGGCATCTGATACTTATTCTTCATTGTCACCTTATTAAGTTGCCTGTAATTGATACATGTAAACATAAAACCATCATTCTTCTTCACAAATAGAATTAGAGCACCCCCAATGTGATACAGTCGGTCTAATAAACCCCTTACCTAGAAGATCCTGAAGCTGAATATTTAACTTATTTAGCTCGGTAGGGCCATATAGTAAGGTTCCATAGAAATAGGTTGGGTACTCAACTCAAGATTGATAGCAAACTTATATCTTGCTTAGGAGAAAGGCTAGGTAGGTCGGTAGAAATACATCAGAAAACTCACAAACTATAGGAATAGAGTCAAGTGAAGGACTCTTGGCACTGATGTCATGTACATAAGATAAATCCGCCATACAACCCCTTGATACCAGTCTCCTAGCCCGAACATAAGAAATAATCCTAGTCGGTGCTTGGCTATAAGAACCCTACCACAAAACTGAGAGTACACCAGGTATGGCTAAGGTAACAGTCTTGGCAAAGCAATCCAAGACTGCATGATAGGGGATAACCATTCCATACCTAGAATCACATTGAAGTCCACCTTTTCTAGCACAATCAGGTCAGCTAGAGTGTCATACTCCCGAACTGTCATAACACACGATCTATATGCCCGATCCACTACTAAAGAATCACCCATAGGAGTAGCTACATGCAAAGCCACAAATAATGGCTCCCAGGACAACCCCAACTATAGTGCATAATAAGAAGACACATAAGAGTATGTGGAGCCTGGATAAAAAAAAGTAGAACCTAGTTGATGACAGACCGATATCAAATCTATAATGACAGCATCCAAAGCCTCAATCTCCGACCTACCAAGAACAGTATACAAATGACCTTGTCTGCCTTAGGACTGAGTTCCTGCTCGACCACCTGCCCAATCTGCCTAAGAACCTCATATGGAAACCGGGGGACCACCTCTGTGACCCTGTGCAGCACCCTTAGCTAGGGGAGGCACTGATATGAGCAGTAGAACACTCTGTATAGATGGCTCAATCATTCCACATTAAGGACACTCTCTAGTGAAATAGCCCACAATGCCACAATCATAGTATGCCCCAGGCACTCTGCTCTATCGAGAAGGTACGGCTGATCCAGAATGGCCAACTCAGCCTACAAACCCTGTCTGAATACCCCCCATCTAAAGTCTGCAGTGCTTCCTGAATGGGCCTACTAGACTGACTCTGATGCTGATATATCTGATGTTGAGGATACCTACCCCAAAAATTGCTACCTCAAAACTGTGAGCCACTGTGGTTCCTACTATAACTGCCCTGTTGCTGTGGTCTCTTATCGCTACCCCCTTGAGCCTCATGATGCATATCCTCTATTGTCTAAGCATAGTAAGCAATATCTACGAATGACCTACCCACAACTACTAGACTCTGAGCAGCCATACGAAGAGCCCTCTGACGAAACACCAAATCTGCTCAAAGTCAATAGGTAAAACCATGGTGGTAGGTCTGGCTAAATCATGAAATCTCTTCTCATACTCTGCCACTGACATAGACCCCTACTGCAACCTTATGAACTGATCTCTCAGAAACTCGCGCAAGCTGCGAGGCATATATTTCTCCATTAAAGCCCTAGAGAATTAAGTCTAACTCATAAGAGGAGATCCGACTAGCCTACAATAAGGATATCCCCTCTACCATTGTATGGCTGCTCAATCGAACTAAAAAGTGTTGTAGTCTATACCATGTGACTTTTCTAGCCCCAAATTATGCATCCTCTCATCACAGCTAGTAAGAAACTTAAAAGGATCTTCCCCTGAGGTGCCTGTAAATCTCAGTGAAGCCAATTAAAAAAATTGACCCAACATCTTCTTCTCCTTAAAAGTTATAGCTGGCTGGGCTAATACTCTGGGAGATACAATTACGGGCTATGCTTTTGTACCACGTCTACCCTAGGCTACTCCCTGTGTTGATGTCTGGGCCTTATTCATGGGCTGTCTACATACCATACCCAATAATAAACTAAGGCATCACGGAGGACTACTGAAGATATAAATCCAGGTGGGGCCTGGGTTTCCTCTTGGCCCACCAGCTATTATGGCAGCAAATCCTCTTGTGTTATCTCTGGTACATGATTAATAACTAAATTTGGTAAAGGATCCCTTGCATGACCTCGAATTGGGGCTGCAGCTCTTGCCTGACCTCGACCTTGGGGTCTACTTCTGTCTCTAATTGGTGCTTTAGCAGTAGGCTCAGGGTTTCTATCCCTGACCGCCATAGCCCGTAACTTAGCTATATACGAAAGAGTGATACAAATGAGATTCTGGAAACCAATATAGACACAACGTACAACACTGAACCAAAAAGATGAAATTTTCCAAAGAATGTCCTGCAACCTCCCAAAAATAGGATACAGACGTCATCATACTGATCCGCAGGACTCTACTAGACACTTGCTCTTATATCGACAATATCGGTGAACTTAGATCTGATACCAAACTGTCATGAACTAATTTCTCAGGTCATGATGGCACCTACTCTAACCCACCAATAGGTAAGCCAAACCATAGCCCAGAACGGTAAGTAATGGGCTAACTGGTAGAAGGTAAGGGAATAAGCATACAAAAGAAATAATAAGTGTCAAGAAGATATATATATATATATATATAATATAAGTATAAAGCATGCCATACAAGAGAGGGGATAGGACTAAATATACAAAATTAGTTCCCCTGCGACCTGGTAAGGTTAGTAAAAGAGCCACTATACCAAAAGAGAGTACTAAACAATGTCAAATATACATCATAGTCTTAGAACATACAATATAAGATTATCTAGACAACAGATGGAGGAGGATCAACTTTTGATTCTAAAAAGCTTACCCAATCTTTAATTAGCAGCATGGCCCGAGAAAATCGTCAACAACAGTGACTCATACTCAGATTTGCATCAGAAAAAGAATGCAAAAGTTTAATATGAGTACCAAAACCATGGGTACTCAGTAGGCATATAGGCCAACTAAGCTTTAAATAAGTAAAAGCATAAATAAAGTGCGAGGATTAAACTAAAGTTAGTAATAATGGGGTAGAAATAGAAATAATAAGTTATACTAGGTAGATGCGATATATATAAGATAAGTAACACAAAAGTGGAAATAAAAGTCTAACTATAACCTAACTAGGACCCCAAAAACCCAGAAGGCACACACAAAGAGGAATAAACCCAATCGAGCCCCCATAAGAATGATGAGTACATGCAAAGGATAATACTAAAGTAAGGATGAGATATAGCAGTAATGAATATAAGATGATCTAAAATATGCTCCATGCATACCTTATTCTCCCTTTTCCCAGTCATAACCTCCATTTTATCGATATTCGCTAGTTTTCCAACCCTAGATTAATAATAGAAATGATAATAAATGTCAGACTCAAACCTAAAATCATCAGTATAATCAATATATATATGCTGGACTCGAACCAAAACTCATAAGCAGTAATCAATATATATACACCGTACTCAAACTAAAACTCATAAACTAAGCCTTAGTATCAATATTTCAGAGTTTTAGCATGTCTCAACTCCATTTAATTATAATTTCCAATTTTAGGCAACCAAATCTATTAGGAAGAAGAAGATTCAAAATAATAAGCCAAAAAGCATGGTTTAAGGTCAAATGGTGCTCTACCCGGGATTGTAAAGCTATATAGGTATAAAATAGTGGCCAAGCCAACCCTAAACCTAGGGAATAACCTAATAAAGCAGCTATGTGATCATTAAGGTTTAAAAAGGGGTGTTATTCTAAGCATTCTATCTTAAAAAGGGTAGTGGCGCCCACTACCAAACCCCAAAAAACTAACCTAAGGCAAGAACCTACCTAAACCTAGGGTAACACTTCTCAATCCTATCCCAAAGAACTAAAGTTTAATTTAAAATCACAAGAGGACCATGCTAATCACTTACGACAGGTGTTGCAAAGTCTTCGTGAGCGTAAGTTGTATGCAAAGTTCGCAAAATGTGACTTTTGGTTAAAATCCATTGCATTCTTGGGTCACGTTGTGTCAGATGAAGGGATACGGGTTGATACACAGAAAATTAAAGCAGTGAAAAATTGGCCAAGGCCTACGACGCCCACGAAAATTCATAGCTTCCTTGGGTTGGAAGTTTATTATCGAAGGTTTGTTGAAGGGTTTTCTTCCATTGCTGCACCTTTAACAAAGCTTACACATAAGGCAGTCAAATTTAGTGGAATGATGCATGTGAGAAAAGTTTCCAAGAGCTAAAAGATAAATTGACTTCTACACCAGTATTAGTACTTTAGGAAGGCACAGAGGGGTATGCAGTATATTGTGATGCATCCGGAGTTGGCCTTGGATGTATACTGATGCAGCACAATAATGTCATAGAATATGCCTTACAACAGTTGCGACCACATGAGAGAAACTATCCCACACATGATGTTGAGTTAGCAGCTGTGGTATTTGCTTTAAAGATATGACGCCATTATTTGTATGGAGTTCATGTTGATATCTATACTGATCACAAAAGTTTGCAATATATCTTTAAGCAGAAGGAATTAAATCTAAGGCAGCGGAGGTGGCTTGAACTATTGAAAGATTATGATATTGATATCCTATATCATCTAGGAATAATAAATGTGGTAGCTGATGCATCGAGCTGCACGACAATCAGAGGCACTAGTGGCCAATTGACGAAAAAGCAAGATTTAGTCAAGGATCTACATCAATTAGCCAGCTTGGGGGTTCGTATTCTTGAATCCTCAGATGAAGGGGTTATTGTACAAAATACGGCAGAATCTTTATTAATAGCTGAAGTGAAAGAGAAGCAGTTTGCGGATCGTATGTTATTGCAGCTAAAAGAGAATGTACAATAGGGTTTGACAAAGGCATTTGATCTTACACAAGAAGGAATACTTCAATGCCAGGGTAGATTATGTGTACCGGATGTAGACAAGCTGAGGAAACGAATTATGACAGAGGCGCATCATTCACGATATTCTATTCATCCAGGAGCTACCAAAATGTACCATGATTTAAAAGAAGTGTATTGGTGGGAAAACATGAAAAAGAACATTGCAGAATTTGTAGCTCAATGCCTAAATTGTCAACAAGTGAAGGTAGAGCATCAAAAACCAGGAGGTTACATGCAATGTATCAATCTTCTAGTCTGGAAATGGGACATAATTAATATGAATTTCATCATAGGTTTGCCTCGTACACTGCAAAAATATGATTCCATATGGGTAATAGTTGACAGGCTTACTAAGTCAGCGCATTTCCTACCAGTCAAAACCACTTATACAACTGAAGATTATGTAAGGTTGTATGTTAAAGAAATAGTGCGGTTACATGGAATTCCGGTCTCCATTATATCAGATAGGGGAGCTCAATTTACTGTGCCTTTTTGGAGATCTTCTCAGAAGAGCTTGTGTACACAGGTGAATCTGAGTATGGCTTTCCATCCTCAGACAGATGGACAAGCAGAACGTACTATCCAAACTCTTGAAGATATGCTACGAGCTTGCACGTTAGATTTTCAAGGCAGCTGGGATGACCATTTGCCTCTTATTGAATTTGATTACAACAATAGCTATCATTCAAGTATCAAAATGGCACCATATGAATCTTTGTACGGAAGGAAGTGTAGATCACCGATTGGATGGTTTGAAGTAGGTGAGACTGCTTTACTTGGGCCAGATCTTGTTCACCAAGCTATGGATAAAGTTAAAGTGATCCAACAGCGTCTACAAATGGCCCAAAGCCAACACAAGTCCTATGCTGATGTTAGAAGAAGAGGGCTCGAATTGGCCATAGGTGATTGGGTATTCTTGAAGGTGTCACCGATGAAAGAGGTAATGAGATTTGGAACGAAAGGGAAGTTGAGTCCCCGGTATATAGGGCCATATGAAATTATTCGAAGATTTGGGCAAGTTGTGTATGAATTAGCATTACCCCAAGAACTCTCCACAGTTCATCCAGTATTTCATGTTTCGATGCTTCGAAAGTGCATAGGAGATCCATCTTGTTTTGCTCCCATTGAAGATGTACAAGTTATGGAGGATCTTACCTATGAAGAGATACCTGTTGCTATTTTGGATAGACAAGTGAAGAGGTTAAGGAATAAAGTAGTAGCTTCCGCAAAGGTACTTTCGAGGAATCAACAAGTAGAAGGGATCACATGGGAAGCTGAAGAAATGATGAAGTCTAAGTATCCTTATTTATTTCACATGGAAGAAAAAGTTCCAAATACAAGATCAGAGAAATGAAAAGTAAGTATTTATAAGTAGTTAAGTATATATACATAACAACATGAAGAATGATCCTAGACTTACAACTGTTTAAATTGAATAAGGTCACTAACATTCGAGGACGAATGTTTCTAGGGGGGGGATGTAACACCCCATACATTTCCGAACCCATGAGCCAACTTTAACATATATGGAATTATTTAAACATGAGAGGTTTGGTGAATTATGAATTAATTTGTTGGGCTTAAATGAATCATGTGCTATTGGGCTCAAATGAGGCCTAAAATCATATAAAAGACATGGGCCAAATGGGGCAAATGACCCATTCTTGTGTTTGACCAAGCAAACATGCATTTAATGTGGATAAGGATGAATATTAAGTAATATATAAAGCAATTAAAATCAGATTTTATTCATATCAATACACATGCCTTTTCTAGAATATTCAAGATATTTCTCTCTACACACAAACCCTAAGTTATCACTCTTTTGGACAAGATCACTCTTTTGAAAGCTTTGGTAAGTATTTATTCTCATGGTTTAGTATATTATATGCTTAATATGGTGTATAAATCATGTTGGTTATGTTGGCAACGTGTTGGACAGTTCACTATGTGTAAAACTGTCTATTTTTTCAATCGAAAAAGGGTTTTGCCTTGTAAACTTTAAAATGGATTTGTGGTCTTGAAGGAAGTGAGTTTGATGGATTAAATATCAACATGTAATATGTGTTTATGTTCTTAAATTTCTTTCTTTATGTGTATAACATGTGGGATTGTTGTTATGAAATTGGTCATGGAAATTGTGGTGTATTGAAAGAAAACATGTGGTTTTGGTGAGGTTCATGTGTGTTGTGAAATAATGATGGTGCATTGGCATAAAAATGACTTAAAATATGTAAATAGAAGCTTATTCATGTCCATGGACCATTTATTACACAAAAAGGACCCAAAAGAGACCCTTTTTGGTCGAAACGGGCACCCGCCCCCGCAGATAGGGCACCTGCGGGTACAGATGCCAATGCAGGTGCCCCTGGAGAGGGACAAGGGTCACCTGTGTCTGTACCTCAACCACCTGCGGGTGCATGTGGCTTCGCAGGTCATCCCAGAAACTCATTTTGTGTGTTTTTGTCTCTCTTTGATCCCCGAAGCCTCCTATACGCTTCTTGGATGTAATTATCAACTTATGATGCCTTTTTAAGGACTTTAAGGGGTCGTTTGGAGGCATGTTGGATTATATCCATTATGGATTGTTGTTAATGTGTTGTTATCACGTGACGTGATGGAGTAATTATGACGTAATGATAATTAGGAAGCGTAAAGGTTAAACGTGGTGTGAAATGCTATTGGTTTATGATGTGTTGGTCAATGTGTGGAATGTCATGGTGGTGTTGGTATGGTAATGCTTTAGATTGTATTGTAAAGGGTGAAATGACGTGATATGGTAGTCATGTAGCTCATTGTCATCTTGTGCAGTTGAAGGGTAGTTAGTTGTTAACGGGAGCTCCGTTATGTATTTGTGTTGTAGAGTAAGACGTGAGAAAGGAGCTGGATTATTGTATGCACATATAGGACTGTGTATTCATTTTGGGAAGATAAGTTACGTAAGGTTACTCTTTCCGTATCCTTCTGCAGCATATAGTATTCACCTTGTCATTATATTTATTTATTTTTGAAATGTTCTAAGATATCTCATTTCAGGTTATCATATATTGTTAATCACATATACCTTATTCATTGATCTATTGTTACTCATGTGTCCCATAAATGTGTACATGGATCCAAAGTTCCAATAATGTTACATTCAAAAGTTCCAATAATGACATGACCATCGAATGAACTATTGCGAAAATTAAAGAAGTGAGGTAATAAAGTCTCTATTCTTGGGTGGTATCCTAGGGGTTAAAATACCTAGCATGGGTCAATACCAATACCTCCGGTGGTATCCCAGGGATGAAAAGAACACTTAGCATGGGTCAATCCAGCCACTACGGGTGGTATCCCAGGGGCAAAAAAAAAGCCTAGCTTGGGTCGATCCCTAATAATTAATAAGTACCCACTGATCAGCTTGGGTCCCGGGCATTATATAAATGGAAGGATGAGTAATGAATGAAGTAGTGAGTGATGAATGAATTAATAAGCGTAAAAGTAAAGAAAGTAATCAACGTAATGTACATGGTTCCACCCATACAGAATGGTGACTTATCCATATTGATTATTCACTTGTATTTGATTCCATTGACATATTTATGTATCATACAATTTCGTATGGCCTTACATACTCAGTACATTATTAGTACTGACGTCCCTTGGGTGACTTACCTTACTTGATGTCAGCAAAAGTGCTAGTAGAGCTCCATAGTAGGTTGCGGGTCATTTGCAGATATTGGGTGAGCTCCAGTTGGTTCGGGGCTTTCCGAGTCACAGTTGTACATTAGTTTTGGTAATATGTAAATGTTATGTAAAGAGGGGACTTGTCCCGACTTTGGGTTGGTTATGTACATGCATCTGTTAGAGTCTTTGTAGACGTATGTTGGGAGATGAATGTAAATGTATGTCCATTTTGACTCGATGGCACTAACGACCGAGTTTCATATATAGCACATGTTTTCCATGACTTCCGCTATTGGCATCTTATATCTCTATGTGATGGTGATGCATATTTAATGACATGCGAATGGGTGTCTATGAATGAAGATTGGTTCTCTCGGGCCTTATTGGCTTAGGGTGCCAGTCTGCCCCGTTGGAATTTGGGGCATGACAGATTAACATGGATTTCATCACAGGTTTGCCTCGTACACTTCGTAAATTTGATTCCATATGGGCAATAGTTGACAGGCTTACCAAGTCAGTGCATTTCCTACCAGTCAAAACCACCTATACAACGGAAGATTATGCACGATTGTATGTTAAAGAGATAGTGCGACTACACGAGATTCCAATCTCTGTTATATCAAACAGAGGAGCTCAATTTACTGTATACTTTTAGAAAGTTGTTCAGAAGGGTTTGGGAACCCAATTGAATTTGAGTACGGCTTTTCATCCTCATACAGATGGACAAGCAGAACGTACTATCCAAACACTTGAAGATATGCTACGAACTTGCACGTTAGATTTTAAAGGCAGTTGGGATGATCATTTACCTCTTATTGAATGTGCCTACAATAATAGCTATCATTAATGTAGCAAGATTGCACCTTACGAAGCTTTATATGGAAGGAAGTGTAGATCACTAATCGGATGGTTTGAAGCTGGTGAAACTGCCTTACTTGGGCCAGATCTTGTTCATCAAGCTATGGAGAACGTTAAGGTGATACAACAGAGTCTACAAATGGCCCAAAGTCGACACAAATCATATGCTGATGTTAGAAAAAGGGAATTAGAATTTGCCATAGGTGATTGGGTATTCTTAAAAGTGTCACCAATGAAAGGGGTAATGAGATTTGAAAAAAAAGGAAAGTTGGCCCTATATAGCATGCCATATAAGATTGTTCAAAGATTTGGTCAAGTAGCGTATGAATTTGAATTACCCAAGTACTCTCCACAGTTCATCTAGTGTTTCATGTTTCTATGTTTCGAAAGTGCATAGGAGATCCATCTCGTATTTCTCCCAATGAAGAGGTACAAGTTACGAAGGATCTCACCTGTGAAAGAGATACCTATGGCCATTCTGGATCAACAAGTAAAGAGGTCAAAGAATAAAGAAGTAGCTTCGATGAAAGTACTTTGGAGAAATCAACAAGTAGGAAAAAAAATCACATGGTAAACCAAAGAAATGATAAAGTCGAAGTATCCATATTTGTTTTTGTTTAAATGGGATAATATTACTAACATTCAAGGACGAATGTTCCTAAGGGGGGAAGGATGTAACACCCCGTACATTTCCGAACCTATGAGACTACCGTAACATTTATGGAATTATTTAAACATGAGATGGTTGGTGGATTATGTATTAATTTTGTTGAGCTAAATTAATCTTGTGTTATTGGGCTCAATTGAGGCCCAAAATTACACCAAAAGACATGGCCCAAAAAGGAGGAAAATGATCCATTCTTTCTTTGACCAAGTAAACACCTCAATTATTGACTAAGTGTGTCTAAGAATGACTACAAGGGACTATATAAAGCACAAAAAAATCAGATTTTATTCATAACATCACACATGCCATATCTAGAATTTTTACAAAATATTTTCTCTTCAACCAAACCCTAAGGCAACCATCTCTTTTGGACAAGATCATCACTTTGCAAGCTTGGGTAAGTGTTTACTCTTGTTATTTAATATATTATATGCATGTGAGATTGTGTAGATCATGATGGTTATGTCTAAAAGTGTTGAGTAGTGTACTTTTGCTTCCTTGCTAAAAGATTTGTCATCTATGTGACTTGAACTTGAAAGGAGACGTGAGGTTTTGATGGAAGTGAATGGTGTGGATGAAATATCAACATGTATTATGTGGTTATGTCCCTAAATTGATTTCTCTTTGTGTATAACATTTGGAATTGTTGTTGTGAAAACTGTGCATAGAATTGGTGGTGTAATGAAAGGAGGATGTAGTTTTGGTGATGTTCATTTGAATGTTGAAACCATGGCTGTTCCTTAGCATCCAAGTTAACCTAAAATATGAAATGGGAAGCTTAATTATGACCATGGACCATTCATTGCGAAAAAGGACCCAAAAATGACCCCTAGAGGCTGAAAAAGGCACCCGCCCTAGCGGGCTGGGCACCTGTGGGCGCAGATACCAATGCAGGTGGCCCTGTACAGGGCCAGATGGGCACGTGATTCAACATGTCATCCACCTGCGGGAGCAGGTGACCCCACAGGTCCCTCCAGTACCCCATTTTGCATGTTTTTGTCTCTCTTTGATCCCCAAGACCCCTATACCCTTTTTGGATACAATTATCAACTTATGATATCTTTTGAATGACTTTAAAGGAGTAGCCCGGAGGTATTTTGAATTATATAAATTATGGATTGTCTTTAATGTGTTGTTGAGAAAGGTGTTTACGTGACGTAGTGAGGTAAATGTGACATTTTATTGAAGAGGAAGTGTAAAGTATAAACGGTATGAAATGTTATTGGTTTATGATGTCTTGGTGGATGTGTGGCGTGATGTGGTGTTGTTGGTATGGTGATGCAATAAATTGTATTGTAAGAGGGAGAAATGACGTTATATGGCATTCATGTAGTTCATTGTCATCTTATGCACTTGTAATGTAGTTAGTTGTTAATGTGAGCTCCGTTATGTACTTGTGTTGTCGAGTAACACGTAAGAAAGGAGCTGGATTATTGTATTCACATATAGGACTATGTATTCATATTGGGAATATAAGGTATGTAAGGTTTCTCTTTCCCATATTCTTTGGCAGCGCCTATTGCTCTCATCGTTACCGTACTTGTTCCATTTCGAAATGTTCCAAAGTATCCTATTTAGGTTTGACATATATTGTTATTCACATGTTTCTTATTCATTGACCAATTGTGATTCACATGTCTTTTATTCGTTGACTAATTTTTCGAAGCTCCAATAATGATGTTATAACCACCAATGTATCAATCTCACACAAGTAAATGGATCAATCTCTCACAAGTAAAGGAATGTAATAATGCATATATGAGTTTCTTAGAGGCCGGGTGGTAGCTCAAAGGGGTGAAAGCCCAGCTAGAGAGGATCCTTATGATTGTTGCTGTGATACATTATATTATGTTATGGCCCACCGATAAGGTGGATGATTGTTGATATGATACATTATATTATGTTATGGCCCACCGATAAGGTGGATGATTATGCTATGGACCACTGATCAGCTGGATGAATGGTAATGGTAATGATGATGAACATAAAAGCAAAGAAAGTAATGAATGTAATGTACATGGTTCCACACATATACAGAACGGTGGTTTATCCATAATTCTTATTCACTTGGAATTGATTTCCTCTGAGATCCTATGTTTCATACAGTTTCTTATAGCCTTACCTACTTGGTACATTGTTTGTACTGACGTCCCTTGGGGGACTTACCTTACTTGCTGCAGGCACAGGTGCTAGTAGACCTCTATAGTAGGATACGGGTCATCTGCAAACTGTTGGTGAGCTCCAGGTTGCTTCGGGGCTTTCCGAGTCACATGGGTACATTTGTTTTGGTACTATGTAAATGTTGTATAAAGCAGGGACTTATCCTTACTTTAGGATTTGTTATGTATATGTTTGAGGATTTTGTAGACATTATGGGACAAATGAAGGAAAGTAAGGAATGTATGCTTTTGACGTAATGGCCCTAACTCCAAGTTTCATATCTATATAAATATCTTTCCATGACTTCCGTCTTTGACCTCTTGTATCTATAAGTGTTGTTCATTGAGAGAGATGTATATGAATGAATGAAGGTTGGTTCTCTCGGGCCTTAAGGCTCTAGGTGCCAGTCCGCCCTGTTCGAATTCGAGGCGTGACAGGATATCTAGACCTCATGTCTTCCTCGGTTTCCCAAGTAGCCTCCTCCATCTTTTAATTTCTCCACAAGTCCTTAACTGAAGCTATTAGCTTGGTTCTCAACTTTCGGACTTACCTATCCAAAATCGCTATAGGAACTTTCTCATAAGACAAAGAGTCATCCACACTACTGTTCTCTACGGGAACCACATAAGAATTATCACCCATACACTTCTTAAGCATAGACACGTGAAACATAGGATGAACCGATGCAAAACTCGCGGGCAAGTCCAACTCATAAGCAATATTACCAAACTTTCTCAAAATTTGATATGGGCCAATGTAACAAGTACTGAGCTTACCTTTCTTTCCAAACATCATTACTCCCTTCATAGGAGAAAATTTCAAATATACCAAATCACTAATCTCAAACTCCAACTCTCTTTGCCTCACATCTGTATATGACTTTTGGCGACTTTGAGCAGTCTTAAGCCTTTCGCGATTAACCTTAACTTTATCCATCGCTTGGTGAACAAGATCTGGCCTGAACAATTGGGTTTCACCCACTTCATACCATCCAATCGGTGACCTACACCTCCTACCATAAAGAGCCTCTAAAGGAGCCATTTGGATGCTAGAGTGATAACTATTATTATAAGCAAATCAATAAGAGGCAAGTGATCCACCCAAATACCTTTAAAGTCAATAACACAGGCCCTTAGCATATCTTCTAAGGTTTGAATAGTACACTCTGCTTGCCCATCCGTTTGAGGATGGAAAGCGTTACTAAGGTTCACCTGTGTACCCAAACCTTTCTGAAGGATTTCCAAAATTGAGAAGAAAATTGCGTACCTCTGTCGGATATGATGGAAACCGGAGCTCCATGAAGCTAAACTACCTCCTGAATGTACAACTTAGCATAATCCTCTCCCAAACAATTTGTCCGTACAGGCAGAAAATGAGCGGACTTGGTCATCCTATCCATAATGACCCAGATGGAATCGTATTGGTTTCGAGAACGCGGAAGACCAGTAATAAAATCCATGTTTATCATCTCCCACTTCCACATGGGAATGGCTATATCCTGAGACATACCACCAGGCTTTAAGTGCTCAACCTTAACTTGTTGGTAATTCAAACACTAAGCAACAAAGTTTGCAACATCCCTTTTCATATTATTCCACCAGTACATCTCTTTCAAGTCATGATACATCTTAGTAGAACTGGGATGGACAGTATACCTAGAGATATGGGCTTCAGTCAATATTCTCTCTCGTAGACCATCGACATCGGGAACACACAGTCTCTCTTGATATCGAAAAATACCATCTCCCCCAATCTCAAAAGCTAACACCTTTTACTGCCCAACATCTTTCTTAATTTGCATAAGTATGGGATCATCAACCTATTTCTCCTTAACTTCAGCACCTAATGAAGACTTAGCCACTTTATGAACAATCACTCCCCCATCTTCGGAATCCAACAGTCGGACTCCCAAATTAGCAAGCCTATGAATTTCCTTCACTAATCCTCTCTTTTCTTCCTCAATATGAGAAAGAATCCCCATGGACAACCTTCTAAGAGCATCAGCAACAACATTAGCTTTACCTGGATGATAGTGCAAGCTCATGTCATAATACTTTAGTAACTGAATCCACCTTCTCTGCCTGAGATTCAACTCCTTCTGCGTGAAAATATACTGCAAACTTTTGTGATCTGAATAAATATCCATATGTACTCCATATAAATAATGACGCCAAATCTTAAGTGCAAAGACCACAGCTGCCAACTCAAGATCATGAGTAGGATAATTCTTCTCATGCACTTTAAGCTGCCTAGAAGCATAAGCCACAACCTTCCTATGTTGCATAAGTAAACAACCAAGTCCCACCCAGGACGCATCACAATACACCACAAATCCTTCAGTACCATCGAGAAGTGCCAAAATAGGGGCTGAGGTTAAACGACCTTTCAACTTCTCGAAACTACCCTCACAAGTATCAGACCACAAAAACTTCACCTTTTTCTGAGTCAACTTCGTTAGTGGAGAAGCTAGAGAAGAAAAACTCTCCACGAACCTTCTATAATACCCTGCCAGACCCAAGAAACTCCTAATATCGGTCGAAGTTGTTGGTCAAAGACAATTCTTAACTGCCTCAATCTTTTGGGGATCAACTTTAATTCCTTCACTAGAAATAACATGACCAAGGAACGTCATGGCATTAAGCCAGAATTCACACTTAGAAATTTGGCATACAACTCTTGGTCCTTAAGGGTTTGAAGTATAATACGGAGGAGATTGGCATGCTCCTCCTCACTCTAGGAGTATACCAGAATATCATCAATGAAGACTATGACGAATAGGTCCAAAAACTGTCTAAACACCCTGTTCATAAGATCCATAAAGGCTGCAGGTGCATTAGTAAAACCAAAGGACATAACTAGAAACTCGTAATGGCCATAAAGGTTTTTAAAAACGGTCTTGGGAATGTTTACTTCACTAACTTTCAACTGATGGTAACCCGAACGGAGATCTATTTTGGAGAAACACTTAGCACCCTGAAGCTGGTCGAAAAGATCATCAATCCTAGGAAGAGGGTATTTATTTTTCACAGTGACCTTATTCAATTGACGATAGTCTATGCACATACGAAGGGACCCATCTTTCTTTCATACGAAGAGTACCGGAGCACCCTAAGGAGAGACACTAGGGAGGATAAAGCCCTTATCAAGAAGATCCTTCAACTAATCTTTAACTCTTTTAGATCCACCAGAGCCATTCTATTGGGAGGAATAAAAATAGGTTGAGTATCAGGTAAAAGATCAATACCAAACTCTATTTCTCTATCGGGAGGAATATTGAGAAGATCATCGGGAAAAAACTCAGGAAATTCATTGACTACCGGAATAGACTACAGTGAGAGACTTTCAACGCTAGAATCTTTGACCCAAACTAGGTGGTATAAACAACCCTTAGATATTAATTTATGTGCTCAAAGATAGGAAATAAACTTTCCCGTTGGTGCTAAGGAATCACCCTTCCATTCTATAACTGGCTCAATAGGAAAATGAAAAGTGACTCTATGAGTTCTACAGTCCAAGGTAGCATAACAAGAATGGAGCCAATCCATTCCCAGAATTAAATCAAAATCCACCATATCAAGTTCTACCAGATCCACCATAGTGTCTCGATGAAAAATAGACACCACACAGTTTTTATAGACCTGTCTAGCAATAATAGACTCACCAACAGGAGTAGAGACTGAGAAGGGTTCAAAAATATTTTTGGGACCAAAATCAAAATTCACAGCCACATAAAGGGTCACATAAAATAGAGTGGAACCGGGATCAAGTAACACATAAACATCACGGGAGAAAATCTGTAACATACCCGTGATAACATCTGGTGAGGCCTCTGAATCCTAATGAGTAGATAGGGTATACAAACGATTACGGCCTCCGTTTGTTCCCGAAGTAGTACCCTTAGCTGTTGGGCCTGAAGAAGCTGTAACTTGAGATTTATTTCCCCTAAAAGTTCCTTTTTCCAAAGGGCATTCCCACTGAAAATGACCAGCCTGACCACAACCATAACATACACCCTTGGCTAAACGACAAGGCCTATGGTGCAACTTTCCATAAGTGTGACAAGGAGGATAAAAAGGAGTTGATTGAGTCACACTGGCATGAAACTGAGTGCCCTACACCTTGGAACCATTGCTTGGCTGAAATCGTTGGTCCTCTGAAGGTTTAGGGGCAAGTGCACTAGCTGAAGACTGAACATTACCCCAAGATTTCTTCTTCTGCCACCTCTTACCCCCACTTACCGTTACCACTAGACTGCTGATTAGTCTCTTGGTCTACCGATCTAGCCCTTTTACTCTTCCTATCCTCAACCTCTGCCTGTCTCTTCTTTTCATCCTCTACCTGCTGCATAAACACCACCAATCTGGATATATCCATGTCTCTATTCAACATCGCACCCTTACATTCCATCACCAAACCATCATTAAGACCCGAAGCAAACTTCCTCATTCGAGAACTCATATTGGACACTATTTCTGGAGCACAACGAGACAATTGAGTGAACTTCAAATCATATTCCTTGTCACTCATCTTCCCCTGCTTCAAATTTATAAACTCCTCAGCCTTGGCTTTTATCAACTCCTGCAGAAAGAAGTGATCAGGAAAGGCTTGAGAGAAATCCTCCCAAACTGCAAGCTCTGCATCTTTACCCCTAAATTCTTCCCATTAATCATACCACTGATAAGCTACCTCTTTCAATTGATAAGCTGCAAATTTCACCCCTTCAGTATCACTAGCATTCATCACCCTAAAAATCTTTTCCATCTCATCCACAAACCCTTAAGGATCCTCCTCAACTTAGGACCCAGTAAATATCAGTGGATTCAGTCGCATAAACTGACCCACTCGGGTAGCATTAGAAGAACCAATGGCAGAACCACCACTACCTGACTGACAAGCCTGAGATAAAACAATTTGTGCAAGCATCTGAATAGTCTGTCTGAACTCAGCATTTGAAATCTCACCCTGAGGAATCTGAGTAAGATTGGTGTCGGTTCTACGGGCTCATGGAGGACTGGTTAGGACAAGTGGAACCCCAATAGGAGCAGTCGGGCCAGAGGTACGAACTCCATTACGGGTCTGCATCCCATGAGTAGGAAGAACCTCTTCAGCATTTCCCCCAGCAGGGACAGAAGTTCCTTCAGGAGTTCCTTGGCGGTTATTCCTTTTTTGAGGCAAGATCTGAAACATGGAAAAGTAGGAGTCAGAAGAATTTTCTTAGAACTAGACTTTCTAGCACAAACTTAGAGTATAAAGAAAAGGGAACAATTTCTAAATGTCTTGTATCCTCCCATTTATAAGTGTGGCGCACTACACACCCATAAAAAAGGACTTTACTAGATATGGCTTCATAAATACCCTAGGACCATGAACCATGCTCTGATATCAAGTTTGTCATGACCCGAACCGAGGCCCTAGCAGTGACGGGCTTCCCAAACCAGTGATGATCCAAGAAGACCCCTTAGCATTACATCATAAGCATAGTCATAATAAAAGTTTGCGGAAAAATAGACCCATAATGAAAAAGTTCAACTGAAATGATACTTTAAATCCAAGTCTTGGAATGAAAGTCAAAACAATAACCAACTTGAGTCTACGAAGCCTCTAACATTATGAATAGAAATCCTAGCTAGGACATGGCCCCAAAAATACCAGAAAACCCAATAGTCTAAATTCAACTAAAAATAATTCTAAGACATATGCCCTTTCGAAAGATGGAATGGCTCACCACAGGCTAGCTGCAACTCTGAACGTATCCTAAAGCGGTGTAGAATCTCGGGTAAGTGCTTTGAAACCTACATCATGAAAAGATGTAGCGTCCGAGGATGGTCAGTACGATGAGTACTGGCATGCAACCCGAGGAAAGGGAATCCAAAATAGTTTATATAATATAATAATAAAAAAAAATTGAAAAGCTTCACAATATAAGTCTGTCATAAATGAGATATGAAGTAAAGAACATTTAAAATATAAAATAAAGCAATCACTTGAAATTCTTAGTTCTGAACTATGTAGTTACATCGACATTAAGTAACCCACGGGCGATATGGGTCCAGTACTCCCCAACTGGCAGGGCCTTAATCCATGTTAGCCGCATGGACTGAGATAATATAGTTGGCCAAATCACAACATAATCATAGCTGCATACAACTGCTCAAGGCAAGTATACAGTGGTCATTCATATTTAAGGACAAAACCTCCCAACATCGGCAAATGCGGTTTCCAGTGTTGGTCACAGGGACTACACCTTCTCGGTAAACTACATAATTATCTTTAAGCCCAATTAAAACATTTTTATTACATTCATTTATGGAGTCTTTCATTAAGGCATTAACATGTTGGTATCATATCAATAACTTGAAAATCACTCTTATCATGCCAAATCATTATCATTAAACATTCTTTTGTACTCCAAAACCCCGCCTTTAAAATTATAATTGAAATCCTCATAACAATTTTCAAACCATTTGAATAACATAATACATTCAATGATATAAAGGACGGGAAAAATATTTATATTCCTTATGAAGTTTCAAAGCTTTCAAGATACTAGAAATCATGGCTAAAACATATATCAATAATAGTTCATTAATTTCAAATAGCCAATTCAGTCTCAAAAACCCCAATTAAAGATTGAATCATTATTTATAAAGAAAAAGGGAAAATTCATATCAAGATTTAATAACCAAATCCCCAACCCTAGTTTCAAATCAGAATCATAATATACAAAGTAAATAATAATCACAATTTAGAATAGTATTTGAAATAGGGAGTGTTCAAACATGCCTTTTGAATGGAAGAATTTGAGAAAGCTTGAGATTTGGGTCTTGAATCTTGAACCCTAGTTGAATTTGCTCGTTTGAATATTTTGGGGAAGGAGAAAGGGTTTATAGTTGCCTCCCTCTTCAAAATACGTACAACTGATGCTAAAAAGGGTTTTAATTATATAAGGGTCAAACTTTATAAGTGGAAAATAACAAAAATACCCCTAGGATGACCGTACAAAATTTTTCTCAAAATCAGTCCATGGCTTGACCTACGTGTCGTGGAACACTCCACGTGTCGTGGGTCCATGTCGTGGAAATCAGATTGATTTTTCAACTTGCAGGATCTGATCCACGAAGGTCAACCCACGTCACGTAGGTCAACCCACGTCACGTGGGTTGGTCCTGTGACTTAATTTTTATTTATTTTTTAATAAATAAACCTAAATTCATATAAGTATATTGGTTCTTAAAGGTTCTAAAATTTTGGGGTGTTACAATTACCTTTTTTCTTAAGTAATTTCTTCTATTTCGGGCAATCTTTCTTTTGGCGGCCATTCTTTCTATAGAAAAGGCATGAATCTTTGTCAAGACTTTTTTTTTATAGAAACAATTTTTCCCTTCTTTGCATTTCTCTTATCATGAGTTACCAATTTTACACTTTCAGGTATCTCATGTTTTAACCTCACTTCCTTTTGACAACACATGGTTAAGAGTTCTTTGATTGACCACTTATCTTTATGAATTTTATAAGATATCTTGAACGGACTATTTTCCGTAGGAAGACAGTTGAGGATAAAATGCATAAGAAATGGTGTAGACATATGATGTGCCAGCTAACGAAGGCATATTTTGCATCTTTAACTAAGGATAATTACAAGTTTTCAAGAAACCATTGGTGTTTTTAATGTATTTTATGGATACTTGCAGGAAATAAGCCTAATGACAGAAAAGAAAGGAGAAATGTGTTGTAAATGGGTGTTACGGCTCCCTTGACAAACTGTCAAATCCCTAATGAGCCACCACACCACTCATCGCGCCCAAACAGAATGATTTGAATTAGAAGTCGGGTGACGGCTCAGCTGACGGGCCATCGAGGCCTCGACTAACCATCACCCTAGCCACCAACGCTAAGAAAAATGAGTCACTTGTGACTGAGGGGCGACAGACCCATCAACGACCAGCCAAGGCTCTGACAAATTGACAATTTAACCGTTAGTGTGAAGAGAATTAATGGTAAATGGGGAGTGGGTGACGGGCAAAGTGATGGGCCGTCCCCTTAGCGACGAATCGTCAGGCGAGTCGCCATAGTGTAATCGGCAGCCCAGATTCAAATTTTAAATTCCCACATATTTGGAGCCTATAAATACCTAGTCTAGGGTTTGGAATAGCATTTTCGATACTTTTGAATATTTTGTAACACTTGTTTCTCTGGGTAATCGATATTCATAGGGGAAAAACACAATATCTTGGTTCTTGTAAAAGATTGAAATTTTGAATTTCTCCTTTGTAAGGTTTTCTCTTTACATTATGAAATATATTTCATTCATCTCATTTATTACCATGAGTGGCTAAAAACCCTGTAACTAGGGTTGTGGAATCCTTGGTAGAAAATAACTTTTAGGGTTAATGTATTGGTGAATTTTGATTAATCTTGTAATTATATTGCTAATTCCTTCAGTTTAACAAATTTCTAATGTTTGCAAATATTAGAGCAAGCCCTAAGTTTAACTTGCTTGAACAAAGAGGTTAACAACAGGATAAGGAATTGGTATCAAGAATTCGGAGTTTCTAATCTTCGTCTGAAGATTAATGCTATGACAAGATTAATTTCTTGAGGCTTAAATCGAGTTATAATCCCATCACTTTAAGTTTGAAAGAATTAAAGTGAAAATGATCTATTTAGGTTTGAAAACACTTAGATGAATATTTGGAATCGATTGCTTTATAATTGCATGTGTTGCTATAAATTCATATTGTACTTAACTCGAAAATGATTGGAAGCCAAGGTAAACATAATCCTAGTTTTTATTCTCTCCGTTGATTTAAGCATTACAAATTTAACTGTAATAACTTGACATAAGTGAAACTATTCAACAAACGTTTAATACAAACCCCCCATTTCATGGAAATTGTCTACTAATCGTCATTTAAACTACATATAACTTAGTGATCACCTTATTTCCTATGGGATTCGACCCCAACCTCTGTTGGGTTCTATATTTGACAATGACCACTTACGCTTCCTTAAAGAGAGTTATAGTTTGGGCCTATCAAATTTTGCCACCGTTGCCGGGGAATACAGTTGTTAATTAAGTTGTGATTATTTGACTTTTAGCCCTTTTTCCTAATTTTACTTTATTTGTTATTTTGTGAATTGCAGGGTACAAGTAGTGCATACCAAGTACTCATCGTTTGGGTGAACCATTGTTGCCCTATGATCCCAAACTTGCAAAGAATCTGAGAAGAAACATAAATGCATAACTTCTTGCTCAACAACAGGAAGCAGCAAGACTTGCTGCTCTTGCAGCAGCCCAATTGAATCAACAAAATATTGATGCACCAGGTGATATTCCAAATGATAATAATGAGTATTTAGGTGATGACAAAATGTATGATGCTATTAACTGGCAACCTATGGGCAATGTTTCTCAAGCAAACCAAAATCAGCGACCAAGGGGCCGAGAGCGCCGACAGCCTGTGGTGAACTTTGATTTAGAAGATGAAGATGATGCTGATTTGGATGGGGTAGGTGCTATTGGACCAATTGTACTACCACCACTGGCACCTGGGATAAAGTTTAATATTACCAGTATGATAAAGTTTATTTGGAGGGCTTCCTGGTGATGACCCTAATATGCATTTGGTGAATTTCATCAATATATGTAAATCCTTTGATTACCAGGGAGTTACTTAAAATGCAATTCGTTTAAGGTTGTTTCTGTTGTCTCTAACTAGAGAGGAAACTTTATGGTTAACTGAGCTAGTGCTTGATTCTATAACAAACTGGAGGAAATTGGAAGGAGCTATCCTAGAAAGGTTCTTTCCACATCTAGGATGTTACACTTAAGGGATGAGATAAGCAACTTGAGGCAGCTACCGAATGAGGCATTACATGAAACTTGGCTTAGGTTAAAAAAGAAGCTGACTAAATGTTCTAATTATAAGTTGACCGTCGAGCACTTGATGGAAATATTTTATAGGTCTCTAAACTCAAACACGAAGCCAACAGTTGATAATGCAGCTGGAGGAGTGTTCATGGAACATACTTTCATAGATGCAACCGTGATACTGTATAGATTGACCAAAACTAGTAAAGCTTGGCATACCAGGGATTCATAGGTAGCAACCAATACTTATACAGTTGGTATGTCTGCCGAAAAACATCGTTGAGAAGAAGAGCGTGACCAAGACATGGCATACATGAAGACTCAGATGGATTTTCTAACAAAGCATTTGTTATCTGGTGGTGTTAAGAAGTTTAAGGCAGTTGGCTCACATAGTAAACCAGCCAAATCCGATTCTGAGGAAGAAGTGAACTACTTGAATAACTAGGGGGTTTCTGGGCTAATGGCCAAGGAAAACAAGGTCGAAACTATCAAAGAGATAACTACCATAACAAAGCTGGTTATAGAGATCGTGAGCAAGGGAATTGGAAGAACAAGAATGACATAAGTGGGTTGTACATACCACTAGGGATTTATTATAATACTGCTAATGATTTGAGGAAGTTTTCTATGGAAGCCATGATGGCTAAGTTGCTGAAAGTGGTGGAATCTACTGATGTGGGTGTTAAAAAGATGAAAAGTGACTTATCTACTATGAGTCAACTAGTTGATTCTCATTTCACTTCTATCAATCAGTTGGAGCACCAAATGGGTCAATTTTTCATAGCCTTTAATCAGAGGAAAAGTGGGACCTTGTAAGTGACATGGTACTAAATATAAGAAATGATGGAAGTTGTTTATCCATTACCATAAGAAGTGGTAAAGTTCTACCAGAACCACAACCAGTTGTGCCACCACAGGTAGAGGATGTAGCCGATGAGTACAAAATGGTGGATGATGAGGTGAAAATGAATAAGATTATGAGTGAAGCTAAAAATCCATAAAATGTTTATGATAGAAAGGTATATGCAAAATAGCCTATGAAGGTGACATAGGTCGGTGTGGCAAATAAGGAGAAAGGAAAAGAGGTTACAAAACCTCTTACTCAGATTCTTAGACCACCTCCATTCCTACACAGAGTTTAAAATAGGCAAAAAATGGTAAATTCAACAAGTTCTTATCCATGCTTAAACAACTATCGATGAACATTCCATTGGTGGAAAATCTTGAGCAAATATTAGGATATGCCAAGTTCATGAAGGACTTGGTTGCTAAAAAAGGACAGTAAGTTTTGAGCCAACAGATAATATCCATCATTGTAGTGCAATTGCTTTGTAATCATTGGTTCAAAAGAAAGAAGATCCAGGAGCATTCATTATTATTTGTACAATTGGTGCAATCAGCTTTACTAAGGCACTATGTGATCTAAATGGAAGCATCAATTTGATACCCTTAGCCATTTATCAGCAGTTGGATTCAGGAACCCCCAAACCAACGTCTATGCAGTTATTGATGGTCGACCGTTCGGTCAAACGACCAGAGGGAATTTTATATTATGTACTTGTGAAGGTGGCAAACTTCATATTCCCAACCAATTTTGTGATCCTTGATTGCGAGGTGGATTTTGAGGTACCTATTGTCTTAAGTAGGGCTTTCTTAGCCACGAGTAGAGTGTTCGTTTACATAAAATTCAATTAGTTGAGATTTAGGTTGAACAATGAAGGTGTAAAGTTTAACATTTGCCAGTCAATGAAGCAATCGAGAGACATGAGTGTTGTCTCAATTATTGATGTTATTAATGAGAGTGAAATTGATGTACCTATTGAGAAAAGATTTGTTGTTGTAACTCTAGCTGCAGTATTGATGAATTTTTATGGATATGACATTGAAGAATTTGATAAGACAGTTTGTGCAATGATAAGGTTGGGCTTATACTATTACGCCCTGAAGAAGTTAGACCTAGACTTGAAAAACAGGCCAACTCCTCCAGAAAAACCGTCTATTGAAGAATCGCTAGTGTTAGAGTTGAAAGAACTGCTCGGACATTTGAGGTATGTATTTTTGAGGGAGAAGGATACTTTGCCCGTGACTATTGTTGTGGATTTGGTTGGATTGAAGGTAGAGGCTCTTATATTGGTATTAAGAAGATATAAAAGGGCTATTGGGTGGACTATCGTAGACATCATCAGAACCCCACCCAGTATTTATACACATAAAATACAGTTAGAAGAAGATTGTGTCCCCACTATTAAGCATCAGCGTAAACTCAACCCTCTAATGCAAGAAGTGGTCAAGAAGGAGATAATAAAGTGGATTGATGCAGAGGTTGTGTACCTAATTTCTGAAAGCAAGTAGGTAAGCCCAGTTCAGTGTGTCCCAAAAAAGAGGGGTATGACTGTAGTGGCCAATGAGAAAAATGAGTTAATTCTACTTATTCTCATCACGGGCTGGAGAGTGTGCATGGACTATAAAAAGTTGAACTCTTAGACTCTTCGGGATCATTTTCTAATGACCTTTATGGACCAAATTCTTGATCAGTTAGAAGGAAGGGGTTGGTATTACTTCTTGGATGGGTATTAAGGCTACAACCAAATATCCATTCCACTCGAGGAACAAGAGAAGACTACATTCACATGTCCCTATGGGACCTTTTCCTTCAAACGGATGTCTTTTTGGTTATGTAATGCGCCGGCTACTTTCCAAAGATGCATGATGTTAATTTTCTCAAATATAGTGGAGGAAACTTTGGAAGTGTTCATGGATGATATTTTTATGGTAGGTGATTCTTTTGATGATTTCTTTGCAAATCATAGAAATGCCTTGATGGGATGTGAAGAGTTCAATCTTGTGCTCAACCAGGAGAATTGTCACTTTATTGTGAAAGAGGGCATTGTGTTGTGGCACAAGATTTTAGTTAAAGGAATTTAATTTGACCGGGACAAAATATAAGTGATAAAAATTCTACCTCTACTAATCTCAGTGAAGGGTGTCCATAGTTTTCTTGGCCATGCGGAATTCTACCGGAGGTTCATTAAAGACTTCTCCAAAGTTGACAATCCTTTGTGTAAACTATTAGAGAAAGAGTCAAGTTTGTGTTTAATGAAGATTGCTTGAAGGCATTTCAGTGCCTTAAAAAGAAATTGGTAGTTGCTCCTATTATCATTGCTCCAGACTGGTCCAAACCATTCGAATTGATATGTGATGCAAGTAGAGTTGCACTTGGGGCTGTTCTTGGATCGAAGAAGGAGAATCTCTTTCACTTTATCTACTATGCAAATAAAGCATTGAATGGGGCTCAAAAGAACTATACAGTTACTGAGCAAGAGCTTCTTCTGGTTGTCTATGCCTTTGAGAAATTTAGGGCGTATTTGCTTGGTACTAAAGTTGTTGTTCACACTAATCACTCTGTATTGAGATACTTTATGGTAAATAAATATTCCAAGCCTATATTGATTAAATGTGTGTTGTTTCTATGAAATTTGACTTTTAAGTCAAGGACAGGAAAGGTTGTTAAAATCAGGTAGCTGACAATCTATCTCGATTAGAGAATGAAGGAAAGTTGTTGCATGAGTTGGAGATTGATGAATTATTCCTGGATAAACAAGTACTTGCGGCTACTCTTGATCTTATACCTTGGTATGCAGATTTTTCTAACTATTTGGTTATTGAAATGATACCAAAAGATTTAATTTTTCATCAAAGGAAGAAGTTTGTACATGATGTGCAATTATTTTTGGGATGACCCTTATTTATTTAGATTGTGTGCTGACAACATCATTCTGAGGTGTGTTCCAGAAGTGGAAATGCTAAGTATTTTACAGGCTTGTCATTCATCTCTAGTGGGAGGACATCGTGCGGGTGATCACACAGCAAGGAAGATTTTGCAAAGTTGGTACTACTGTCCTAATATTCATAAGGATGCATATGATTTTTTCAAAGCTTGTGACTAGTGCCAGCGACAAGGGTCTATCTCTAGACATCAAGAGATGCCTATAACCAAAATATTGGAGGTTGAATTGTTTGATGTATGGGGCATTTATTTCATGGGCCCTTTCTAAGTTCCTATGGTCACAAATACATTTTGGTTGTTGTGGACTATGTTTCTAAATAGGTAGAAGCTGTGGTATTAATAGATAATGAAGGCAAGAGTGTATTGGAATACTTGAAAAAGAACATCTTCTCTCATTTTGGTACCCTCACATCATCATAAGCGATGGGGGTTCTCACTTTTGTAACAAGGTGTTTTAAGATACTTTAGCTAAATACAGAATGAAATAACACAAGGTGGCAACTCCATATCATCCCCAAACCAGTGGGCAAGTGGAGGTATCAAATAGAGAAATAAAGATGATATTGGCCAATTATGTTAATTCTAACCGGAGTGATTGGTCACTGAAGCTTGATGATGCTCTTTGGGCCTATCGCACTACCTTTAAAACTCCAATAAGTATTCCACTTTATCAACTAGTCTTTGATAAAGCTTGTCACTTACCGGTAGAGCTTGAGCACAAAGCTTTATGGGGGCTCAAAAAGCTTATTTTGAGTTGGAAGGAGGCTACCGAGTTGAGGTTAGATCAATTGAATGAGATGGATGAGTTTCGACTCTGGGATTATGAGAGAGCTACTCTTTATAAGGAGAAAATAAAGTTGTACAATGACAAGAGGATTGAAAAGAGAGAATTCCAAGTGGGTGACTTGGTACTATTGTTCAATTCAAGGTTTAAACTTTTTCTGGGTAAGCTAAAATCTAAGTGGTCCGGTCCCTTCAAGGTGAATCAAGTTTTTCCATCTGGAATAGTGGAATTGGAGAACAAGGAAGGGAAGTTATTCAAGGTAAATATTCAATGAGTTAAACAATATGTTGGTCTGCAAGAAGAGGTAAAGTTGGTAACATTGGTGTATCTTGACGAAGTCTGAGTAGTCAAGATAACCTAATCATGTCGTTAAATTAAATCAGGCACTAGTGGGAGGCAACCCAAAATGCATTGTAACATCATGTTAGCATATATTTTCATTATTGAGCATGGATAATGTGTGTGTTAAGTGTGCAGGCGAACATAGTACAGGTGAAATGGGAAACTATTTGAGACTGACGATTCCTTCGATGAATCGTCAGAGGGTTGACAGACCGTCAAAAAGGAGTCATCGCAAAGAGCACAAAATTTATCTATTTTGGATAAGGCCTAATGATTAATCTAACAAGCCATCGAAGCACTGATGGACCATCAACTCAACTGTCTCAAAAACAAAGAAATTATGTTATTCTGGATAAGGCTGACGGCTGATCTGATGAAGCGTCGCAAGCTTGACGGGCCTTCTACCCAATCATCAACACAAACACAAGTAAATTCTATTTTGGATTGGTATGATGGGTCATATGACGAATGTTGCTTTGTTGTTGATCCGTCAACCTAACCGTCACAGGTAAGTTTTCAAGCCTCCCTTGTTTTATTTTAAAATGACTTGACCCATTACCAACCAAACCCTATTTCAAAAAATTGACTGACTTATACCCAATCCAAACCTTCTGCCGTTTAATTTACACCATTTCAAAAATGCTACCCACGTCCTAATCCAACTCTTAAACACCATACTCTTAAAATCATAGAACTTCAGTAACCCCCCACTCTCCACATCCATAGCCATTAACCCCACTACTCACTCATTCTTACTATTTAACCAAACTCGTTAATCACCAAAAGTCATCACCTCAAATCCTTATTTCTCTTGATAATTACATGTGTTACACATTACACTAGCATAATTCAAGTCTTCATCTGCATTCAACCAATTAGGTATGCTCAGATTGTAGTTAAATTTTTGTTTTTTTCTTTTGTTGATGAAATAAATTCAACACAACTACCACTAGACGCAAATATGTATAGGTAGTTATGTTGTACCATTGTCTACCCCAAAGATGGTAATGATATGTTTTGAACATATTCAAAGTGTGGAAGATCTCACGGAATGTTCAAATAGTTGTGAAGTAAATTGGGTTTCCCACGATCAGCTGAGTTAACTGTCACCAAGAAAATATGAAAGGCCACCACTGGTTAACCATCAAGCTACTGACAAACTTTCATACCAACCGTCGCATGGCAAAATTTTTAGTTGGAAACTGCTTAAGCCTAACTGTTGGAATGACGAATCGTCACATAAGTGACGATCTGTCACTCGAACCCATCAAGGCTAAGCAGTTTCAAAATGTCAAGTCTGGATGACTTAAATTGTATGGTGTCTAAATATTTTCCACCATAGGTTCCATGCCTCAAAAACTACAATAAAAGCGAGGTGGAGCAAGAAAAAGGAAAGCATGGAAGAACATTGTCTTAAGTCTTAGAGATGATCCAGAAGTTGAGAGTGAGAAAGCTGAGGCACCAGCCTCTAATACCAGGCAAAGTGAGAAGAAATATACCCATGTCTCCTAGTATGAAGAGGAGGATGGGTCGTTAAGTAATGATTTGAATAGTGACGGGGAGAGCAATGACAGTTTGAACTCTAGCTTAGATGTTGAGGGTGAAATAGAGGTTACTACTAGTCTGGAAATAGAACTTGAGAAAGAAGGGGGTGATGTCATTCTCGAAAAATCTTTAGGGGTTAGAGGTTCCATTAGATGGGTGGTTGAAGGGGTTAAAAAGCACTATTTAGATGGTCTTCAACCAACCCAGTCTAGAAGCATGAAGGGGCCAATTGCTGAGGAATGGAAAATAGTGACAACAGATTTTCCAGAGTATCCAAACATCAAAAAATAGTTCAATGATTATGGGCTAAGCTGTCTGAGCACACCACCGAGTTTCTATTATCCTACTATTGTTTGAGAATTCTTTACCAATTATTTGGACATCCTAGAGAAAGACTGCCCAAAGGGGAAAAAGGTGCCCGATATGCGGAATAGAGAGAGAATTCCATTTTAGGGAGCCTTAGTAGATATCTCAGACCACACAATAAACCAAATCTTATTTGGTTAGCCTTACACTACTCCAACTGTCACTATAAACCTCGAGCATCGGATGACCACTATCTCCACTCAGCACCCATGGCTTGCCCAAATTTTGAGAGATAATGGAGAACCGTCTTGGCTAAGTAACAAGGAGCGGATAGCCAAGTCTTCATTGAGTTTCAAAGCAAAGTTTTGGTGGGTTATGGTTAGGCTTCGACTGAAGCCTATAGGTAGGTATGTGAACCTAGACCCACAAAGAGATGTTTTAGTTGCAAGTTTGATAGAGGGACTGAAGATTAACTTTGGCCAAGTAATTGTTGATGAGCTTTTTATGAGGGCCCATAAGACAACTAGTGCTTTGTCGTTTCATGTATCATTATGGAGTTTTACAGGCTAGCAAAGGTACCTATCATCAGTGGATTAGACAGTGAGGTTAGGGTAATGAAGAAGCAAGATATTGAAAAGATTCGGGATGACACCAAATTTGAGTTGAGGATTCACAAGCCACCATAATTTGGTCCCCAATCTCAGACTACTCCAAAAGCATTTGATATCCCCATAGGTATGCCCTTACTGCTTGTTGTTATTGATCCACAGGGGGCTTCTGCAGCATCTGGGGCTGCTTCTATGCCCACACATGCCAAGATCGCCGACACTACTTCTAGGCTACCTACTCACTCAGAGTATCAATTCACCCCAAAAAATTTTGTGAAAGTGGTTATGGCCCAAAAAAAGTTTGACAAGCAATTGACTGCCTGGACTAAGCTATTCAAACTATTCATGGATCAAATCACCGCAGAGGCTTTGAAACCATATGCTAATCTGCATGCACATATGGACGTATGGAGGAGAGAGTGAATAATAGGCTAAACAAATTGTCAATTCCAAATTTTTCCAAGTTCATGGTCAAATTTAAGAAAGCTCAGGATGACATTGCCTATTTAAAAAAAGTCCCAACCACTGGATTCTCGAATTTTGAGATCATGGAATCAGACGATGACAACCAAATTCTTAATTTAATAGGGTATCCGCTGAAAGATAAGGGCAAAGAAGTAAGTGAAAGTGGAGAAAAAAAGGGATCAAAGAAGAGAAAGAATAGAAATGAGACATAAGAGAACAAAGATATGAGGAAAGCAGCAAAAGCCTCCAAGAAGGATAAAGAAGCATGAATAAAGAGGGTCCAAGATGAGGCAGCTAAAGTGTCTACTAGTACTTCACCTAGAGTGGGGCCCACACCTATGGTATTAACTACTTCCACTCTAGTGATCAAAGATATTTTTGGTGATTTAAGCACTCCAGTGGGCACTAGAGTCACTACTGCAGATATGGAGGCCACTACGGCCTCCAAGGACTTGCCAAACTCACAATCCTAAGGGATTCACAAGTATTCCATCCCTTAAATTTGTACATTTATTAATTATGCATTGGGGACAACATATTTTTATTTTTAGTGAGTGGGGTACTTGTGAGTCTGTCACCATGAGGGTTTTTATTGCCTGTGTTCTTTTCTCTCGTGAGCTATCTAGTAGAACTGGCATGTTTAGGATATGTATTTCCATTATTATGTTAGTGCGTTGTTTTTATTTGTACATTGTGTATGCAAAAGGATGATAATGAATGAATGTCAATTGTTATTTTTGAAATTGAAAAAATGAGGACCCACTAAAAATTTTCAAAATTTTATGGCTGTGCGTTGGTTCTATTTAATAATTGACTGTTGTGGATCTGTACTTGTCATTAGCAGTCTATAGATGAGTGAAAAATGCTTAAGCTTGAATATAGTTTGATAGTTGGTAATGATGATTCCATTCTATGCCATGAGTGTATGAGGTATTTGTAGTATTTCTTACTTTGTGCAAACAGCTAGAACTTGTCCTGTCTATTTTTTTAGGTGACAAGTTGAGTGTCTAGGAAAGGATCTTTGAACTTAGTCCACTTTACCTAAAATAACTATCCAAATGATGTAAATAAATCCCTTGATCCCTATTTTGAGCTTTTCTGACTTCTTTGTTCAATAATTGTTAGCCTTCGCTTCTCTACCACTAAACCACTATTTTGGCCCTAGTCTATCACGCCCCGAATTCCAACGAGGCGTGATTGGTACCCGAAGACGATATGGCTCGAGAGAACCAATCTTTGCTCATGTACGTTCGTATTCATGTCCTCGTGTGAACCTTATTAAACCTTATGCAACTATGCGGAAAACATGAATCATGGAAACACGTGCTATATACATATTTAGAAACTTGGCCGTTGGAGCCATCAAGTCAAAATGGACATTTATCTTTTACATTCACAACCCACACATGTCTACAAAAGCCTCTAACAGATGCATTTACCAGACCAACTAACAATCGGGACAAGTCCCCGCTTTATACAATATTTACAACATCAATACAACTGTACAACTATGACTCGAAAAGTCTCGAAGCAACTGGGGCTCACCAAAGATCCGCAATCAACTATCAACCTACAATTGAGGTCTACTCGTGCCTTCACTTGCGACATGTAAGGTAATTCCCCCGAGGGGGTAAGTACGAAGAATGTACTGAATATGTAAAACTCATAAGAAATTCATCATACATAATAACAACAATAATGGAATCAAAATAAGGAAACAGAAATGTGAATAAACTATCTTTCTCTATGTGGGGAGCCATGTATTTTACGTTCTTTACTCATCTTGTCTTCATCTTTTATTCGTATTTATTGTTCTACCCATGCTAGGCTATTCTGTTGCCCCTGGGATGAGATTAACCCATGCTAGGTACTTTGACCCTTGGGATGTTATGTGAACCCATGCTAGGCTTTTGTGTCGCCCCTGGGATGTCATTAACCCATGCTAGGCTTATCGCCCCTGGGATGTTATTATGATAACCCGAGCTAGGCTTTTCTGTAGCCCTTGGGATGTATCAGGATCGACCCATGCTAGGTATTTAACCCCTGGGATACCACCCATTAAACCTTATTTCTTTCTTTCATTACTCTTTCTTTCATTCTAAGAGAGATACCTTGGTGAATGAAACATTCTTGAAACTTGGAACACATACATGCATTACTTCACGTCTTTACTTTTGTTATTCTTACTTCCATTCTTAAGAGTGATTGAGACATTGAGGATCATGACATGATTTGAAGCACACATATATATATTACTTCACTCCTTTACTTCATGAGATTGACATCTTCACTTATGAGAAATAGACATACTAACTTGCACATCACTTCCTATTACTCTTATGAGATCTTATGAGATCTTATGAGATTGGTACTTTTACTTGTGAAAGATTGATACAAAGATAATCATTATATTATTGGACTTTGGAACATGACATGATTGGGAACATGCTATTCAGGCTTACATAGATTCTCGTGCATCTTACTCGCTAGGGATAGTCCTTGTAGGAATTACCATGTTATGACATTTTAGGAACTTCAATCAATGAATAAGAGATAAGTGAATCATCAATCATCTAAGAATAGGATACATATGAATAACAATATACATCGAGAAAGTTCGGTTTAGAATAGCCATAGCTATCTTTCCTAGTGAGATCCTCCGAACGTTGTATATTTTCAATGGGAACATTATGTAAGGAACTACTTTCAACAATTTCACATGGCATGTTGTATAGGGGTCATTTTTCCCTTCTTTCGGAATTCCATTATACTTCTCATAAGTGACGCCTTTAAGAGTACTTAATCATCTATGAGTGTAAATATCTACTATACCATTTCGATATATACTAAATTTTCTGACAGATAGAGACATTCCATTGACTTAACTAATAACTCCGGTATTCTATTAGAGTCATAGTAACTGATGGAGTAACATACTATAAAGTAAAGTTCGGATCAGTCCATTTATACACATCATGTAACATATGGTAATATACCTAACTACCGGTACCATTATCAGGAGTTGCCTCTTCATTCTGCCGGTCCACTAGAGCATAGATACGATTTTGGGCCCCACTGGTACTAGCTGCTCCTCTCATATCTCTACCACGACTAATAGACTGAACGCCTCTGCCTGGGAAAGGAACCGATGCTGATGACACAACGGTTGATCCCCTAGATCGTGCAATACCACTCACACCCCTTTGTGGGCATTCTTTCATCATGTGCCCCTCTGTACCACACTAAAAACAAGCATTTGTCCCCAACCGACATTCACCTAAATGGTACCTCCCGCAATGCTTACACGAAGGACGAGAAAATCCTACTGTCTGTGAGCCTTGCACTCCGCTCCTCTGTCCAGATGGACCACCTCTAGACCCTCAGAACTGGGAGTGAGCACCTGCTGTGGAATAAGAGAATGAGGGCCTAGGCGGTAACATTCGAGATCTAGATTCTCCTGGGGACACCATAGACTGCCCAGTAGGTCTTGCCCTGTCCTCTTTCTTTGCCTTTGGTCTTCCATCTTTTGTGCAAAGGCCTGTATTCTAGCGATATCCATATCTCGATTTAAAGCAGCGATAGTAAAGTCCCGTACCAAATAAGGCTCCAATCTGTCCATATATCTATGTACTCTATCTTCCATCGTGGCCACCACATTTGGAGCATATCGTGCCAAGGAATTAAACTGCAAACTGTATTCTCTAACACTAATATTTCCTTGACGTAAATTTAAAAATTGATCCGCACGAGCCTCACGGATCTCATAGGGATGATAGTGATCAAGGAACGCTGCTTTGAATTCTTCCCAATTTGGTGGCGTTGAGCCAATACCACGAGACTTCTTCCAATCTTCATACCACAATATCGCCTCTCCTTTCAATCTATAGGCCGCCAACTCAACTGTTTCCACCTCGAACATATGCATAACCTCCAAAGCTCTCTGGATTTGATCCACGAAGTCCTGTGGATCTGCTTTCAAGTCTGATCCAGTGAATATAGGAGGGTCCAATTTTAGGAAGTCTTGTGTACGCCGACTAGCTGCTCTAGCTGCGTCATCTTTATTTACCATTGGACCAGTTCGTCCTTGTGCTTGTGCAGCCATTAACTGAGTTAACATATGTACTGCATTTCGTAAATCCTGATCAGTCGTATTCATAGGTGGTTCCGTAGGTACTTCCCTACCTCTTGGCTCTTCTGGAGCTGGAAAAGTAGAGAAAGACTGCGATACAATTTCAGCGTCAGCTCCACCTTGACTAGCTTGGTCAGGTGGTAATCTACTCATTCCTTCTTCAGCAGGCACATCCACCTGCTTCCCTTTACCTCTACCTCCTCTCGTGATTGGCATTTTAACTATACCAAAGAACAATAATCACCATGATTAGATCCAATTCATCTTACAACACTGGCTCTATTGCATGCTCTAGCATGAAGAAAAGAAACAACATCCTAAATGTCCTGTAGCCTCCTACTTATAAATGTTGTGCACAACACATCGATAAGTAAGACTCTACTCAGACACGGCTTTGTAGACACCCTTAGAATGACCTGCTCTGATACCACTTTTGTCACGCCCCGACTTCCAACGAGTCATGATTGGCACCCGAAGCCGATATGGCTCGAGATAACCAATCTTTGCTCATGTACGTTCGTATGCATGTCCTCGTGTGAACCTTATTAAACCTTATGAAACTATGCGGAAAACATGAATCATGGAAACACGTGCTATATACATATTTAGAAACTTGGCCGTTGGAGCCATCAAGTCAAAACAGACATTTATCTTTCACATTCACAACCCACACATGTCTACCAAAGCCTCTAACAGATGCATTTACCATACCAACTAACAGTCGGGACAAGTCCCCGCTTTATATAATATTTACAACATCAATACAACTGTACAACTATGACTCGGAAAGTCCCGAAGCAACTGGGCCTCACCAAAGATCCGCAATCAACTATCAACCTACAATGGAGGTCTACTCGTGCCTGCACCTGCGACATGTAAGGTAATTGCCCCGAGGGGGTCAGTACGAAAAATGTACTGAATTTGTAAGGCTCATAAGAAATTCATCATACATAATAACAACAATAATGGAATCAAAATAAGGAAATAGAAATGTGAATGAACTGTCTTTACGTATGTGGGGAGCCATGTATTTTACGTTCTTTACTCCTCTTGTCTTCATCTTATATTCATATTTATTGTTCTACCCATGCTAGGCTATTCTATTGCCCCTGGGATGAGATTAACCCATGCTAGGTACTTTGACCCCTGAGATGTTATGTGAACCCATGCTAGGCTTTTGTGTCGCCCCTAGGATGTCATTAACCCATGCTAGGATTATCTCCCCTGGGATGTTATTATGATAACCCGAGCTAGGATTTTCTGTAGCCCCTGGGATGTATCGGGATCGACCCATGCTAGGCATTTAACCCCTGGGATACCACCTATTAAACCTTACTTCTTTCTTTCATTCTAAGAGAGATACCTTGGTCATTGAAAGATTCTTGAAACTTGGAACACATACATACATTACTTCACGTCTTCACTCTTTTTATTCTTACTTCCATTCTTAAGAGTGATTGAGACATTGAGGATCATGACATGATTTGAAGCACACATATATATATTACTTCACTCCTTTACTTCATGATATTGACATCTTCACTTATGAGAAATAGATATATTAACTTGCACATCACTTTTGATTACTTTTATGAGATCTTATGAGATTGGTACTTTTACTTGTGAAAGATTGATACAAAGATAATCATCATATTATTGGACTTTGGAACATGACATGATTGGGAACATGCTATTCAGGCTTATATAGATTCTCTTGCATCTTACTCTCTTGGGATAGTCCTTGTAGGAATTACCATGTTATGACATCTTAGGAACTTCAATCAATGAATAAGAGATAAGTGAATTATCAATCATCTAAGAATAGGATACATATGAATAACAATATACATCGACCTGAATTGATATACTTCAAGCCTTTTTGAATTGAAACAAGTCCAATGTCAATAGGAAAAATATCTTGTAGAAGGATACGGAAAGAGTAACCTTACATACCTTGTATTCTCAATACGATTCTACAATATTAGACGTGCATACAATATTCCCGCTCCTTCCTTATGTTTCCCTCTACAACACAAATACATAGCGGAACCAACATTAACCACCAATTACCTTACAATGGCATACAAGAACAATAAGTCACATGTTTGGCTTTAACATGTTATTTCCCCCTTGACTATACCATTTATGAAATCATCATACCAATAATCCCACAATATTCCGAACATTGACAAATACATGATAACCAATAGCATGTCCCACCAAGTTCATACTTTACACTTCCCCATCACCACCACATCACAATTATTCCATCAAATTACTTCAATACACCTCACAACAACAAATCAGCCAAAATCCCATAATTTAGACTTATAGAAAAATAACATGTTTAATAACAAAATAACTCCATACACGTTCATATTTTATCCATACCATGATCTTTCATCAAAGGCACAAGTCATAATTCAAGCTTGAATCTCATGGATCACAAATCTCCTACAAAACACCAAGTACCATGTCCAACATTTCCAAGCACAACCAACATGATCTACATACTCTTTCATTAATATAATATATTAATCCATGAGAATAACTACATACGAAGGCTTGGAAAATGAGGATCTTGCTCTAAGAGAAAGCTTAGGGTTTTGGGAGCCAAAGAGGCTTTCTTGAGACTTCTAGAAAAAGATAGAAAAAGCATGTGTGTTTTGGGGGATTAAAATCTGATTTTTCCTCCCTTTTATATCCCCATGAATTCCTTTTCTCAATTATTGCTAAGTCAAAAGAAGAATGGGTCATTTGACCCATTCTTGGCCCATGTTTTCCTTTTCATTTTGGGCCTCTTTTTGAGCCCAATTCACTTAATCCAATAAAATCAATAATTTCTCATGTTTAATTCATTCCATATGCATTGCGACAATATTCCCACTCATGGGATTCACACTCGTAGCCTCAATTCCAAAAACAAGCAATTCTAGCCACGTATGACCTATTTGGACTCAAAGGGTAAAACCGTCATTTTGATGCCAAATTCGTTCTCGAGTAATTTTATCATACCAATATAATATTTCACTCATTTAATGTATATTCTCTTGGTTGTATAAGAAACATGGCAAAAATCGGCTCAATACGTCCGCGGATACCCTTGGGACTTAAGAAAATTTCCAACTTTGAAAAAGTGGCAAAACCAGCGTGGCACTCCCTTGGGAGCGCCAAATTTCTGCCTATGGACTAAAAATTTTAGCCCAGAGTGGTGTGGCCCGTACCCAAACTCACCCCACACTTAGTTTTTTCAAAAAATTCATTTTTCGACTTTTCTTCGCGGGTTTGGTTAGATACTTCAAGTCCTATTCTTTAACTTACTTCTTAACCTTAATATACTTTGTTTAGGGGTCCTCTTAGCAATGCTCTATGAAAATTTGAAAACACCTTCTACACAAGTTTAATCACATGCACAAGGCCCAATTTCAATTTCCTCATCATTAACATTACCAAATCCATACTCATGGAACTTCGACACCTAAATAACCATTAGTCAACGTCATCACATAGGGTTAGGAAGGTATGGGGTGTTACATAGTCCCTTCTTGGACATCGTGCACCTCAACTCAGGCAAATTTCCTAAGTTGAGGGTGGCTATTGTAGTAATGTTTGATAAGGAAGAATGGTATGGAAAGAGCAAGAGTGAATTAAGGAAGATCCTAGGAGTTCGCACAAATGAGAAAGCATGAAAATGATAGCAAAAACATGAAAAAGAAATAAAAGAAAGAAGAATGAAAGAAAATGAAAGATTAAAAAAATTTGGCACACTCAGTGAAGGGACTTGTTAAATGAATGTGGAGAATAAGGGTGGAATTGTAAAATAAGTGGAGTTGTGAAATGATGCATGTCAAGGAGGGTTGAGTCACTAATCCTAAATATATCCTACCTGTACCTAAGTCCTCGTTACAAGCCGAATAAAGTCCTGTAGTGATCATAGGCAACCGACTAAAAAACCAAGTAGAATGGTAAGGGAAAGCTTATGGTCCTGCATATGCATTGTTTGAAGTTTGTTGTGAGAGTGAGATATTTGGATTCTAGTCCCTAAATAGTATATATATCTGGTGTATGGGACTTTTTTGATGTGAGGGCATGTGGATGGTGCTTGAACTTGGTAGTTATTAGACTTGGGTATCCTGAGTGTATGTAATGCCGTTTATTTGTAGTATAATGCCAAGCATGGATCCCTACTAGTTGGTTGATGAATAACTAATGTGTATGTTGCTAACCAATAGGTTGGGGTCCATTTTGTTGTACAACTACTATTTATTCTTTTGAAATCTAGATGCTAGCATGATATGGTGTTGTGTAAGTTGCTCGAGGACAAGCAAATGTTCTAATTTGAGGGTATTGATGTGTCGGCTAACAACGGAACATTTTACATCTTTAACTAAGGATAACTGCAAGTTTTCAAGCAACTATTGGTGTTTTTAATGTATTTTACGGTTACTTGTAGGAAATAAGCCCAATGACAGAAAAGGAAGAAGAAATATGTTGTAAATGTGTGTGACAACTCCTCTGACGAGATCCCTGACAAGATTCAACACCACTCGTCGCGCCCAAATAGAATGGGTTGGAATAGAAGTTAGGTGACGACTCAGCTGCGAACCATCACCCTAGCCGCCAACGCTAAGAAGAATGAGTCATTTGTGACTCAAGGGCGACGGACCCAGTGACGACCCGCCAAGGCTCCAACAAACCATCATTTTAATCGTCAGTGTGAAGCAGAATCGATGATAAATGGGGAGTGGGTGAAGGTCCAAGCGACGAGCCATCCCCTTAGCGATGAACTGTCAGGCGAGTCCCATTGTGGAATCGGCAGCCCATATTTGAATTTTAGATTCCCACATCTTTAGAGCCTATAAATACCTAGTCTAGGGTTTTGAATAGCATATTTTATACTTTTGAATATATTTGTAACACTTGTTTCTCTGGGTAATCGATATTCATAGGGGGAAAACACAACTTCTCGATTCTTGTAGAAGATTGAAATTCTGAATTTCTCGTTTGTAAGGTTTTCTCTTTACATTACGAAATATATTTCCTTCATCTCTTTTATTACCTTGAGTGGCTAAAAACCCTATAACTAGGATTGTGGAATCCTTGGTGGAAAATCACTTTTAGTGTTAATGTATTGGTAAATTTGGATTAATCTTGTAATTATATTGCTAATTTCTTCAATTTAACAGATTTCTAATGGTTGCAAATATTAGAGCAAGCCCTATGTTTAATTTTCTTGAACAAAGAGATTAATAATAGGATAAGGAATTGGTATCAAGAATTCGGAGTTTCTAACCTCCGTCTGAAGATTAATGCTTTGACGAGATTAATTTCTTGAGGCTTAACTAGAGTCATAATCCCATCACTTTATGTTCAAAAGAATTAAAGTGAAAATCATCTATTTAGGTTTGAAAACACTTAGATGAATATTTGGAATCAATTGCTTTATAATTGCATATGTTGTTATAAATTCATTGCTCAATTTCTATCATAGCAATAGCTTTTGTAATAGCCTTTGATTCCTCATGAGCGTCCTGAAGCTTTTGGAATTGTTCGTTCAGTCTTTCAGACTATTTCATAATTTTTTGAACCTTTTTAAAGAAGTCGTCGAGACCTAGCTGTCGGGAATTTATTGGTCTTTGTATGTTACTATTAGTGACTTTAGTAAGCTTGGTCCATTTTAAATGGATATCTTTTGAAAGTTATGCTTTAGTTATTTATGAGTTCCTTAAAGAAGTATATCGACAGGATTTTCTGTAAATCTTCATGACACTAATTAATAGCTTCTTTTATGAAATTTGGCATGTTGTTTTTAGTATGTTGTGTGATTTAAGTGTGTGAATAATTGTATTATTATTTAAGTTTCTCTAATTGCTGCATTTTCATAATTAATATTCTTTTAAGTTGTTTGCAAACTTTATAAGGTTCAATCCATTCTTACAATATTATTAAGATTAGAAGGATTCATCTACCCTTGCTTTCACTAATACAATAGTATATTTTCGTCAATGTTGACAATGGAATCTCGTCATATTGATCTTGAAAGGATGTTACCAACAACGTTAGTTTTAATCGGAGAGAAAGTTAGGAACATGATAAAATAAATGATCATGTCCTTGAAGAGATGGATTTTGAGCCACATAATTTGATTAACATGTTAGTTAATGTCATTTTAAATTATTTGAAAGGACTATAAGATGATTATGCCAAATTACTTTGTTCTTTCTCAATCCTTAATTTGTATTGAAGAACACATACGGATTTTCCATAAACTAGGTTGGTGGTTTGTAGTCTTTTGGAGATCCATTTTTGGTGCATGAATTTTCTCGTAATATAATGATTTAGGGTCTGCAACCATAACCATGTTATAATTGCTTCAAGATTATTTCATTTGGGAAGTTTTCCTTTACTCTACACCTACCTCTTTTAGATGAGTACTGCAACATACCAAATAACATGATTGGAGTGATTTATAAAGTTAAATGGTTGTATCCTATTGAAGTTAGAAATGGTTGAAAACACCAAAATTCATTGCACCAACTTTTTAAGTTTTCTTCGCTCTAAGAATTCCTTGAACGTTTTGGGCTTCTCTTTGGACCTTTGGGCAGCTTTGATCCTCTTTTAGCTTCATTTTGTGGCAGATTTGAACCTTTCAGCTTTAGTTTGTTGTTAGATGAACTCTACTCTATAGAATCATGTTTGAGCCTCCATTTGGAGGCATTGCTGCACTAGTTTGTCTCTAATTATGATTTGAAACTATTGCCTAGCTTTGTTGGTGTTCAACTAAAGTCCAATTTAAAGGTACATTTTAAATTTAAATTTCCATATAATCAGTGATGTACGAAATGGGTTTTCCTAATAAAGTTTAATATTCTAATATATTTAAGGCATTTTGTCACGACCCAATTTCTCAGGTCATGATGACACCTACTTTAACCCACCATTAGATAAGCAAATCCATAGCCCGAAACGTCAAGTAATGGGCTAACGGGCAGAAAATAAAAGGACCCAAGGGTGAAAATAATATACAACAGCAAAATAGGCAACGGAAGCAAAGAGATACATATATATGCATAACATGCTGTAAAAGAGAGGGAGAGGATAAACAAACAAAATGAATCCCTCCCAAGAAGTGGTAAGGTCTGTACTAGAGCCACTACAACAAAAAGAAGAGTACTAGACAGTATCCAAAATATATACATATACAGTAGTCTCGAAATGAAAAAAACTGTAACTGAAATAGATGGAGGAGGGTTATCCTCGTACTCTGGAAAGCTCACCTTGTCTTCGGATCAATAGTTGGGCCTGAGAATAGCGTTAACGGTAGTGGCTCATACTCAGATGTGTATCAATTTTTTTTTACAGAAATGCAGTATGAGTACTAAAGCAACGGGTACTCAGTATACATCCTCGGCCAACTAAGCTCAAATATAGTAAAAGTATAAATATAATGCGAGTGTGTAGGCTAAGTCAACAATAACAAGGGTAAAATGTAAGTTTCTATCATTCTAAACAGGAGCAATAAAGGGAATAAATAACTCTAAATGTAAGATAAATGAACTAACTACAAATTAATTGGACCCCTATAAGTCCAAACGTCACACACAAGAAGACAATTAACTCTACTGAGCCCCCATAAGTCGGTGGGTGAAAGCAAGAGAAAACTACTATAGAAAACATAAATATCCAGTACCTGAACCGATATCAAGTAACTTTTGTATCCCCTAATCCATGATGAAAAATCTAGATATGTATCGGGCTTGAACCGGCACCAATGGATAATAACAAGAGTCCAGACGCCTGGTTCGAACCAAAAATAGTGGGTAATAAAGAGAGTCCAGACGCCGGGTTCGAACCAGAAATAGTGGGTAATAATAAGAGGCTGCATGAATCATATACAGCAGAACTCAATATAACTGCCAATGCTCCCAGTAACAACGATAAAAAACTCCTAAACATAAACACCATATCATAAACTGATGCCAAACTAGAACCGAAACTCATAGTAACCATACCGTATACAAAAATGAGTGATCCCATAAGCAGCCAATCTCAACTATAAAACTGATGCCAAAACCATACTGGAGATCGTACATAGGAACCATAACCATAATCGTAACTGATTCCAATATCATACCAGGACTCACAATAATAGTAAAAATAAAGCATATGCCGGACTTGAACCCAAACTGAAATACATTTATATAAAAATAAGCATATCTATCTTACATGAAGAAAATCAAGGTTTCCAAAACTATCTCAAGACTATAAGGTCAAAAATACCAAGCTCGGGCAGATAAGTTTATTAAGGCAAGATGGGTCCCAAATACTAGGTCAAGAAAGAGTTGACCAGGTCTGTTACTACTCTACCCGGGACAGAGACTCTAACATAGGTAATAAACCAAGTCTAAGTCAAACCCAACCCAAGGTAATAGCCTAAAATAATAGTCAAGAGTCTAACTAAGCCAAAAGAACCTTCATGCCAAAATGCACTCTCTACAAGGGCAGCGGGGCCTGCTGCAGGGTCCTAATAACCAAACCTAAACCAGAACCTACCTGAGACTAGTATAAGGTTTCCCCTATCCCATCCCAAAGTACTACGAGCACTAATTCTAGCCTAAGGATAATAACACACTATACTAGGGGAGAACGGGCATGAAATCTACCAAAATAGGGCCCCACTCGGCTAAATAAAGTGAAAAAGGTACTAAGACGGCACCGAGCTATGATTACCTACCCAAAACTAGCAGAATAGTATACCAAATACAATAAGTAAGCTCAATCTAAGAGTAGGGTATGCCTAGCCTACCTAGACGCCATCGAACACTCGTTGAGTCCTCTAAGCTGGAGCTTTCCCCTATCGAGAAGCCTCCGAGAGCTGCCACACTATCAAAACAATGATTTATGCATCAAGACGAGAAAAATAATACCCATTATGGGTATAAATGCTCCAGGTTAAAAATTGGACTAAAAATATTACGTGGAGCCTGCTTACGAAATCACAAAATTAAAGCTGTCACACCGTCCCACGTAGCTTAAGGATAAAAAACCATAAGAATTATAGCTAAATTCTAGCTCCACAGACCTAAAATCAGTCCCAACACCAATGGAAAATCAAGAATTAATTTGGAGAATTACACTAGAATTTAGTCGAAACTTACGGAGTTATCGACTCTCACGCGCTTACCAATACGCCCCCATGCTAATCCTAGCCTCAAACAGTTAATTCCCACATAAATTTGGAGCTTAAGGGGTCTAAAATGGAGTTTTACACTTGGAGAAATATGTTGAAAATGAGGGAGAAGGGTATATATATAACATACCAGCGATGGCTGCTTTAGCGGCTAAATGACCTCTAATTTAGCGACCCTGCCCCAGCTGACCAAACTCCACTTAAGTGCTCTAAGTCCGTTTAAGTGGCTACCGCTAAAACGCCTAGGAGGCCACTAAAACAGTTAATCCTAGGCTAATACAGCTCCGCTAAAGTGGTCCAGGGTCGCTAAAGTAGTCCCTTAGTCACTTAAGCGGTTGTACCAGCCAAGTTAGCTAGTCCCAACAGACTTCGATCGGGTGCTCAGGATTGGTTTGAAATCCCGTACTGGCAAATAAACTATGCTACACTATCAAATTTGACATTTCAGACTCAATGGCGTCATCAAAATTTTCAATCGGGGTTATTTTGATAAAAAATAGGTCTCACAGCCCCAAGGGCCATTATAACCAAAATTCTCCCAATAGCCCAAAATGAGTCTGAAAGGCTCAAGACCTGGACCAAGGGTCACCCTAGCCTAAAATCGACGTTCTAGAGCTGATGAGACTGTCAGAAATGGCATCTGAGATTTAGGCCCAAGACCCTATTCTTAACTTCAAAAACTCCAAAATAGGGAAATGGTTCTAAAAACTAAACGAACTACCTGGTTACCGAACTATAAGTCCCAGCAAGTCATAAATGACCTGGGCTAACTGCAGGAAAGCTCTAAAGAAAGTAAAACCACAAAAATATAGGAAATTACCTAGAGGGTCATTACAACATCCACTACTAAAAGTGCTTTTGTCTATGAAAGTAAAGGATCTAGATGTACCTGAACAGGTAGGGATACTGGGTCTGGATATCATGCTTGATCTCGTAGGTAGCCTCCTCAACTAGACAGTGTCACCACTGAACCTTAACTATAAGGACGTCTCTGGAGAGAAACTGCTTGACATCTTTGGCCAAAATAGACATAGGCTTCTCTGTAAAAGTCAACCTCTCATTCAACTGCACTGAGTCCCACCGAAGCATGTATGACTCATACGAAATGTAACACTGCAGTATAGACACATGGAAAACTAGATGGATGGCTGAAAAGGCTATAGGAAAAGCTAACTCATATGCTACCTCCCCAATTATCCGTAGGATCTCAAATAGTCTAATATACTTAGGATTGAGCTTGCCCCTCCTCCCAAACCTCATCACACCCTTCAAGAGTGATACTCATAGAAAGACTCAATCACTAACTTTAAACCTCAAGTCACAAAGTCTACGGTCAGCATAACTCTTCTATCTACTCAGAGCTACCTGTAGTCTATCCTGAATCACCCGAAATCGGTCCAAAGACTTACGAAGCAAATTTGTACCATAGGACCTAACCTCAGAAGTATTGAACCAACCAACTGGAGACCAAAAATGCCTACCATACAATGTCTCAAATAGACCCATTTAAATACTCAAATGGTAGCATTTATTATATGGAAACTCCGCCAAAGCTAAAAATTGATCCCACTAACCTCCAAAATCCAACACACAAGCACGGAGCATATCCTCCAAAACCTAAATAGTCTGCTCCAATTGCTTTTCAATCTGAGAATGAAAAGCGGTGCTAAGATTAACCTAGGTACACAACTCCTCTTGAAATGTCCTTTAGAAGCTACAAGTGAACTGAGAGCCTCGATATGAAATAATGGACATGGGTACCCCATGAAGAAGAACCACCTATCGAATATAGATACATGCTAATCTGTCAGTACTGAAGGAAGTCTGAATAGGGATCAAATAGGCAGATTTGGTCAACCAATCCATGATGGCCCAAATAATATCAAAACCACGAGAAGTACAAGGAAAAGAACCAATAAAATCCATAGTAACTCGCTCCCATTTCTACTCGGGAATGGGCAGCCTCTGAAGCAATCCACTAGGTCTCTAATGCTCGGCCTTTACCTGCTGACAACAAAGGCATGGAGCCACAAACTTTGCTTTATCCCTCCACATACCACCCACCAGTAATGCTGCCTCAAATTCGTATATATCTTAGCTGCCCAAGGGTAAATAGAATACCTGGAGCTATGAGCCTCATAAAGAATCAACTGTATCAAATCTCCAACCCTTGAAACACAAATACGACTGTTAAATTTTAGAACACCCTCAGTATCTAAGGTAGCCCTCCTGGACTCATCTCTTAATAGCTACCTATAAATGCTACGAAACCTGCCATCCTCAAACTGACTACCCTGAATCTACTCTAATAAGGTAGATCTAGCCTCAACACTAGCAAGAATTCTCCTGGGGTTAGAAATCTCAAGAAAAACCATCATGTTGGCTAAGGACTATATATCCAAAGCCAACAGCCTCTATGAAACTGAGATGAAGGCCAAGATACCCATACTCACTACCTTTCGGCTCAAGGCGTCGGCTACCACATTCGCCTCTCTCGGATGGTATAGGATAAAGATATTATAGTCCTTCAGCAACTCAATCCATCTATGTTGTCTCTAATTAAGCTCTCTCTGGGTCATAATGTATTGAAGACTATGTTGGTCAGCGAAGATCTCACAACGAACACCATACAAGTAATGCCTCCAAATCTTAAGCACAAAAACTACCGCTGCCAACTCCAAATCATGAGTGGGGTAGTTGTGCTCGTGTATTTTTAGTTGCCTTGACACATATGTAATAACACGACCCCGTTGCATCAGAACACACCTCAAACCAACACCAAAAGCATCACAATAGATGGTGAACCTCTCGCCCTCAATTGGAAGAGTTAGAATAGGAGCTAAAATAAGCAAGTCCTTGATCTTAAGAAAGCTCGCCTCACAACTCATGGAACACTGAAATGGAACCTCTTTCCTAGTCAACCTGGTCATAGGGGTTGCGATAGTAGCCAAACTCTCGACAAACAACCTATAGTAACCTGCTAATCTAATGAAACTGCAAACCTTAGTAGGATACGTAGGCCTTGCCCAATCACGTATAGCCTCAATCTTTGTTGGGTCCACCATAATACCATCCTATGCTACCAAGTGCCGCAAAAAGCTATAGATTCAAGCCAGAACTTGCACTTTGAGAATTTGGCATAACGCCTATGATATCTCAAATTGTAGAGCACAATCCTTAAATGATGCTCGTGCTCTTTCTTACTCCTCAATTATACCAAGATGACATCAATGAAAATAATCACGAAGGAGTTTAAATAAGACCTAAAAATACGGTTCATCAAATCCATAAATGTTTCTAGGGCATTGGTCAACCCAAAAAACATCACCAGGAACTCATAATAGTCATAATGAGTTGTGAAGGCTTTCATAGGGATGTCCTCAGCCCTAATCCTCAACTAGCGGCTACCATACCTCAGATCAATCTTAGAAAATACAGTTGCACCCTGAAGCTAGTCAAACAAATCATCAATATGAGGCATAGGATACTTATTCTTCACTGTCACCTTATTCAGTTGCCTATAGTTCATACACATATGCATAGAACCAGCTTTTTTCTTTACAAATAGAACTGGAGCACCCCAAGATGATACACTCGATCTGATGAAACTTGTACCCAGAAGATCCTGAAGCAGAATATTTAGCTCCTTTAGCTCAGCAGGAGCCATACTATAAAAAGCCATAGATATAGATCATGTGCCTTACTCAAGGTTAATAGCAAACTTTATGTCACACTCAGGAGGAAGGCTAGGTAGGTTGGTAGGAAAAACATGAGGAAAATCACAAATGACAGGTACAGAGTCAAGAAAAGGACTCTCAATACTAACATCTCAAATGTAAGTGGGGAATGACACACAAGCCCTCGATGCTGGTCTCCTATCATGAATATAAGAAATAATCTCCATCAGCGTACGGCTAAAAGAACCTTGCCATAAAACCAGGGGTTTGCCAGGCATAGCTAAGGTAACAGTCTTAGCAAAGCAATTCAAGATCGTACGATAGGGGGATAACCAGTCGATGCCCAAAATCACATCCAAATTGGCCTTATCTAACACAATGATATCAATGTTGTGACCCAGCTATACACGCAAGTGTACATGATTGTGAAAGTAATACAGTGGCTCCTTTAAAAGAGCCAGATATCGAACCCAAGGGACTTTTGTCAACAGAAATCAATTTCAGGCGTCAAACTATAATTAAAAAACTAGTGTTGTAAAAAAAGACAAGGATTCGGTGCTAAAAATTAAATGCTTGCCGATTATGAACTCCTATCTTCGCTACTGTAACTTTGGTTTTCGCAAATGTGCTTGAAAAATGAATAAAAAGTGAATTCCCAGGGCTAAGGCACTTTGAACGTCGTCTCTTAAGCATAATTGTTATTGGTTTAAGCAATTTGAGTTGTTTATCTTGGTTATTGATCACGAGGTTAATTTCACAATTATATTCGTCTCCAAACTATAATCTTTTACTAGAAATTGGAAACCTAACTACGCCCATGAGCAGTGACAAGTTTAACCAGTTCTAATACATTTAAGCTTTCATCTCGTAATTGACCAAGTGTGGTGGATTAGGTACCTCTCGGTCCTAACCACATGTCAATCCCTTAGAATTTCTTCCCTGAGAAAGACCACACCTCTTATACTCTATGTTCTATCTCTTAGTTTCTCTCTCGAGCTTACTTCAAGATAAGGAATGTATTTCAATGGTGATCAAGTATAAAAATAGTGAAATTTAGAATATATGAATGACCAATTGACGATAAACTTCTGCAAAAAACCAATAGAATTAACCCAAGAGATTCATGTTCTTGGCATTAACCCCAAGAAATAGGGATTTTAGCCACTCATAATGTTAATTAACATCCGAAAGTGCTAAAATACCTTCAAAATAAATAAAAACTGAAAATATGAGGAATAAAACCTAATTGAGATGCCCAAAAATGCCCAAAATATTCTAAGGATGATGGAATATTCATACAATAACCAAAAGGCCCTATTTATAGACCCAAAGTCGAGGCAAAATCGGCCAAAAAGCGGCCCGGCACGCCCTTAGGCACTCCTGGCACTCAGGGAGATTTTGCCTCAGCAAAAGGGTGCTCCCAGGTGGCATGGTACGCCCTTGGGCGCGCCCTATTCTAAATTTATGATTTTTTTGCTTTCGTCGACTTCTCTTAGCGGATTTGGTTGGATTCTTCAAGTTCAACTCTTTGGCTTGCCTCTTATCTTCAATATTCTTCACTTGTAGCTCCTCCAAGCCTCACTTTCCACGCCAAAAATGCTCCAAATAGTCGTAAATTCCACCTACAAGGGTCTAATCATATTGGTTAGCACAATATCACATATTCCATCAAAAACTTATAGAATACACAAGTATTGTTCTCAAAGCTAAGGTAAACATGGGTTAAAGTCGGTTATAAGGCATATAAATACGCCTTAGATCACCACCCCACACTTGAACCTTTGTTTGTCCTCCAACAACAACCACACTCAAATCTGGGCAACTTTAAACAATTGACACACAATAGGAATTCTTGCATAACTGCACAACCACACTTATCAAATTAGGCACCAACATACTCGTATCACAAAAAGTGAATAGCAAATTGAAACAACCTATCCTCACAAAACAACTTTACCAGCTGCAAATTCATGTATGACACGTTACCCATAGATCACCACACTTCGCTAAACATGCTCCCTCACCACAAGAGAATCACCCAATATTTCACTCAAAGTAATTTAAATGGGTGCATGAGTAAAAGTTCACTCACTCTCGGAAAGAATTCACATGCACAAAAGATGAACCATAAGCTTGCCCTTAGTGTAGTACTCCACTAATGTCAAAGTGCTAAAGCACAAGATCAAGTAGGACTTTAGGGGTTGTACTGTAGGCTAAGGGACGGGTAGGAAATATTTGGTCAAGAATAGTGACTATCTTCCCTAAGAGCTTTAATACACTACAAATTACATTAAGACCACCTTCAACCAACCTATTTTCCACTACTTTTATCTTCCCAACTTTCTTTTTGTTTTGCCCCCATGTTTTTAAGCTAGTTTAAGCATATTAGGTAGGGAGTAACTGCTATCAACCATTGATTCAAAAATTAGTTTATTATATTCTTTTCTTTTCTTTTCTTTTTTTTTTTGTCTATTTTTTTCTTCTAACATACTCCCTACCAACACACAAACTTTTTCACACACCCAAAGGATATATATTTGGGGCCTTAACTTACTCTTTCCTTCTTCAACTTTTTTTTTTTCACACTCCTTCACAACCTAATTTCTCAATTAAAGCGCTTTGGAGTTTTGGATCAAATTGCGGTTCATTGAAAGAAAAGGATCAAGCTACATGTAAGGCCACCAAAGAATAGGCTAAGGGCTCAACGGGGCTGACTAAGATCATGCGAAAAAGGGTAGATAAAGTAAGTCTAAAACATGGCTATCAAAGAAACGCTTATATCATCTCCTAAACTTAACACCTTTTATTTCGCTTTGCAAACACACCGAAAAAGTTCTAGACATCATTATGCATATGGAATATCACAAAAACCTCACTCACACATGACACATGTTTAGCTCAGCAGGTTCACCATAACATATCTGAAATCATGCATAAATTCAACATTAAGCAACTTATCCAATCAACTAAGTGAGAATTAGGTGTCTCAACACTTGCTATTGTCTATGCTAGCCTGTTTCACATGTGTATGCACAATTGTATAGCAAGCAAGAACACCCGACACGACACTACATGACTAATTTGCTCTTAAGACGGTCGTCATCCATCCATCATAGAGCAAATCCCTTAGTCCTATGACTAAGGAGACTCAAAAGTAATAAACACCAAAAACAACATAAAAAAATTTAAAACAACATCAAAAATCCAATTTTTTTTTGTACGGTTCAAAGGGAATCTCCTTAGTAAAAGAACCAAAAAAAAAGGCTAAGTAACCCAAAATAAAAGCATACAGCAGCACACATATACATATATATGCAAGGGAATCCCATCACACCCCACCCCACACTTAAAAGATTAGCACTGTCCCCAATGCTACAAAAATAAGCAATGCAAGAGTAGGGTGTAAGGAGCTCCCTGGTCAGTCGAGGTAGTCGTCGTCCTCTGGCCCACGGACCTCTAGTGGTGGATCATCCGTCTCCACCTTCTCATCCTCAGAATCTGTCTGAAAGTCATTTTCATCTGTCGGGACATCATCATCCACAGGCTCAACAAAATCAGGACCAATTCTCAATAAGGCCATGGAATGCTCGTTAAGAGGATAATCCCTCTCTACCTGGCTCAGCTCATCTGCCGTAGAGGGCCTACCCCCAGTCCTGTGTCGCAGCATCTCCAACCCATACATAAGGGCTAAAATCCCGTCATCTCAAGTATGACGCTCTACTAATGTCAAAGTGGAGCCGAGTGAATCCGGCGCCTTAGTTTGGGTGACATCCACAGGTGTCATCACCAACGGAGGATGATAGTCAAAATTTTCTTCGGGCACTTCAAATGTTCTCATTAATTTAGTCAATAGTCCACCGAAAGCATATCGAAGACCTCCTTGGAGGCGAGCTCGGCACATAGCCAACAACAACACAGAACCTACATCAATCTGTGCATCAGTCATGAGAGCATAAACCAGACAGACACGATCCCTTGTAACCTCAGTCATGTGGCTCCCCGAAATTAAACAACAACACATAATCTTTAGCCAAATCCTTGCCTCTTTGTTGAAGTGGGACAAGGGTAGACTCTTGTGATACCCTCTTTTGTGATGGCGCAGCCACCTCACTGTTGAACGTGGGCCGCACAGAGTGTGTCAAATTTCAGCATATGGAGGCCTAGCATTCAGCCTAAGTAGGTCTTGGGAACTAGCCCGAGTGGAAACTCCCAATAATCCATTCAAACTCAAGGAATCAACTATCACATCCAAATCTCGTACCACTAGCGAGCAGGTAGGTGCGTCCGGGTTCCAATTTGCGTACAATTCCCTCACCAGATGGAGGTTGCAATCGGTAGGTCTGTCGAAGACAAAGCCCATCCCGACTTGCACAAGCCGAGCTAATATTCTTGGGTAAGCCCGAGCCAGACTTTCCCTATCAATACTCTCATCTGCAAAGTATTTAGCTTCCGGGTAGCTTTTGTACCAACTCTTCCATGCACTGGAGACCGCGTGTATCCCATACTTCCATGTTTGCCCTTTTGGGACTGGGGGAGCTGCGGCCCACCTGCTACTGTGGGGGCGGTACCTATGGTGCTATCTTTGGATTAAGAGCAACAATATGATCTGGTGACGGCTCCTTAGCCTGATCTTAACCTCCAGGTCTACCTCTGCCCCAAACTGGCGCTCTAGCAGCAGGCTTGACCTCTTTATCCCTGTCTGTCGTGCCTCGCATCCTAAGCATCTATGAAAGAGTGAAATAAAATAAGAATTTGGAAACCAACACAGACATATCATACAAAAGTAAACCAAAATTATGAGATTTTCCTAAAAAAGTTTGGTAGACTCCCGAAGATAGGATATCGATATCTTTGTACCAATCGACAGGACTCTACTAAACATTGGCTCTTGTACCAACAATATCGGTGAACCTAGGCTCTGATACCAAGCTATCATAATCCAATTTCTCAGGTCATAATGGCACCTACTTTAACCCACTAGTAGGTAAACCAAAGCATAGCTTGGAACATTAAGTAAAAGGCTAATGGGTTGAAAATAAAAAACACGAGGGTGAAACTAACATATAATAGCAAAATAGGTGGAAGAGAAGAGATACATATATATACATAATATGCTATACAAATGAGGCAGAGGATAAAACAAATAAAATGAATCCATTCCAAGACCTAGTAAGGTCGTTACTAGAGACACTTCAACAAAAAAAAAGAGTACTAGAGAGTATAAAAAATATATATACAGTAGTCTCAAAATGCAAAAGACTGTAACTGAAATAGATGGAGGTGGATCAGCCTCAGACTCTGTAAAGCTCACCCCATCTCTAGATCTATAGCTGGGCCTTAGAATAGCATCAACGTCGGTGGTTCATACTCAAATCTGCATTAGTAAAAAGATGCAGAAGTGCATTATGAGTACCAAAGCAATGGGTACTTAGTAATTTCATCGGTCAATTAAGCTCAAATATAGTAAAATAATAAATATAATACGAGTGTGCAAGCTAAGTCAATAGTAACAAGGGTAAAATGGAAGTTTCTATCGTACTAAACAAGAGAAATAAAGGGAATAAATAACTCAAAATGTAAGATAAATGAATTAACTACAACCTAACTAGGCACACATAAAAAGACAATTAACCCTACCAAGCCCCCATAAGCCGGAGGGTGAAAACAAGAGAAAACAACAACAAGAAACGTAAATATCTAGCAGCTGAACTGATTTCAAGTAACTTTTGTATCCCCAAATTCATGATAAAAATATAGATACGTACCAAGATTGAACCAACACCAATGGGTAATAACAAGAGGCTAGACACCGGGTTTGAATCTGAAATAGTAGGTAATAACGAGAGGCCAGACGCAGGGTTCAAACCAAAAATAGTGGGTGATAATGAGAAGTCACATGAATCATATAAAATAGAACCTAGTACCACTTCCTATACTCCTAGTAATAATCATAAACAACTCCTGAACATCCACACCATATCACAAACCGATGCCAGACTCGAATCAGAACTCATAGTAACCATATCGTAACTAGAAATAATGATATCATAAGTAGCCAATCTCAATTGTTAAACTGATGCCAAAACCATATCGAAGCTCATACATAGGAACCATAACCATAATCGTAACAGATGACAGTATCATACCAGGACTCACGATAATAGTAGAAATAACATATATGCCATACATGAATAGGAACTGAAATGCTTTTATGTAGAAATAAGCATATATAGATAACAGTAAGAAAATCAAGGTTTAGAAGCCTATCTCTTGATCATAAGGTCATAAAGACTAACCTCGGGCTATTAAGTTTACTATGGTAAGGCAGGTCCTAAATACTAGGTCAAGAAAGTGTAGTCCAGGTTCGTTACTACTCTACCTGGGAAAGAGGGGATAACATAGGCTAGAAACCAAGTATAATTTAAACCCAACCCAAGGTAATAGCCTAAAATAGTAGTCAAGAGTCTAACTAAGCCTAAAAAATCTTCATGCCAAAATACACTATCTACAAGGGCAGTGGGGCCTGCTACAAGGTCCCAATAACCAAAACTAAACCAAAACCTACCTAATTCTAGTATAAGGCTTCCCTATCCCATCCCAAGGCACTACGAGAACTAATTCTAGTCCTAAGGATGACAGCACACTCTACTAGGAGAGAACGGGCCCAAAATCTACAAAAATAGTACCCCAACCAGCTAAATAAAGCAAAAAAGGTACTAAGACAGCAACGACCTACAACTACCTGCCCAAAACTAGCACAATAGTATACCAATACCATAGGTTAGCTCAATCTAAGAGTAGGGTACGCCTAGCCTACCTGGATGCCGCTGAATGCTCGTCAAATCTTCTAAACCAGAGCTTTCCCCTTTATAGAGGCCTATGAGAGCTGGCACACTATCAAAACAATTATCTATGCATCAATAAAATAAAATCGATACCCATAATATGTATAAACACTCTGGGTCAGAAATCAAACTAAAAATACCACGTGGGTTCCACTTGTAGAATCACAAAATTAAAAGCATCAAAGCATTCCACTTAGATCAAGTATCAAAATACATATAAATTTTAGCTAAATTCGAGCTCTATAGACCTAAAATGAGTCCCAACACCAACAGAAAATCAAGAATTAATTCAGAGAATTACACTAGAATTTAGATGAAACTTATAGATTTATCGATGCTCATTCTCTTACCAACATTATAATTACCCTTTTCATCATTATGTATGATTCCTAAATATAAAATCTCACATCAAAATTCTCTCCAGTTTGGAAGTTATAAAATTCAAGCTAGGCTAGTTTCACTTAATTTTGGGGCGAGATGTGGTCTAGGGAAATATGGGAATGATTTAGATGGATTTTATGGTAACAATGTTTATTTTTAGTTAGATAATATGATAAATAACTCATAGGAATTTACGAAATCAAATTTGGGTAAGTAGAACTCCCGAAATTGATCTTAACGTAAAGGGCATTGTTTGGAATATTTTAGGTTCAAGGTGTGTTGTAAAAAATGGAATTTTTGGATGAATATGCATATTTTATCCCTTTGACACTGCTATAGCAGTGAGCACTATAGCGGAGAAATTACTGCTATAGCGGTGGTAAAAAGTGGTCAAGACCGCTATAGCGGTAAAAAGCACAGTTTAATGAAATAATTCCCCCAAAATATTACATTATTTCAAAACTCATTTTGGGCAAGAAAAGGGAGATTTAGGGAAAATTTCACTAGAAATTCATCGTTTGTCTTCAAAAAGGTAAGTAATTCATCCCGGTTGACTTGTAATTGATCATTAAGCCTTAGAATCGCTAATTTATGGTGTTTGGGGAGGGTTTTAAGGAGGGTTTTGGCTAATTTTTGGTGCAAGGGGGAAAATTTAGGAATAATTTGATGTGTTTTAATTACTAAATGTTAATTTAACCTTTGCATTTCATTAACTCTCTTAGTAATCCATGAAAATTGGTAGGTTAGGTGAATTATGGTTGGGAAAAGCCCTAGAACGGGAAGAGAATGGTCATGAACTTGACCTTAGGAGTTGGGTGTGTGTTATAAATCCCGACATGTTAGGTCATTTCTTAATTTATGTATTTATATGCATGTTCTATACCATGAGCAAACGGGAATTGCATGGAAGGGAAAAACTTTGGCTTAAAAGGTTGTGCAAGCTTTATTCGAGGTAGGTAATGGTATTGTAGTTAAATCCAACTTATATTGTATGTGCATGTTAACTACCTTGTAGTGTGGCTAGTTAATGCATGTTGTTTGGTGGTCAACACAATGGTTTTACTTGCTTATGATAGACCTATCTTAAATCTAATATGCGGAATATTTTGGCATTGGGAACGTTCCCTCGGGTTATTGGTGAAACAAGATTGGCATACATTTATGTCTAAGGTTTAGTATATGGATGGTATTTGTCCCCTGCAGGTCATAGCTACAGGGTGGGTGTATAACCCCTAACATGTATGTACGAGATTCAGGTGAGTTTGACGGTTCCATGAGTTAATCGGGGAATATATGTTTATCTATGCTTGATGATAGTATATGTGTCTTTATTTGACTTGACTTGGTGACATTTATTGACTTGTTGGTTTTTAATCCTGAACTATCTTTTTGGTGTTTATGTGTTAATTGTATGATGTGTTGGCATGGATTAGTTCGCTATACTATTATTTAGTTAAGTGTTCATAATGTCATCTTGGGTTGGCCAAGTGACCCTACCAGTACACTGTTGATTTCTTGTGTGCTGATACTACACTTACATTTATTTTTGTGAGTGCAGCGCATATTCTAGCAGCTCCTATGAGACCTCAGTTGTGATTCCAGATTTCAGGGTGAGCAGAATTTTTGGGCTACCATGGAATCTCTCTCTTGGAATAGTTCTTTATTTTTGGACTTGTGTTTCATTTTAGTTTTTGGGCTTGCATCCCCTTTCTTGATATTCCAGTAGTAGTTTTGGTACACGACTTTCAATTTCTAAGGGCAGTTCAGTTAAGTAAAATGTTTTCGCATTCATTTGTAGTTGTTTTTTAGTTTAGATTTGACATTTATTTATTGATGGATTAATTTTGACTCCTCTAAGTATTGATAATGAGTTGGCATAGTTGGCATTTGGAGTTGGTTTGGGGTAGTTAGTTCTCCCACCGGATGAGTAGCATAGGTGCCACTTACGATAGGTTTGGGTCATGACAAAGTTGGTATCAGAGCCTAGGTTGATTTATCACATTGTACAAAAATGGTCCAGTAGAGTCTCGCAGAATGGGATGGAGACGTCTATACTTTTCTTCGAGAGGCTATAGGACTTTAGGAAATCTATCTTTTTTGCTTCCTTCATACTACAACTTGATTCCAATTGGTATCTGATCTTTCACTTTTTTGTCCCAAATAGTGAATACAAGGTCCAACGGAATTGGAGCAGCAACCCCTGCATCGGCCGCTCCGGCTAGGAGCCAGCCTTGAGGGGAAGAAGATGAGTGAGGGAGAGAGCAAGAAGAGGAAGAGAATTAGCCACACCCACTAGAGGTGGAGCTCAAGCAACTGCTGGCCATGTTTTCAAAAGGTCAGTGTCCCCTCCTCCACCTCAGGAAAATTTTGAGAAAGGAGGATAATTTTGAGGAAGGAGAAGCAATAGAGGAGCAGGAAGTAGAGCCCGAGGTGGCAGCACTAATTGGAGTTGTAGCCTTACCTCCTATGTCTGTTGAGGTTACTCAGCAAGTGTTGGCTTTTCTGAGTGGGTAGGCAGGGAATGAGGCCACTCCTACTATACCAACTTTTCAGGATTTAATTGTTCATCCTACTGTTACTATGGCTCCTAGGATGTATGAGGCCTCAGGTACGGATGTTTTTTTCTCATTCAGTGTTGGGTTTTATGATGACTGGTACAGAACATGAGTTGTTGACAAAGTTATTGAAGATGAAACCTCCAACATTATAGGGTACTGAGTCTGAGGATGCTTTTGAGTTTATTATTGATTGTTATAAGAGACTATATAAAATGGGTATTGTTCCGCAACATAGGGTTGAGTTTGTGACCTTTTTGTTGGAAAAGAATGCCAAATAGTTGTGGAGGGCATATGTTGAGTGTCGATCACTGATTTTACCTCTATTGACTTGGGAGCAATTTCATGTCTTGTTATTGGATAAATATATGCCACGGGCCCTTCGTGATTGCAGAAGGATGAGTTTTTGACATAGGAGCAGGGTGATATATCAGTTGCGGCCTATGAGGCCAAGTTCTATGCTTTGTCTCTCTATGCCACTCAGTTGTTAACTTCTGAGGAAGAGAGGGTTCTTCACTTTGTTAAAGGTTTGAATTATGAGCTTCAGGTTCTTGCAGTTCTTCTGACATCTGTAGGGAAGGGGTTCAATAAAGTGTTAGATTATGTGAAGAAGTTGGAAGGGGTCACACAAGTGGGGCAGGCTAAGATGTTAGCCAAGAGGTCCCAAAATATTGGGAATTTTAGTGGTTTTTATTCTAAAGGCCATATCCAATAGGCCTATTCAGCCCGTCCTATTCAGTCAGCCTTACTAGCTTCTACTGTGGCTCTAACTAAGGTTACTTCTCAGACACAGGTTGTTAGGGGCTCCTTACTCTTCTGCCAGTCGTCCTTCTATGGCGCGTGGATGTTACTATTATGGTGTTATTGGTTACTTTAAGTAGGTGAGGTGGTTATAGTAACGACGGCGTATGGGGAGGAGCACAGTCAGGGAGAGAGTTAGCTCAGATTGATGATCAGGCCCATTGTTATGCATTTTTGGAAAAGACTGATGTTGAGGCTTCTGATGTGGTGATTACAGGTACTATTTCTATTTGTGTCCGAATGGATTTTGTATTATTTAATCTGGGGTCTACTTATTCTTATATATCTACTCAGTTTACGGTCTGAATTTGGTTTGTGATATACTTGATCATCCTGTTTATGTGTCTACTCTGAATGGAGAATATGTGATAGTAACCCATGTTTTTCGTGCTTGTTCTATGTTATTTGTGGGTTTTCAGACTTGGGTAGACTTTATTATTCTGGATATGTTGAACTTTGATGTAATTTTGGGTATGACCTGGTTATCTCGATATCATGTTGTTCTAAACTGCAATGCTAAGACAGTGACTCTAGCAGTGCTGGGATTGGATAAACTAGAGTGGAAGGGAGTGTATAAGGCCAAACCAGTGAAAATTATATCATTTGTCTAGGCCAGAAGGTTAGTAGGGAAGGGGTGTTTAGAGTTTCTAGCTCATCTTTGGGCTATAGACACGGGGTCCCCTTCTATTGAGTCACTTCTAGTAGTTTTCGTGTTTCAGGAAGTGTTTCCTTCAGATTTATCGGGTATGCCTCTAGATAGGGATATTGATTTCTGCATTGATTTAGTGTCGGGTACTCGCCCTATATCCATTCGACCTTATCGAATGGCTCTAGCAGAGTTGAGGGAACTCAAAACTCAGCTGCAGGAATTACTTCACAAGGGTTTTATTTGCTCAAGTGCTTCACCTTAGGGTGCTCCAGTCCTTTTTTTAAGAAGAAGGATGGTAGCATGAGGATGTGCATTGATTATAGACAACTGAATAAGGTTCCTATCAGGAATAAATATCCTTTGCCTCGCATAGATGACTTGTTTGATCAATTACAGGGTGTGTCTATATTTTCAAAGATTGATTTACAGTCGGGTTATTATTAGTTGAAAATAAGGCCAGAGGATAAACCAAATATAGCTTTTAGAACTCGGTATGGCCATTATAAGTTTCTAGTGATGTCTTTCAGTTTGACTAATGCACCTACAACCTTCATGAGTTTGATGAATGGCATTTTTAAGTCATTTTTGGACTCTTTTGTTATTATGTTTATTGATGACATTCTTGTCTACTCCAAGACTAAAGAAGAGCATGCAGGCTATCTCCGTATAGTTTTTGAAATTCTAAGGGAGAAACGGTTATTTGCTAAGTTTACAAAATGTGAATTTTGGTTATCTTTTATTGCCTTCTTGGGGCATGTGGTTTCTGAAAAAGGGGTGATGGTGGATCCTCAGAAGATTGAGGCAGTAAAGAATTGGACTCGGCCTAGTTTAGTAACCGAGGTAAGGAGTTTTGTGGGTTTTGCTAGTTATTACCAGAGGTTTGTTCAGAATTTTGCATCCATTGCAATGTACTTGACCAGGTTGAGTCAAAAGAAAGTGCCATTTGTTTGGTTTGACTAATGTGAGGAGAGCTTCCAAAATTTTAAGACACTCATTACTACAACGCCTATTCTTTTGTTTCTATTAAAGGTAAGTATTTCATTGTGTTTTTTGATGTTTTACTTTTGGGCCTGGCTGATGTATTGATGCAGGATAGGAATGTTGTGGCTTATGATTCGAGGAAGTTGAAGCATCATGAAAGGAATTATACAACCCATGACTTTAAGTTGGCAGCGGTGGTGTTTGCATTAAAGATTTGGAGACATTATCTTTATGGTGTCAAGTATGAGGTCTTCACAGACCACCTCAACCTGCAGCATGTATTTATATGTCAAGTATGAGGAGGTGGCAAACGCCACTCTCAATGTGGATGAAGTGTTGTGGTTTTCGGGGAGGTTATGTGATCCTCGGGTTGGTGATTTGATTCCTAATTTACTCTTAGAGGCCCATGGTTCGCATTATTCTATTCATCTGGGTACAACCAAGATGTATCTTGACTTAAGTCAGTTTTATTGGTGGACCGGGATGAAGAGGGACATAGTGGATTATGTGTCCAAGTGTCATAACTGTTAGCAAGTAAAGTATAAACACCAAAGGCCTACGGGTTTACTTCAGAGGATGCCTATTCATGAGTGGTAATAGGAGCATATTGCCATGGAATTTATGGTGGGTCTTCCTAAGACCTTGGGTAAATATGAATCCATTTGGGTGATAGTAGATCAGCTGACGAAATTAGCTTATTTTGTACCGGTTTGGGGTGGATTACAGTTCTTAACAGTTAGCTAAAATCTATGTCAAGGAGACTGTCAGGCTTTATGGGGTACCACTTACTATCATTGCGGATAGAGATACGAAGTACACTTCCAAATTTTGGGACAAGTTGCATGAGGAATTGGGCACCAGACTCACATTTAGCATGGCTTTTTATCCAAAGACTGATGGTCAGTCGGAGATGAAATTCAGGTGCTAGAAGACATGTTGAGGGCCTGCGTGATTGATTTTGGTGGTCATTGGGACTAGTTTCTTCCATTGTGTGAGTTCTCATGCAATAATAGTTATCACACCAACATTAATATGGCACCATTCGAGGCACTTTATGGAAGGAACTGTTGGTCACCTATTGGGTGGTTTGAGGCGGGAGATGTTAAGCCTTTGTGCATAGACTTGGTAAAGAAGGCTCAAGAAAGGGTAAGGTTTATCAAACCAAGTTGTTGGCTACTTAGAGTAGGCAGAAAGAGTATGCGGACCGTAAGGTAAGAGACATGGACTTTAAGGTTGGTGAGCAGGTTTTTCTTAAGGTGTCTCCCATGAAGGGGGTCATGAGATTTGGTAAGAAAGTCAAGCTCAACCCTCGGTATATCGATCCTTCAAGGTTCTTGATGATATAGGTTTGATTGCATACAAGTTAGCTCTACTGCTGGGTTTTCAGGAGTCCATCCAGTATTTCATGTTTCTATGTTGAAATGGTATCATGGGGATGTAGATTACATTCTCAAGTTGATTCACTGCTTCTAGATAAGGATTTGGCTTATGAGGAGGAACCAGTAATAATTTTAGATTGGGATGTTTGAAAATTAAGGATGAAGGAAATTCATTGGTAAATGTTCAATGTCAGCATCGTCTTGTTGAGGAAGCCACTTAAAAAATTAAGAAGGACATATGGGATAAGTACCCTCAACTATTTGAGGATACATGTACTCTCTTCTTTCCTCTTTGTTTAGCCATTGTTTGGGTTTGATTATTGAGGTATGAATGATGGATAAATTGGTATTTGTTGCAATGAACCTCATCGTCGTTACCTATGAGTCCTACATTTAAAATCTCGCATCCAAATTCTTTCTAGTTTGGAAGTTACAAAATTCAGGCTAGGCTAGTTTTGTTTAATTTTTGGGTGAGGTGTGGTTTAGGGAAATCTGGGAATAATTTAGGCCAAAGTGGTGGTAACGGTGTTGATTTTTAGTTGGCTAAGATGATAAGGAACCTGTAGAAATATACGAAATTGAATTTGGGTAAGTAGAACTCCCAAAATTGATATTAGCGTAAAGGGCATTGTTTGGAATGTCTCAGGTTCAAGGTGTGTTGTAAAAAATAGATTTTTTGGGTAAAGACAGTATTTGGTCCCATCAAAACTGCTATAGCGGTTGACACACCACTATAGTAGTGAGCGCTATAGCGATAGTCAAAGGAGGTCAAGATCTCTATAGCGGTAAGTACCGCAGTTTAATGAAATATTTCCCCTAGAATAGTTCATTATTTCAAAACTCATTTTGGGGAAAGGGAAGGGCAATTTAGGTCTAATTTCACTAGAAATTCATTGTTTGGCTTCAAAAAGGTAAGTAATTCATCCCCATTAACTTGTAATTGATGATTAAGCCTTAGAATCGCTAATTAAATAAAATTTGGGGGGGGGGGGGGTTAGGGTGGATTTTTGCAAATTGCTTGTGCAAGGGGGAAATTTAGGAATAAGTTAATGGGTTTTGATTATTAATTGTTAATTTATCCTTGCATTTCGTTAATTCACTTAGTAATCAATGAAATTAGTAGGATATGTGAATTATGGTGGGGAAAAACCCTAGAATGGGAAGGGAATAATCATGAACTTGACTTCTCTAAGTATTGATTATGAGTTGGCATTTGGGGTTGGTTTCGGGTAGTTGGTTCTCCCACTGAATGAGTAGTGTGGTTGCCACTCACGACGGGTTTAGGCCGCTAAAGTGGTCAAACCTAGGCTGGTCCAGCTCTGCTAAAGCGGTCCAGGGTCGCTAAAGCGGACACCTCTAAAGAGGTCCCCTGGCTGCTTAAGTGGCTGCACCAGATAGTTGTACCGGCCAAGTTAGCTAGTCCTAACGTACTCTAACCGGGTACTCGAGATTGGTTCGGAATCCCGTGCTCAAAAATAAACTATGCTACCATACCAAATTTTATATTTTGGACTCAACGGCTCCATCGAAATTTCCAACAGGGGTCATTTCGATAAAAAGTTGGTCCCACACCCCCTAGGGCCATTTTAACCAAAATCCTCTCAATAGCCTAAAACGAGTTCGGAAACGTCGAGACCGAGACAAAGGCTCCCCCTAGCCTAAAATCATTGTTCCAGAGCTGATGAGACTGTCAGAAATTGCATCTGGGGCCATTTACCTAAGGTTTAGGCCCAAGACCCTATTCTTAACTTTAAAAGCTCCAAAATAGGGAAATGGTTTTAAAAACAAAACGAACTGTCCGGTGACCAAACTATCAGTACCATCTTGTCATAAATGACCTTAGGCAGATGTGGGAAAGCTCTGAATGCAATAAAAGCACAAAAACGTAGGAAATGACCTAGAGGGTCATTACTCATTTCTAGCTTAGGAGAAGTAAATGAGAATATTATTTTTTGGCTATTGGACTTGTTTTTTTCTTATAAAGTTCATGATTATGTTTAGATCGATTTTTGATTAAAATTATAACCAAACCAATTAAGTAGGCTATTAAAATTCTAAAACTAAACTAAATCAAAATAAAATTAAAAAACCATCGATTTGGTTCTTGTCGGTTTGGTTCGGTTTTTCAATTTATGATTAGCTAATGATAAATTGTTAATAGTAAAACAACGGTACATGAGACAACTATTTCAAATGAACGTTAGGAATCAATAAATTTCTCTTTACTATCACAAGATGAATGTATATGAATCTTCTATTATTTTTCAACACTATTCCCAAGTTTTAGCATGTTAATGTTGCATAACTGTAGAAGTTCTTTCATTTTACATGTGTAATATCCATAGAAGAAATATACATCTTTAAATAGAATGGTCAACCTTGAAATAATCAAAGGGGAAAGCCATTGAAGAGTAGATGAATGTCTTAGTAAAAAAAATTAAACACTTACAATATACCACTCCACATATATATAATTAGATAATTAGACTTAAGAGTGTTGAGTTTGGACATATTTCTTAAGAAATGAGATTTAAAAGTTTTGTAGTGTATGTGAAATAATAAGAGTAAAACCAAATTAATAATAAAAATATAAAATATTTATAATTATTTATGAAAAATCACTGTATTGATTGATTGTTTCTACAATATAGGATATTATAAGGATCACTGTATTGATTGATTGTTTCTACAGCTTACGATATTATAGAGATAAAACATCTGAACATTTGTAAACTTATTTATGATAATTCTTTAATTAGCAAACAATATTGTATATTTTTCTTTTATGAATGTCAATAATGAGATATTTTGGATTTTTGTCCCAATTGTTTACATTCTTTATTTAAAACTTTTTGTATGGGTAAATAATTAATTATAAACTGCTACAATAGCCTACACAAACCATTGCAATAGATGTTATTAGCTGTTGCAATAGCTACAAAAAGGCTACACAAATAGATATATGGCAATGGTTATACCTTGTTCCATTTTAGTAAACCATCAGTAGCTATAGCTTAGGCTATTTCAACAATTGGACAACCATTGTGGTAGTGTGGCTATTGCAACAGTTTTACAACCATTTCAAAGAACCGTTACGATAGAGTTATTGCCATGCAAGCAGATGAAACGGGCTCGCAAACCATTGCAATAGATCTATTGCAACACTTTTCTATCTATTGCAATGGTTTTGTAGGCATAAAATATTGCTAGTATCTCTTTATATGTCACAATAAATTTCAAGTTATAAGCATCAAGAGTTTTACTAGAATAATAGATAGAATAAAATACATTATCTATTCTTTGGCCCAGCACAACCCCCACCATAATATCACTAGCATCACACGTCAATTCAAATAGAAATGCCCAGTCACGTGCGATCAAAGTAAGGGTGGCTACCAACTTTCTTTTTGGCTCCTCAAAATCTTTCACACAATTAACACAGAAGTCAAATTTTACTGTGGATATGGGAAAGTCATCTTTTCTTGGTCTTTCGATTTAATGGCTATATGATTGTAACCTAAATATTTGTTCCAAAAATAGTCATTCCAAGAAAATTGACTTCTAACGACCAATTCATAACAAAGGGACATTAATATGGTCGTTATAAGTGCAATTTTTTAGTGACTAAATTATTTTTTGGTCATTGAAAGTGAATTTTGAGGTAAACAATAGCGAGAAAAAAATATTTAGTCATTAAAAGTATGATATTCGGTTGTTGTAGCTTAGTGTAAGAAAAAAGAAGTGCTTACTTTCCCCAGCTCACCTCCACTCCCTGAATTTTCTTTTTATGGGGCATAAACCACCCCCACACCCCACCTCCTAAAGAAAATACTATCAAAATTCGTATCATCTATCTGATGGTATTGTACCATGCTAGGCCGTTCATTCATTGTCTTTCTCTTATTCTCTACTAAAATTTCTCAATCAACATCCATCTTTTGCCTCCTAATCCTTATCATAAAAGAAAAAGAAAAACCTTAGCAATCACTTTCCAAACAAATTTCTCAAACCCGAGAAAATCAGTCTATAAAATTTCTTTTGATTGCTATCAGTTTGGGCTATGTAAGAGTGATCCCTAGATCATGTATGAACCCAAGTTCCCTAGCTTTATAATAACTTATGGAGGTCTCGACTATCAAAATCAGGTCCAATTATTTATCTTATTTTTGCCATGTAATCTATGTAATGACCCGCCAGGTCATTCTCTTTATTTCATACATTTTCTATATTTAAAGCTTTCCTATATCTGCACCAAGTCATTTATAACTTGCTGGTGCTGTGGGTCAGTTTTTGGGTATTTTGGTTGGTTTCTATGTCAATTTTCATGTTTTGGAGGCTTTAAAGTTGAGAATTTGGTCTTGGGCCAAAACTTCTAGAAAATGGCCTCAGATAAAATTTTTGATATTTTTGTAGCTCCAAAATGTAGAATTTAGGTTAGAGGGATATTTGGTTTGGATCCCGAGGCGTCCGAGCTCATTTTGGGCTATTGTGTGGAATTAGTTAAAATGAAATGGTGGGTATAGGGCCCATATTTTGTTAAAATGACCTCCGTCGGGAATTTTGTTGATTTCATTGAGTCCAAAATATCATTTCCAGTAGGATAGTTTGTTTTTTTGGTGTTCACAGGGTTCTTAATGAATACCAAGGACCAAGTCAGAGTCTTTTGAGACTTAGAAACTTTTATTGGTACAACTGCTTTAGTGGCCTATTGGTCACTTTTGTGGAGCTACTTAAGCGGATATAGGGTTGATTTTGTGGTGGGTGCTGATGTCATCTCCCTCCGATTAAGCAGACTCTCCACCAATTTTTCTAGACTACTTAAGCAAATGGGGAGACACTTTATAAAGGGCTCGGGGGAATAGTGACATCTTCTTATTCAGAAGGTCTGTTATAATGACCCTCTAGGTCATTTTACCTATTTTCATGCTTTTACTGCATTTAGATCTTTCCCACAGCCACCCTATCTCATTTATGACTTGCTAGGACTGACAGTTCGGTTACCGGATTGTTCATTTGATGTTTAGAACTATTTCCCTATTTTTGAGCTTTTAAAATTCAGAATAGGGTCTTGGGCCCAAACCTCAGATAAACGGTCTGGGATGCCATTTCTGGTAGTCTCATCAGCTCCAGAATGTCAATTTTAGCCTAGGAGAACCCTTGGTCTGGGTCTCAAAGCTTTCGTACTCATTTTGGGATATTGGGAGGATTTTTGTTAAAATGGCCCATGGAACTGTGGGGCCCACTTTATATCAAAATGACCCTGGTTAGAAATTTTGATGGCTTCGTTGAGTCTGAAATGTCAAATTTGGTAGGGTATCTTAGTTTGTTTGCAATTACGGGATTTCAAGCCAATCCCGAGCACCCAATAGAAGTTCAATGGGACTAGTTGAACTTGGCTGGTGCCAAGTATTTGGTCCAACCGCCTAAGCGACTAGGGGACCACTTTATCGGTGTCTACTTTAGCGACTCAGGACTTCTTTAGCAGAGTTGGACCAACCTTGGCCTAACCATTTTAGTAGCCTCTTGGGCGCTTTAGTGGCCTTTGAGCGCTTAAGCGGAGCCTGACTATCTAGGGCAGGGTCGCTTCAGTGACTCTAGGGCGCTTAAGTGGTGAACATTTTAGCGGTCATTTAACCGTTAAAGCAACCATCGCTGGTGTTATATATATATATATATATATATATATATATATTTTATTTCTCCTCTTCTCCAACACTTTTACCTAAGTGTATCCACCATTTTTAACATTCCAAGCTCAAAATCAGTGAGGTATTGAGCATGTGGGGTTGGTATTTAGCTCGAGATTGTGATGTTGAGAATGTCGCGTCTTTAACTTGTAAGTAATTTGATCAATCTCTGTGTAATTTTGGTAATTGAATACCCTGTTTCTATGGATTATTATTTGGACTGATTTTGCTATCATTGAGCTCGGATCTAGCCAAATTTATGTGGCTCTTGATCCTTGAGCTGCATGAGAATCTGTGACAGTTTTAATTTTACGATTCCACAAGTGGGCCTCATGTGGGATTTTTAGTCCTATTTCTAATCTAGAGTGTCTATAGATAATATGGTTATTATTTTTCTCGTCTTGATGCATGGATCATTGTTTTTATTGCATGGCAGTTGTCAGTGGCCTCTAGAAAGGGGAAAGCTCCAGTTTAGAGTATTTGGCGGCGTCCCGGTAGGCTAGGCTTACCCTACTTTTAGATTAAGCTTACTTATGGTATTGGTATACTATTGTGCTAGTTTTGGGATGTATTTGTAGCCTGGTGCCGTCTTAGTAACATTTTTGCTTTATTTAGCCGATTAGGGCCCTGTCTTGGTAGATTTCGGGCCCATTCTCCCCTAGTATAGTGTGCTATAATCCTTAGGACTAGAATTAGTGCTCGTAATGCCTTGGGATGGAATGGTTAATCCTTAGACTAGACTTGGGTAGGTTTTGGTTTATGTTTGTTTATTAGGAACCTATAGCAGGCTCCACTGGCCTTTGTATATAGTATAATTGCGTATGAAGATTATTTAGGCTTAGTTAGACTCTTGACTACTATTTTAGGCTATTACCTTTGGTTGGGTTTGACTTAGACTTAGTTTCTGGCCTACGTTATCCCCTCTTTCCCGGGTAGAGTAGTAATGGACCTGGCCCGCACTTTCTTGATCTAGTATTTAGGGCCCGCCTTGCCCTAGTAAACTTATCCACCCGAGGTTGGTATTTTTTACCTTATGGTCTGGAGATATGCTTGGAAACCTTGATTTTTTTTCTTGTTAGCTAGATATGCTTATTTATATATAAATGCATTTTAGTTCCTGTTCAAGTCTGGCATATGGTTTATTTCTACTACTATTATGAGTCCTAGTACGATACTGGCATCGTTTATGGTTATGGTTATGGTTTCTATGTATGAGCTTCGGTATGGTTTTGGCATTGATTTTATGGTTGAGATTGGCTACTTATGAGATCACTTATTTCTAGTTACTATGAGTTTCGGTTTGAGTTCGGCATCAGTTTATGATACGGTGTGGATGTTCAGGAGTTTTTTGTGGTTATTACTGGGAGTATTGGAAGTGGTACTGAGTTCTGTTGTACATGATTCATGTGGCCTCTCGTTATCACCCATTATTTCTGATTCGAACCAGGCGTCTGACTCTCTTTATTACCCAATAGAGTTCAAGCCCGGTACATATCTGAATTTTTTATCATGGATTTGGGGATACAAAAGTTACTTAAGATCGGTTCAGCTACTGGATAGTTACATTTTCTTTCTTAATTTTCTCTTGTTTACACCCACTGGCTTATGGGGGCTTGGTAGGGTTAATTGTCGTCTTATGTGTACCTTCTGGGCTTATAGGGGCCCAGTTAGGTTTTAGTTAGCTCATTTATCTTACTTTTAAGTTATTTATTTCCCTTACTACACTTGTTTAGTACAGTAGAAACTTATATTTTACCCTTGTTACTGTTGACTTAGCTTACACACTCGCATTATATTTATGCTTTCACTATATTTGAGATCAGTCGGCCAATGATGTCTACTAAGTATCCACTGCTTTGGTACTCTTACTATACATCTGCATCTTTTTCCTTATGCAGATCCAAGTATGATCCACTGGCGTTGATCTTATTCTCAGGCCCAGCTACTAATCTAGAGACGAGGTGAGCTTTCTAGAGTCTGAGGCTGATCCTTCTCCATCTATTTTAGTTACAGTCTTTTGTATTTTGAGACTACTGTATATATGTATATTTTGTATATTTTCTAGTACCCTTGATTTTGGTCGTAGTGGCTCTAGTACCGACCTTACAAAGCCTTGAAAGGGATTTTTTTTGTTCATGTTTTCTTCTCCATCTCTTGTATAGCATGTGGTGCGTATATATATATATATATATATATATATATATATATATATCTTTGCTTTCACTTTTATTATGGTTCTATTTTGTTTCATCCTTATTTACCATTACTTTGCGTCTGTTAGCCCATTACTTGTCATTTTGGGCTATGGCTTTTCTTACCTACTAGTGGGTTAAAGTAGGTGTCATCGTGACCCGAGAAATTAGGTTGTGACAACTGGGTTTAAGAGTCTAGGTTCACCGTTATTGTCAGTACAAGAGTCAATATTTAGTAGAGTCCCATAGATCGGTACAGTGTTGTAACACCACATACATTTTCGAACCTATGAGACTACTGTAGCATTTATGGAATTATTTAAACATGAGATGGTTGGGGTATTACACATTAATTGTAGTGGGCTGAATTCACATGTGTTAATGGGCTCAATAAAGGCCCAATAATTAAGCAAAAAGACATGACCCAAAAGAAGAAAATGATCCATTCTTTCTTTGACCAAGTAAACCATCAATTATTGATCAAAGTGTGGCTAAGGATAACAACTAAAAGGACTATATAAGGTGGAAAATCAGATTTTATTCACTAAAGGGCACATGCCAATTCTAGACTTTTCCAAAAAAGAGATATTTCATTTCTCTTCATACAAACCCTAAGGCAACCATCTCTTTTGGAAAAGATCATCACTTTGCAATCTTTGGTAAGTGTTTACTCTCAAGGTTTAATATATTATATGCATAATAGGGGGCATGAATCATGTTGGTTATGTTGACAAACTGTGGAGAAGTTCACTATGTGTAAAACAGTCTATGTTTGCTTAATCGGTAAAGGGTTTTGCCTTATAAACTTGAAAGTGGAGTTGTGGTCTTGAAGGAAGTGAATTTGATGGATTAAATATCAACATGTATGATGTGGTTATGTCCCTAACTTGCTTCCTCTTTGTGTATAACTTTTGGAAATAGTGTTGTGAAATTGTGCATGGAATTGGTGACGTATTGAAAGGAAAATGTAGTTTTGGTGATGTTCATGTGCGTTCTGAAAACATGATTGTTCGTTGGCATCCAAGATAACTTAAACTATGAAAAAGGAGCTTAATTATGACCATGGACCATTCATTGCAAAAAAGGACCCGAAAATGATCCCTGGAGGCTGAAACGGGCACCCGCCCTCGCGGGCGGGGTACCTGCGGGCGCAGGTGGCCCTGGATAAGGCCAGATGGGCACCTACGTCCGCATGTCGCCCACCTACGGGTGCAGGTGACCCCACAGGTCCCTCTAGGAGCCCATTTTGCTTGTTTTTGTCTCTCTTTGGTCCCCAAAATCCCTCTACCCTTCTTGGATGCAATTGTCAACTTATGGTACCTCTTGAATGACTTTAAAGGAGTAGCCCGGAGGCATTTTGAATGGTATCAATTATGGATTGACTTTATTGTGTTGTTGTGAAAGGTGTTTATGTGATGTAGTGAGGTAAATGTGACATTGTATTGAAGAGGAAGTGTAAAGTATAACTTTGGTGTGAAATGCTCTCGTTTTATGATGTCTTAGTTAATGTGTGTAATGGTGTGGTGTTTTTGGTGTGGTGATGTAGTTTATTGTATTGTGAAGGGTGAAATGATGTTACATGGCAGTCATGTAGCTCATTATCGTCTTATGCACTAGTAATGTAGTTAGTTGTTAACGTGAGCTCCGTATGTACTTGTGATATAGAGTAGCACGTAAGGAAGGAGCTGGGTTGTATTCACCTATAGGATTGTGTATTCATATTTGGAATATAAGGTATATAAGGTTTCTCTTTCCCGTATTCTTTGGTAGCACCTATTGCTCTCATTGTAACCGACTTGTTTCCATATCGAAATGTTCTAAAGCATCTCATTTCAGGTTTGACATATATTGTTAATCACATGTCTCTTATTCATTGACTATTGTTCCAAAGTCCCAATAATGTTATGACCACCAATGTGTCAATCTGACAAAAGCAAAGGAAAGAAGTAATGCATATATGGTTACTTTATGGTTACTATATGGTTACTTTATGGTTACTTTATGATTATTGGATCAGGGGGAAAGCTCAGTGGGGTAAAAGTCTAGCTTGATGACGAACCTGCTTCATTGATTTATGGGTGGTAGCTCAAAGGGGCGAAATCCTAACTAGAGACGATCCCAAGATTATTGGATCAGGGGGGAAGCACAGTGGGGCAAAAGCCTAGCTTTATGTCGTACCTGCTTTATTGATTTATGTTATATTATTGATGGTAATATATGACGGTATTATTGATGGTAATATATGATGGTATTATTTGACGGTAATGTACATGAAAGCAAAGAAACTAATGAAAGCAATGTACATGGTTCCACACATACACAATGGTGGCTTATCAATATTGTCCACTCACTTGTATTTGATTCCATTGAAGTTCTTATGTTTCATGCAGTTACTTATGGCCTTACATACTCAGTACATTCTTTCGTACTGACGTACCTTGTGGGACTTACCTTACTTGCTGCAGGCAAAGGTGCTAGTAGACCTCCACAGTAGGATACGGATCATCTGTAAAGTGTTGATGAACTCTAGATTGATTCGGGGCTTTCCGAGTCACATATGTACATTGGTTTTGGTACTATGTAAATGTTGTCTAAAGAGGTGACTTGTCCCAACTTTAGGAGTGGTTATGTATCTATTAGAGGCTTTTGTAGACGTTGTGGGACAAATGAAGGGATGTAAGGAATGTATGCCTTTGTCGTGGTGGCCCTAACGGCCAAGTTTCTTATATATATCATATGTTTTCCATGACTTCCGCCCTTGGTATCTTATAATTACATGAGATAGAATGTTGTTCATACAGAGACATGCATACGAATGTACATGAATGAAGATTGGTTCTCTCGGGCCTTAACGGCTTCGGGTGCTAGTCCGCCCCGGTGGAATTCGAGGCTTGACAAAAGGGGTATCAGAGCAGGTCATCCTAGGGTGTCTACAAAGCCGTGTCCGATGTAGAGTCTTGCTTATGGATGTGTTGTGCACCACATTTATAAGAAGGAGGCTATGGGGAAGTTAGGAGTTGTTTCTTTTCTTCAAGTCTTAGATCGTGCAATAGAGCCAACTTTGTAGGTGGAATCATATCTGACCATTGAAATTATTTTTCCTTATTATAGTAAAATGTCGATTACAAGATGAGGTAAGAGCAAAGGCAAGAAGGTAGACATGCTTGCCGGAGAAGGAACTGGTAGATTACCACCTAACCAAGCTAGTCAAGGTGGGGCCGACGCTGAATTTGCATTGCGGGCTTCTCCTACTTTTCCAGCTCCAGGAGAGCCAGGAAAGAGAGAAGTACCTGCCGAACCACCTGTTAATGCTACTGAGAAATATCTCAGAAATACGGTGCAAATGTTGACTCGTATAGTTGCTGCACAATATCAAGGACAAGTTGGTCCAACTACAAGTAACAACGGTGCGGATAGGGCAGCTAGTCGAAGGACACAGGATTTTCTGAAGTTGGATCCTCCCACATTCACCGGATCAGACCTTAATGAAGTTCCGCAAGACTTTATAGATCAAATCCAAAGGGCTTTGGATGTCATACATGTATCTGGTGTCAAAACAGTTGAGCTTACGGCATATAGATTGAAAGGTGAGGCTATATTATGGTACAAAGATTGGAAACAATCAAGGGGTATTGGTGCCCTTCCAGCTAGTTGGGAAGAATTCAAAGTGGCATTCCTTGATCACTATCTTACCTATGAGATTTGAGAGGCTCGTACAGACCAATTTCTGAATCTTCGTCAAGGGAATATGAGCTTCAGAGAGTACAGTCTTTGATTTAACTCTTTGGCTCGGTATGTACCGAATTTAGTAGCCACTATGAACGACAGAGTCCATCAATATGTGGACAGATTGGATCCGTATTTGGTGAGGGATTGTACTATTGCTGTGTTGAATAGGGATATGGATATAGCCAGGATACAAGATTTTGCGCAGAAAATGGAGGATCAGAGGCAAAGGAGAAGAGCGCCAGAATTTGAAAGAGGGCTATCAAAGAAGGCTAGACCTATGGGATAGTTCATGGCGTCCCAAGGAGAATTTAGGCCTTGAGTTTTTAACAGACCACTGAGACCATCATTTTCTTATCCTATAGTAGGTGCCCCATCCTAATTCCAAGGGTTTAGAGACAGTCATGTTGGGCAAAGTAGTGGAATTTGAGGTTCACAAACAGCGGGGTATCGAGAGCAAGGAAGTATGAAACAATCAAGGTTTTCTCGCCAGCAGTGTCACCACTGTTAGAAGCTTCATTTAAGGGAATGTCGGTTTGGAACTAATATTTGCTTTTGGTGAGGTATGTCCGGGCATATGGTGAGAGACTGCCTAAGATGGGGCATGAGTAGTATGGCGCGACCTACCGGATCCGCCGTTGCATCATATTTGTTGGGTGTACAGCCTACTGGTGGTCGTAGAGGTGCTAGAGGAGCCGCTAGTTCTAGTGGAGTACAGCACCATACCTATGTTTTAGTGGGTCGGCAGAATTTGGAGGCTTCTCCCAATGTGGTTACAGGTACATTATCCGTCTTTTCACATAATGTATATGCATTGATTGATCCGGGTTCTACGTGATCATATGTTACTCCATTGATTGCTGAAAAATTTAATAGGACACCAGAATTGTTAGCTAAGCCATTTGAAGTATCTACACCATTGGTGAGTCTATTATAGTCAAAAGCGTTTATCGTAATTGTATAGTAACTGTTTGTGACCATGATACATGGGCAGATTTTATTGAGTTGGAAATGGTAGATTTTGATGTTATCATGGGTATGGATTGGTTGGCTTCTTAGTATGCCACGGTAGATTGCCGAGCTAAGAAGGTACATTTCCATTTCCCATAAAAGACCATCCTTGGATGGAGGGGTAATATTGGAGCACCGAGAGGTAAATTTACTTCCTATTTTAAGGCAAGGAAATTGATATCCAAGGGGTACATATGCCATCTAGTAAGAGTGTAAGATACCGAGGTGAAACCACCAACTCTTTAATCGTTTCCGGTGGTAAATGAATTCCTTGATGTATTTCCTGAAGATCTCCCAGGTTTGCCTCCAGAATCGGAAGTAGAGTTGGTATTGATGTGCTTCCAGGTACTTAGCCTATCTCTATTTCTCCGTATAGAATGGCCCTAGCAGAGTTATGGGAATTAAAGAAGCAATTAAAAGATTTGCTGGAAAAGGGATTCATAAGGCTTAGTAGGTCCCCTTGGGGTGCACCAGTATTATTCGTACGGAAGAAAGATGGCACATTGAGAATGTGCATTGATTATCAATAATAAATATCCTCTCCCCAGAATTGAAGATTTATTGAAGGGTTTTCTTTCCATTTCAGCACCTTTAACAAAGCTAACACACAAGGCAACCAAGTTTCAGTGGGATGATGCATGTGAGAAGAGTTTCCAAGAGCCGAAGAATGAATTGACTTCTACACTCGTATTAGTACTCCCAGGAAGGTATAGAAGGGTATGCGGTGTATTGTGATGCTTCAGGAGTCGGTTTGGGGTGTGTATTGATGCAGTACGGTAATGTAATAGCATATGCCTCACGACAGTTGCGACCACATGAGAAAAATTATCCTACACTTGATCTTGAATTAGCAGCTGTGATATTTGCTTTAAAGATATGGTGCCATTACTTGTATGGGGTTCATGTTGACATATATATCAATCATAAGAGTTTACAATATATCTTAAAGTAGAAGGACTTAAATCTGAGGCAGCGGAGGTGGCTTGAACTATTAAAATATTATGATATTGATATCTTATATCATCCAGGGAAAGCAAATGTAGTAGCCGACGCATTAAGCCGCAAAGCAATAGGAAGCACTAATGGCCAGTTGATGGAAAAGCAGGTTCTTGTTAAAGATTTATATCAACTAGCCAGCTTGGGAGTTCGTCTTCTTGAATCTCCAGACGAAGGAGTTATTGTGCAAAATGCGGCAGAGTCTTCATTTGTAGCTGAGGAAAGAAAAGCAATATGCGAATCCTATTTTATTGCAGCTGAAAGAGAGTGTACAACAAGGTTCGATAAAGGTATTTGACCTTACTCTAGGGGGAGTGCTTCAGTGCCAAAGAATATTATGTGTACCTGATGTAGATGAGCTAAGAAGACGGGTTATGACAGAGGCACATCATTCACGGTATTCTATTCATCCAGGAGCCACAAAAATATATCATGATTTGAAAGAAATGTACTGGTGGGGTAACATGAAGAAGAGCATTGCGAAGTTTGTAGCTCAATGCTCAAATTGTCAACAAGTAAAAGTAGAGCATCAGAAACCTGGAGGTTATATGCAATATATAAATCTTCCAGTTTGGAAGTGGGACATAATTAACATGGATTTCATCACAGTTTTGCCTCGTACACTGCAGAAATTTGATTCCATATGGGTAATAGTTGACAGGCTTACCAAGTCAGCGCATGTCCTACCCGTCAAGACCACCTATACAGTGGAAGATTATACACGGTTGTATGTTAAAGAGATAGTGCGACTACACGGGATTCCAATCTTTGTTATATCATACAGAGGAGCTCAATTTACTGTACACTTCAAGAAATATTTTCAGAAGAGTTTGGGAACCCAAGTGAATCTGAGTACGACTTTTCATCCTCAGACAGATGGACAAGCAGAGCGTACCATCCCAACACTTGAAGATATGCTACGAGCTTGCGCATTGGACTTTAAAGATAGTTGGGATGGTCATTTACCTCTTATTGAAGTTGGCTACAACAATAGTTATCATTCACGTAGCAAGATGGCACCTTACGAAGCTTTATATGGAAGGAAGTGTAGATCACTAATCGGATGGTTTGAAGTGGGTGAAACTGCCTTACTTGGGCCAGATCTTGTTCATCAAGCTATGGAGAATGTTAAGGTGATGTAACAGAGGCTACAAATGGCCCAAAGTCGACACAAGTCATATGCCGATATTAGAAGAAGGGAATTAGAATTTGACATAGGTGATTGGGTATTCTTGAAAGTGTGACCAATGAAAGGGGTAATGAGATTCGGAAAGCAAGGAAAGTTGGCCCTATATAGCGTGACATATAAGATTGTTTGAAGATTTGGTCAAGCTGCGTATGAATTATCACTAACCCAAGCACTCTCCACAGTTCATCCAGTGTTTCATGTTTCGATGTTTTGAAAGTGCATAGGGGATCCATCTCGTATTGCTCCCATGGAAGAGGTGCAAGTTATGGAGGATCTCACCTGTGAAAGAGATACCTATGGCCATTCTGGATCAACAAGTGAAGAGTTAAAGGAATAAAGAAGTAGCTTCCGTGAAAGTACTTTGGAGAAATCAACAAGTAGAAAAAAAAAATAACATGGGAAACCAAAGAAATGATAAAGTCGAAGTACCTGGATTTGTTTCAAATGGAAGAAAAAGCTTAAGGTGCGGAGTTGAAGCAATAACAAGTAAGGTTTTACAAGCATGAAGTGTATATGATAACATGAAGGATAAACTTAGACTTAACTTTGTTTAAATGGGATAATGTTACTAACATTCGAGGACGAATGTTCCTAAGGGGGGAAGGATGTAACACCCCGTACATTTCCGAACCTATGAGACTACCATAGCATTTATGGAATTATTTAAACATGACAAGGTTGGGGTATTACACATTAATTGTAATGGGCTAAATTTATATGTGTTAATGGGCTCAATAAAGGCCCAATAATTAAGCAAAAAGACATGGCCCAAAAGAAGAAAATGATCCATTCTTTCATTGAACAAGTAAACCATCGATTATTGATCAAACTGTGGCTAAGGATAAGAATTAAAAGGACTATATAAGGTGGAAAATCAGATTTTATTCACTAAAGGGAACATGCCAATTCTTGACTTTTCCGAAAAAAGATATATTTCATTTCTCTTTATACAAACCCTAAGGCAACCATCTCTTTTGGAAAAGATCATCACTATGAAAGCTTGGGTAAGTGTTTACTCTCATGGTTTAATATATTATATTCATAATAGGGTGCATGAATCATGTTGGTTATGTTGACAAAGTGTGGAGAAGTTCATTATGTGTGAAACAGTCTATGTTTGCTTAATCAGTAAAGGGTTTTGCCTTATAAACTTGAAAGTGGAGTTGTGGTCTTGAAGAAAGTGAATTTTATGGATTAAATATCAACATGTATGATGTGGTTATGTCCCTAACTTGCTTCCTCTTTGTGTATAACTTTTGGAATTGTTGTTGTGAAATTATGCATGGAATTGGTGACGTATTGGAATGAAAATGTAGTTTTGGTGATGTTCATGTGCGTTGTGAAACCATGATTGTTCATTGTCATCCAATATAACTTAAAATACTAAAAGAGGAGCTTAATTATAACCATGGACCATTCATTGCAAAAAAAAGGACCCAAAAATGACCCCTGAAGGCTGAAACGGGCACCCGCCCTCACGGGCAGGGCACCTGCGGGCGTAGATGTCAATGTAGGTAGCCCTGGACAGGGCTGGATGGGTACCTTCAGCCACATGTTACCCACCTGCAGGTGCAGGTGACCCCACAGGTCCCTCCAGGATCCCGTTTTGCATGTTTTTATCTCTTTTTGGTTCCCGAAAACCCTCTACCCTTCTTGGATGCAATTGTCAACTTATGGTACCTCTTGAATGACTTTGAAGGAGTAGCCCGGAGGCATTTTGAATGGTATCAATTATGGATTGACTTTATTGTGTTGTTGTGAAAGGTGTTTATGTGATGTAGTGAGGTAAATGTGACATTGTATTGAAGAGGAAGTGTAAAGTATAACTTTGGTGTGAAATGCTCTCGTTTTATGATGTCTTAGTTAATGTGTGTAATGGTGTGGTGTTGTTGGTGTGGTGATGTAGTTTATTGTATTGTGAAGGGTGAAATGATGTTACATGGCAGTCATGTAGCTCATTATCGTCTAATGCACTAGTAATGTAGTTAGTTGTTAACGTGAGCTCCGTATGTACTTGTGATGTAGAGTAGCATGTAAGGAAGGAGTTGGGTTGTTGTATTCACCTATAGGATTGTGTATTCATATTTGGAAGATAAGGTATATAAGGTTTCTCTTTCCCGTATTCTTTGGTAGCACCTATTGTTCTCATTGTAACCGACTTGTTTCCATCTCGAAATGTTCTAAAGTATCTCATTTCAGGTTTGACATATATTGTTAATCACATGTCTCTTATTCATTGACTATTGTTCCAAAGTCCCAATAATGTTATGACCACCAATGTGTCAATCTCACAAAAGTAAAGGAAAGAAGTAATGCAAAGAAGTAATGCATATATGGTTACTTTATGGTTACTATATGGTTACTTTATGGTTACTTTATGGTTACTTTATGATTATTGGATCAGGGGGAAAGCTCAGTGGGGTAAAAGTCTAGCTCGATGCCAAACCTGCTTCATTGATTTATGGGTGGTAGCTCAAAGGGTCGAAAACCTAACTAGAGACGATCCCAAGATTATTGGATCTAGGGGAAGCTCAGTGGGGCAAAAGCCTAGCTTGATGTCGAACCTGCTTTATTGATTTATGTTATGTTATTGACGGTATTATTGACGGTAATATATGACGGTATTATTGATGGTAATATATGACGGTATTATTTGACGGTAATGTACATGAAAGCAAAGAAAGTAATGAAAGCAATGTACATGGTTCCACACATACACAATGGTGGTTTATCAATATTGTCCACTTACTTGTATTTGATTCCATTGAAGTTCTTATGTTTTATGCAGTTACTTATGGCTTTACATACTCAGTACATTCTTTCGTACTGACATCCCTTGTGGGATGTACAGGTGCTAGTAGACCTCCATAGTAGGATACGGATCATCTGCAAAGTGTTGGTGAGCTCCAGATTGATTCGAGGCTTTTCGAGTCACACGTGTACATTGGTTTTGGTACTATGTAAATATTGTATAAAGCGGGGACTTGTCCCGACTTTAGGAGTGGTTATGTTCTATTAGAGGCTTTTGTAGACGTTGTGGGACAAATGAAGGGATGTAAGGAATGTATGCCTTTGTCGTGGTGGCCCTAACGGCCAAGTTTCTTATATATGTCATATGTTTTCCATGACTTCCGTTATTGGTATCTTTCATACAGAGACATGCATACAAATGTACATGAATAAAGATCGGTTCTCTCGGGCCTTAACGGCTTTGGGTACCAGTCCGCTCCGTTGGAATTCGACGCGTGACAAGTGTTGTTTGTATCCTATCTTCGGGAGGCTACAAGACATTTTTGGGAAAATCCTATCTTTTTGGTTTACTTTCAGGCATTATATCTGTGTTGGCTTCCAAATTATTATTTTGTTTCACTCTTTCGCATATGGTTAGGATACGGGGTACGGCAGCCAGAGATCAGGACCCCAAGCCTGCTACTAGAGCACTAGTTCTGGACAGAGGTTGACCTAGAGGTCGAGATCAAGTTAGGGAGCCATTGCCAGATTATATTATTACTTTTGAGCCAGAGATAGCACCAAAGGTACCGCTGTCATAATAACATGTGTGAACGCATCAGGGATCAGTTTTCTGTGTTGAGATAGGGTTCTATGAATATGGCCAAGAATGAGGTGAGGTTTCACAAGCTAGCTCGACATACCACTATGATTCTGCCTAAATAGTATGAGAGGATTCGGTTTTTTATCAAAGGGCTGAGACTACCGCTTCGCAGGGCTACTTAGAGTTTGCTAACTTAGCAAAAGTTTTTTACTGATATTTCTGACCATGTATAAACTATTGAGGAGATGGATTGCGATGCCCAAGGGGGCAGCGATAAGAGGCCCCGTTATCAGGGTAGTTATAGTGGGAGCTGCAGTGGCTCATAGTTCTAAGGTTGAGTATTTCAGCATAGGTACCCCCAACGTCAGTTTTATCAGTACAAGGGTCAGCCTAGTAGGCCCTTTTAGGAAGCGCTTTAGATTTCAAGTGGGATTCAGCCTAATTATGGTAGTTCGGGTGGTCAGAGCAGTAATCATCCAATGAAGGGTATTTGGTTAGGGTCATCCAACTGAGGTGGCCATTTTGGGTCATTCGAACATTCTAGAAAGAGCAATGTGCTAGGAGCTTGTTATGAGTGTAGTGTTGTTGTCCACTTTGCCAAAAAGTGCCCCCATCGTGGGATGATTGAACCTGGAGTTCAGAGAGCTCCGCCGATCAGATCAGTTCCACCGTAGGTCTAGGGTGGTGCTCCGAGTAGCAAGAGTGGTCCCTAGGGTTCTAGAGGCGTTCCTCAGGCAGGTATGATAGGTGGTCGGGCAGACACCCAGTCTAGTAGCGTATAGGGCCATTTGTATACTGTACCTGGTAGGCCAGAGACTGAGGCTTCAGATGCTATGATTACAGGTATGATTTTAGTATGTCATCAACCAACTTCTAATTTGTTTGATCTCGATTCCATATTTTTGTATGTTTCTGCTTATTATGCATCGCAGTTGGGTTTGTCTTTAAAGTCTTTATTTGTGCCATTGCATATAGCTACCCCATGGGGGATTTCTTAGTAGTGGATTAGGTATATAGATCATGCTTGGTAACTATTTGAGTGTTTGATACTCCAATTGATTTTATTGTGTTAGCTATGCTGGATTTTGACGTGATTATGGGCATGGACTAGTTATCCTTCTATCATACGTTCTAGGATTGCTTTACTAAGACCATTACCTTAGCCATATCTGGCATACCCTTGGTTGTGTGGCAGGGTTCTTTTAGCCATGTGCCAATGGGGATTATTTCTTATATTTAGTCTAGGAGACTGGTTTCCAGGGGTTCTGAGTCATTCCTTGCTTATGTTGGGGAGGTTAGTACTGTGAGTCCTTCGCTTGACTCCATTCTAGTTATTTGTGATTTTTTAGATGTTTATCCTTCTAACCTACCTGACCTTCCTACTGAGCATGATATAGAGTTTTCTATTGACCTCGAGACAGGCATCCGACCTATTTCTATGGCTCATTATTATATGGCTCCTATCGAGCTAAAGGAGCTAAATATTCAGCTTTAGGATCTTTTGGGTTAGGCTTTCATCATACTTAGTGTATTTTTGTAGGGTGCTCTAGTTCTATTTGTGAAGAAGAAGGATGGTTCTATGAGCATGTGTATTGACTACAGGCAGCTCAATAAGGTGATAGTGAAGAATAAGTATCATATGCCTCATATTGATGCTTTATTTGACCAGCTTCAAGGTGCAGCGGTGTTTTCTAATATTGATTTGAGGTTTGGTTACCATCAGTTAAGGATTAGGGTTGAGGACATCCCTAAGACAGCCTTCAGGACTCATTACGACCATTATGAGTTCTTGGTGATGTGTTTTGGGTTGACCAATGCCCCAGCAGCATTTATGGATTTGATAAACACATTTTCAGGCCTTATTTGGAATCCTTCGTGATCATTTTCATTAATGGCATTTTGGTATATTCTAGGAGTTAGGAGGACCACGAGCAGTAATTTAGGACTCTACTCCACACTTTGAGAGATCATAGGCTTTACGTCAAGTTCTCAAAGTGTGAGTTCTGGCTTGAGTTTGTAGCTTTCTTAGGGAACGTGGTACCCAAGGATGGTATTATGGTGGACCCAACAAAGATTAAGGCTTTTTGTGATTGGGCTAGGTATTCATCGAGAGTTTTGCTTTTATTGTAGCCCCTATGACTAGATTAACTAGAAAAAAGGTTCCGTTTCAGTGGTCCATAAGTTGTGAGGTGAGCTTTCTTAAGCTCAAGGACTTGCTCACTTCAGCTCCTATTCTGACTCTTCCAGTCGAGGGTGAGGGGTTCAATATCTACTGTGATGCTTCTGGTAATGGTTTAGAGTGTGTTCTGATGCAGCAGAGTTATGTTATTGCATATGCATCGAGACAGCAGAAGGTACATGAGTGCAACTATCCCACTCATGATTTAGAGTTAGCTGTGGTATTTTTCATGCTTAAGATTTGGAGGCATTACTTCTATGGCGTTCGTTACAAGATCTTCACTGACCACCATAGTCTTCAGTACATAATGACCTAGAGGGAGCTTAATTTAAGGTAGCGTAGATGAATTTAGTTATTAAAGGTCTATGATATCTTTATTCTATACCATTCGAGCAAGGAGAATATGATAGCGGATGCCTTGAGCCGAAAGACAGTGAGTATGGATAGCTTGGCCTTCATTTTCGTTTTGTAGTGACAGTTGGCTTTGGATATCCAGTCCTTAGACAACATGGTGGTTCGTCTTGATGTTTCTGACCCTAAGAGGAATCTTCCTAGTGTTGAGGCCAGATCTACCTTGTTAGAGCAAATTTGGGATCATCAGGTGTTAAGGGGTGTGTCCAGGAGGGCTACCATAGATTCTGAGGGTGTTCTGAGATTTAACAATTGAATTTGTGTTTCAAGGGTTGGAGATCTGATTCAGTTGATACTAAGTGAGGCTCATAGCTCCAGGTATTCTAATCACCCCGGGACAACTAAGATGTATAGGGATTTGAAAAAGCATTACTGGTTGGGTGGTATGCGGAGAGATATAGCAGAGTTTATGAATTGGTGCCTATGTTGTAAGTAGGTAAACGTCAAGCATCATAGACCTGGTGGATTGCTTCAAAGGTTACCCATTCTCGAGTGGAAGTAGGAGTGGGTCACTATGGATTTTGTAGGTGGTTTGCCTCTACTTCCCATGGTTATAATAGAATTTGGGTCATCGTGGATCGATTGACCAAGTTTGTCAATTTCATCACTGTTTAGACTTCTTTTAGTGTCGAGAGGTTAGCCCGTATCTATATTTGAGAGGTGGTTCGCCTTCATGAGGTACCCATGTCCATTATTTTAGATCGAGGCTCTTAGCTCACTTTTAGCTTTTGGAGGACATTTTAGGAGGAGTTGGGTATCCAGGTTGATCTTAGCACCGCTTTTCACCCCCATACTGATGGGCAGTTGGAGCAAACTATTTAGGTTTTGGAGGATATGCTCCACGCTTATGTGTTAGATTTTGGAGGTTAGTTGGACCAGTTCTTAGCATTGGCAGAGTTTGGTTATTACAACAGCTACCATTCGAGTATTCATATGGCTCCATTTGAGGCATTGTATGGTAGGCGTTGTCAGTCTCCAGTTGGTTGGTTCAAGACTTTTGAGGTTAGGCCCCGTGGTATAGATTTGCTTCGTAAGTCTTTGGACCGAGTTCGAGCGATTTAGGATAGGCTACTGGTAGCTCAAAGTAGACAAAAGAGCTATGCTGACCATAGGCTTCGTGCCTTGAAGTTCAGAGTTGGTGACCAGGTCTTTCTGCGAGTATCGCCCATGAAGGGTGTGATAAGGTTTGTAAGGAGGGGCAAGCACAGCCCCAGGTATATTGGACCATTTGAGATCCTACGAATAGTTGGGGAGGTAGCATATGAATTAGCTTTGCCTCCAACCTTTTCAGCCATCCATCTACTTTTCCATGTGCATATGTTGTGGTGCATTATTCCGGATGAGTCTCACGTGCTTTGATGGGACTCGGTACAGTTGGATAAGAGGTTGACTTTTACAGAGGAGCCTATTTCTATTTTGGCCAGAGATGCCAGGCAATTGCGCTCTAGAGACATTCCAGTAGTTAAGTCTTAGTACGACACCATCAAGTCGAGGATGCTTCCTATGAGACCGAGCATGATATATGGACCCAGTATCCCTACCTGTTCGATCCTCAGGTACATCTTGATCCTTTATTTTTGCTATTGAAAGTATGTGTAGAAGTGGACGTTGTAATGACCCTCATGGTCATATTCCCTATTTCCATGCTTTTACTATATTTAGAGCTTTCCATAGTTGCCCTAAGTCATTTATTACTTACTGGGACTAATAGTTTAGTTACCGGGCTATTAGTTTGGTTATTAGAAGCATTTCCCTATTTTAGAGCTTTTGAAATTAAAAATAGGGTCTCAGGACCAAACCTCAAGTAAACGGCCTCGGATGCCAATTTTGATAGTCTCATCAGCTTTGGAATGTCAATTTTAGGCTAGGAGGACCCTTGGTCTGGGCGGTCTCGAGGCTTTAGAACTCATTTTGGGCTATTGGGAGGATTTTGGTTAAAATGGCCCATGGGGTGTGGGGCCCACTTTTTATCAAAATGGCCCCTGTTGGAAATTTTGATGGGGCCGTTGAATCCAAAATATTGAATCTGGTAGGGTAACATAGTTCATTTGTGAGCACGGGATTCCAAACAAATCTCGAGCACCCGATCCGAGTTCGTTGGGACTAGTTAAACTTGGTTGGTACTAAGTATCTGGTGCACCTACTTAAGCAGCTAGGGGACTTCTTTAGTAGTGTTTGCTTTAGCGTCCCTAGACCGCTTTGGTGAAGCTGGACCAGCCTTGGACTGGCCTCTTTTGCTGCCTCTCGGGCGCTTTAGCAACCCTAGGGTACTTAAGCAGTGACCGCTTTAGCAGTCATTTAGCCGCTAAAGAAGCCATTGTTTGTGTTATATATATTCCACTTCTCTTCTTCTCCAACACTTTTACCTAAGTGTACCACCATTTTTGACATTCCAAGCTCAACATCAGTGAGGTATTGAGTGTGTGAGGCTAGTATTTATCTCGGGATTATGGTGTTGGGCCCCGTTTTGGTATATTTTTGGCCCATTCTCTCCTAGTATAGTGTGCTATCATTCGTAGGACTAGAATTAGTGCTCGTAGTGCCTTGGGATAGCATGGGAAGCCTTAGACTAGACTCGGGTAGATTTTAGTTTAGGTTTAGTTATCTGGACCCTGTAGCGGGCCCCACTGCCTTTTGTAGATAGTGTATTTGGGCATGAAGATTCTTTAGGCTTAGTTAGACTCTTGACTACTATTTTGGGCTATTACCTTTGGTTGGGTTTGACTTAGACTTGTTTCTGGCCTATGTTAGCCCCTCTTTTTCGGGTAGAGTAGTAAAAGACCTGGACCGCACTATCTTAACCTAGTATTTGGGATACGCCTTGCTTAGTAAACTTATCCGCTTGAGGTTCGTATTTATGACCTTACGGTCTCGAGAAAGGCTTGGAAGCCTTGATTTTTTTCCTGTTAGCTAGATATGCTTATTTCTCTGTAAATGTATTTATGTTCTGGTTCAAGTCCAATATATGCTTTATTTTTACTACTATTGTGAATCCTGGTATGATACTGGCATCAGTTACGGTTATAGATATGGTTCCTATGTACGATCTTTGATATGGTTTGGCATCAATTTTACTATCGAGATTGGTTACTTATATGATCACTTGTTTCTGGTTATGGTAGGGTTACTATGAGTTCTGGCTAGATCAGCATCAATTTATGATATGGCGTGGATGTTCAGGAGATGTTTACGGTTGTTAATAGGAGTATTGGCAGTGGTACTGAGTTCTGTTGTACATGATTCATGTTGCCTCTCATTATTACCCACTATTTGCTGGTCGAACCCAAAGTCTGGCCTCTCGTTATTACCCATTGGTGTCGATTCAAGTTTGGTACATATCAAGATTTTTTATCATGAGTTGGGGTTACAAAAGTTACTTGAGATTGGTTCAGTTGCTGGATATTTACGTTTCCTGTCTTAGTTTTCTCTTATTTTCACCTGCCGATTTATGGGGGCTTGGTAGTGTTAATTGTCTTGTTGTGTGTGCCTTCTAGGATTATAGGGCCCCAGTTAGGTTATAGATAGCTCGTTTCTCTTACTTTTGAGTTATTTATTTCCCTTACTACACTTGCTTACCCTTGTTACTGTTGACTTAGCTTACACACTCGCATTATATTTATGCTTTTTCTATATTTGAGTTCAGTCAGCTGATGATGTCTACTAAGTACCCATTGCTTTGGTACTCATACTGCACTTCTGCATCTTCTCCCTGATGTAGATCCGAGTATGAGCCACTAGCGTTGGCATTATTCTCAGGCCTAGCTACTGATCCAGAGATGGGGTGAGCTTTCTAGAGTCTGTGGCTGATCCTCATCGATCTATTTCAGTTACAGTCTTTTGTATTCCAAGACTACTATATGTATTTATATTTTGGATACTATCTAGTGCTCTTGTTTTTTGTCATAGTGGCTCTAGTACCGACCTTACCATGTCTTGGGAAGGATTATTTTTGTTCATTTTTTTTTCTCCCTATCTTGTTTAGCATGCGGTATATATATATATATATATATATCTTTACTTCTGCTTTTATCATGGTTGTATTTTGTTTCATCCTTGTTTTCTGTTACTTTCCACCTATTAGACCATTATTTGTTGTTTCGGTCTATGACTTGGCTTACCTACTGGTGGGTTAAAGTAGGTGCCATCATGACCTGAGAAATTGGATCGTGACATCTATTGCTTTTACGACGGCTGCTTATGCAACCAGGCCACACCTTAAGCAATGTTAGAAGTATATATTTCTAATGTGCTCGCATTTAACGAAATATTTCATGTTTTTAACCATGAATAAGTGCAAGTTCTTAAGCAACTTTTATTGGATTTGATCTATTTGAGGTCTCATGTGCAGGATAATATGTTAAGGCAAGAAACAGTGTGAATTATATTGAAAAGAGAGACTTAACGACCCACGTGATGAGCCGTTGATCCTTTGACAGACCGTTCTCTAGACCTTAGTGCTTAAACAGTATGCAATGCTAAGTGTTGGCAAGTCGATGCCCAATTTGATGGACGGTCAACCTTTCGAAAAATCGTCACCCCAACTGTATCACTTAACCAGTATGTAATAAGTGGAGAACATCAAGTGATAAAGCAGCTGACGTACCTTCAATACTTCGATGGACCGTCGACACAACTGTAGAGCTTAAGCAGATTCCAAGTAATGTTCACTGGATAGAGGTGATGGTTAAGGTTATGGACCATCACTTAGTCGGCGGACCATCAACTTAACCGTTAGATGTGAGGCAGTCTTCTTCTGAGTTCAATTAGATTTCAAATCTATGAGTGGCTAAACCCCACAACTAGGGTTGTGGGAGCCATGGTTAATTAACCTCTTTAGGGTAAATAATGGTGTAGATTCGCATAGTCTATTGCTTGTATCGTCAATTCTTTTGTCTTGTATGATTTCTAATGGTTGCAAACATTAGAACCCACCCTAGGCTTAACATACTTGAGAAAATAAGTAAAGTCTAGGAAAAAGAGTTAAACACAAGGATTCGAGGTTTCTAACTCTCATCTAATGGTTAATGTTGTAACAAGATTGGCTAATTTGGGGCAATTATTATGTTTCATAGTGAAATTACTCTTTGTCTGAAAGGATTAGAGTGATAATCATATGAGTAGGTTGAGAAACACTTAAAAGTTTCATAGCCATGCAAGCATAGCACTAAAAGAATCTACAATTATTTGCGGCCCATGTGTGTCATGAGACCATGGTGAACTGTCACAACCCAGAATCAGAGGTCATGATAAGACCTACAACCCAATCTCGGTAGGTAAGCCTAATTCCACAAGAGATATGAAAAGACAAAAAGAAGATAAATAATAATCAAATACGAGACTTTAGGATAAAGCCAGGCCCATAATATAAAACAACTCCAAAATCTGAAATATATAGAATTCAAATATCAAAATCTAGTTTCATGAGTAAAGAACACTCTAAAACCGACATAGTGTAAAAAAGTACATAAAACTCTGTCTCTAAATGTAAAATAAAGACATAAAGTTGTTCGAAGCCAAGCACAAACTCCGAAATGGAGAGCTCGCCGTGACTTCAAAATTCTCAAATTACACGAACTAATGATCCACGAGTTGGACTCAAACTAGGATCTACACTAAAAGGGTACAGAAAGTAGGAGTGAGCATGGTCCACTTGTACTTAATAGGCATCATAGGCCGACCAAGTAAAGTAGAAAACTGTACATATAAAGTGTAATGACCCTCTAGTTTATTTCCTATGTTTTCATTCTTTTACAGTATTTAGAGATTTCCTATAGCTGCGCCAGGTCATTTATGACTTGCTGGGACTGAAAATTCGATTTTTGGGTAGTTCGTTTAATTTTTATAGTCATTTCCCTATTTTGGAAATTTTAAAGTTATGAAATGGGTATCGGGCCAAAACCTCAGGTAAATGGTCTCAACTTTCATTTTTGATAGTCTTATCAGCTTTGGAATGTCGTTTTAGGCTAGAGGGACCCCGCTTCTAGACTCATTTTGGGCTATTGGGTGGAATTTGGTTAAAATGGCCCCTTGGGGTATAGGACCCACTTTTTTATTAAAATGGCCCCGGTTGGAAATTTTGATGGTTTCATTGAGTCCAAAACATCGAATTTGGTAGGATAGCATAGTTCTTTTGCAAGCATGAAATTCAGAACCAATCCCGAGCACCCAGTCGCAGTTCGATAGGACTGGTTGAACTTGGTTGGTGCCAAGTATCTAATGCAGCCGCTTAAGCAGCCAAGAGACTGCCTTAGCGGTATCTGCTTTTGTGTCTCTGTACCACTTTAGCGGGGCCTGACCAACCAAGGCCTGGTCACTTAAACGACCCTTGGGCACTTTAGCGGTGACAACTTTAGTGGTTTTTTAGCCGCTAAAGCGGCCATTGCTGGTGTTATAAATGTATCACCCTCCTTCATTTTCAGCTTGTATCTCTAAGTATAAATTACCATTATAGACCTTATAAGCTCTAGAATTGTGTGGAAATTAATTATTTGAACCTGGTTTCAGCTCGGGAAAGTGATTACAAGTGTTTTGGCCTCATTAACTTGTAAGTAATGGCTTCAATTTTGGCTTAAATTAGTAGTTTAATTCCTTCTTTCTCTGAATTCTTTAGGGATGATTTTGGAACTTTTTGAGCTCAGATTTAGCTAAATTGATGTGGCAATTGATCATTGAGCTGAGTGGGTTACTTTGATGATTTTAATTTCATGATTCTACAAGCGGGCCCCACATGGGATTTTAGTCTGATTTCTGACATGGAGAATTTACACATAATATGGGTATCATTTTTCTTGTCTTGATAAATAGATCATTATTTTGATAGTGTGGCAGCTCTTAGAGGCCTCTTGGTGTCATGCCCCGAATCCCAACGAGGCGTGATTGGCACCCAAAGCCGATATGGCTCGAGAGAACCAACCTTTGCTCATGAACATTCGCATACATAACCTCATATGAATCTTATTACACCTTGTGCAACTATGAGGAAGTCATAGACATGAAAATATAAGTCATAGCTATGTATGTAAAACTTGGCCGTTTGAGCCATCAAGTCAAAACGACATGTACCTTCACATTTATACACCTACATCCGTCTACAAAAGCCTCTAACAAAATGCATTGACAAAACGAACTAAAAGTCGGGACAAGTCCCTTGTTTATACAACATGTACGAAATCAAAACACATGTACAACAGTGACTCGGAGATGCCCCGAACTAACTGGAGCTCACCGAAGATCTGCAACACTGACAATCTACTGTGAAGGCCTACTAGGACCTGCGCCTGCAGCAAGTAAGGTAGGTCCCCCGAGGGGGTCAGTACGAAGAATGTACTGAGTATGTAAGGCTCAAATGAAACTGTAAGCTATGAAAATATGTCAAGAACTCAAGTTCAAATGCATAACCAATATAGATAGGTCACAATGTAGATGCGTCACTATTCAGTACTTTTGGAATTCATGCACATTACGTTCTTTCTTTCTCTTGCCTTTACTTTACTTTACTTTTACATCACTTATACACTTTCTGGGCCCACGTCATGCAGGTGTTCTTTTCACCCCATGGATAACATAGCATCATCATGCAGGTATTCTTTCACCCCATGGATAAGATCATATCGTCATGCGGGTGTTCTTGCACCCCATGGATAAATGGCCATCATCAGCAGGCGTTTGCGCCCCATGGATAAACTATCATCATCATGCGGGTATTTGCACCCCATGGATAACACCCATGAACACAATCAACATGCATTACTTTATTCTTACTTCATTTCTTTACTTTTGAGAGTGATACCGCAATCACTTGTGAGACATTGATACTTTTGATACTCATAACTTTACTAGAAGCTTTGGATCAATAATCAATGAGTGAGAGACATATGAATACCTTGGCAATATGAAATTTTTGGAAACATAGCCCCGTCATGGAAACATAACACTATTGGAACCATTTGGACAATAATCATTGAGCAAGATACATGAGTACATGCATTATTGGAACATTGGAACACAACCTTATTTGAGATTTTGGAACATTAACCATGAATATGAGACTTACCAATGACCAATGAGTAGGAATTATATGACAATGATTGTAGATAATCGGATATGGAATACCTTAGCACATTTCGGGATGAAACAAGCGTAATGTCAATGTGACTACTAATTGCCGTAGAAAGATACAGACAAAGTAACCTTACATACCTTATCTTCCCAATGTAAGTACACAACCAAATATGTGAGCGCAAAAATTCCGCTCCTTCTTTACGTTTCTCTACATCACAAGCATATAATGGAACCAACATTAACCACCAACTACCTTATAAATGCATACAATAACAATAAGTCACACGTTTGGCTTTAACATGTTATTTCTTTTTCTACGATACCATTTACGGCATGGTCATATCAATAATACCACAACATGCCCAACATTGACCAAAGTATCACCACTAGTATGTCACACCACGTTCATACTTTCCGCTCTTTATCATCACCACATCATAATTATACCATCAATTACTTTACAAATGCATATAATATCAATGAGTTACATGTTTGCCTTTAAACATGCCATTTCCCCTTGACAATACCATTTATGAAATTATCTTACCAAAAATCCCACAATATCCACAACATTGACCAATACATGATAATCAATACATTTCACCACAACACTTCTCCTTTACCCTTTCTTAGCCACACCACATCACAAATAACCCATTAACTTACCATAATACACCTCATAGCACATATCGGCCAAAATCCCACAATATAAACCTATAGAAAAATAACAATTTTAATAACAAAATAACACCATACATGTTCATATTTCATCCATACCATGCTTTTTCATCAAAGGCACAAGTCCTAATTCAAGCTTGGATCTCATGGATCACAAATCTTATACAAAAACACCAAATACCATATCCATCATTTCCAAGCATGACCAACTTGATATACATAATCTCCCATGCATATAATATATGAAAGTACAAGAATAATCACTTACCCAAGCTTGGAATATGGTGATCTTGTCCGAAAATGCCTTAGGGTGTTTGGGAGTCAAAGAAGGTTTCTTGAGATTTCTCTAGAAAAAGATAGAAAAAGCATGTGTGTTTCTCTTCAATAAAATCAGAATTTTGCCCCTTTATATAGGCCCTTACTTTCCATGCTTAGCCATTTGGCATTTAATGCAATGTGTTGCATTAGTCAATGGAAGAATGGATCATTTGACCCATTCTTGGCCCATGTTTTCTTTCTCATTTTGGGCCCTTTTTGGCCCAATTCACTTAATCCAATAAAATCAATAATTTCTCAGGTTTAATTCATTCCATACGCGTTACAAAAATATTCCCACTCATGCTATTCATATCCGTAGCCGCAATCAAAAACCAAGTGATTCTAGCCACGTTTGGCTTATTTTGACCTTAAGGGCAAAACTGTCATTTTGACCCCAAATTCGTTCTCGAGTAATTTTATCATACCAATATAATATGTCATTCATTTCATGTATATACTCGTATTTGTATAAGTAACGTGGAAAAAATTGGCTCGGTACGTCCCCGGATACCCTTGAGACTTAGAAATTTCCAACTTTCGAAAAAGTGAAAAATCCAAGGTGGCGCGCCAACTTACTGCCTCTGGGCTAAAAATTTTATCCCAGAGCAGCGTGGCACGGTCCCAAATGCGCCCCATACTTAGATTTTTCAAAAATTCCATTTTTCGACTTCTCTTCATGGGTTTGGTTAGATACTTCAAGTCCTATTCTTTAACTTACTTCTCAACCTTAATATACTTTGTTTAGGGGTCCTCTTAGACTCATTTTGAACCCCACAAATGTTCTACGAAAATCATAAAACACCTCCTATGAAGGTTTAATCACATATACGAGGGCCAAATTCAATTATCTCACCAATAACATTACAATAGACGTATGTATGGCTCTTGACACCTCAGTAAGCATTGCTCAACATCGTCAAGTAGGGTTAGGAAGGTACGGGGTGTTACATTCTTCCGCCCTTAGAAACATTCATCCTTGAATGTTAGTAACATCCTCTCATATGCATCTCTATACTCACATATATATACATATACACATTTCACTTCCCAATACTTTCTTGTTATTGCTCCAATTCCGCACTTTGAATTTCTCTTTCGTTTGAAACCATTACAGGTACTCCAACTTTATCATTTCTTTGGCTCTCCACGTGCTTTCTTCTAGTTGTCAATTCCTATAACCTTTCCTAATATTTTCACTTACCCCTCTAGCATAGCAATATATATCTCGTAATAAGTAAGATTCTCCATAATTTGCACATTTTCAATAAAAATAATGGATCTCGACATATGACTTGTATTAGCTTGTAGCTACTATTGTACCACCTTATACCCAACCTTTCTATATATATATATATATTTTTTTTGGACTGTTACCTCATCCTGTTGCCGATCATTAATACGCATTTTGAATGTGCCATTTCTTTTGTGTGCAAATAACACTGGTGCACCCTACAGGGAAATACTAAGTCTTACCAACTGACATGTATATACCTTTGACATAACTTTCCTTATGTCAGGTTAGGAAACAAATTTATCTTTTCGTTCAAGGACGGTCTTTTGTGCAGGAACAATAGAAATATACTTTCGTAGCTTGGCAATCTTCGTGACATACAAGAAGTCAACCACTTCATACCCATTACAATACTAAAGCTCTTTCATTTCCATCTCCATCAGATCAACCATCATAACATGATCAAAAACATCTACTATACCATTATGATATACTCTTTTATCTTAGATTCACCAACTAGTGTAGAGACTCTAATTAGCATAACTAGTAATTCTGGTTTCTTTCAAATTCATTCTACAATCAATGGTGTAACATATAATAAGGGAGCATATGGGTCATTCAATGCAGATACATCATGGTAATATACCTAAATACCTGTATCGTCGTCAGGAGATGTTCCCTCATTTTGCCGGTCCACTAAAGCATAAGTGCTATTCTGGACCCCACTAATACTGGCTGCTCCTCTGGCGCCTCTGCCACGACCAACATACTGCACACTTTGGTCTAAAGAAGGAACCGATGCTGCTGATGCCCCAGTAGACCCCGTAGGTCATACCATATTACCAAAGCCTCGTCGTGGACAGTCTCTCATTAGGTGACCCGGCATACCACACCAATAACAAGCATCCATCCCCCTCTGACATTCACCTTCATGAAATCGTCTGCACAACTGGCACAGTGGGCGAGAAGACCCTGTTGTCTGTAAATCTGGCATCCTACCACTTTTCCCAATATGACTGCCCCTGAATCCTCGAGAGTGATATGCAGAGCCTGCGGTGGAATAAGAGAATGAGGGTCTAGGAGGTAACATTTGAGATCTAGATCCTCCTGGGGACACTATAGACTGCCCCATGGATCTTGCCCGTTTTACTAGCCCTTCCTCAGATTTCTGTATTCTCTTTCTTTGCCTTTGGTCTTCCATTTTCTGCGCAAAGGCTTGAATTCTCGCTATGTCCATATCTCGATTTAAGGCAACGATAGTACAGTTCCGTACAAAATAAGGCTCCAATCTATCCACATATCTATGCACTCTATCTTCCATCGTGGCCACCACATTTAGAGCATGTCGTGCCAAGGAATTAACTGCAAACTATATTCTCTAACACTCATATTTCCTTGGCATAAATTTAAAAACTGATCCGCACGAGCCTCACGGATCTCATAGGGAAGATAGTGATCCAGAAATACCGCTTTAAATTCTTCCCAGGTAGGTGAGTTTGCACCATTATCTAGAGCTTTCTTCTAGTCCTCATACCACAATATGGCCTCACCCTTCAATCTATAAGATGCTAATTCATCTGTTTCTACACCTATTACATGCATCACCTCTAGTGCTCTTTAAACTTGGTCCACAAAATCCTGTGGATCTGCTTTCAGGTCTGACCCAGTAAATATAGGAGGGTCCAATTTTAGAAAGTCCTGCGTACGCCGACAAGCTGCCCTAGCCGCGTCATCTTTATTTAACATTGGACCAATTCATCCTTGTGCTTGTGCAGCTACTAACTGAGTCAACATATGTACTGCATTTCATAAATCCTGATCGGTGGTATTCATAGGTGGTTCCGCAGGTACTTCTCTACCTCTTGGCTCTTTTGGAGCTGGAAAAGTAGAGGAAGACTGCGATACAATCTCGGCGTCAGCTCCACCTTGACTAGCTTGGTCAGGTGGTAATCGACTCATTCCTTCTTTATCAGGAACATCCACCTGCTTCCCTTTACCTCTACCTCCTCTCATGTTCGGCATTATTACTATATCACAGAAAACATTTACCATGGTCAGACACAATTCAACTTATAACACTGGCTCTATTGCACGATCTGGAAGTGAAGAAAAGAAACAACATCCTAAATGTCCCGTAGCCTCCTACTTATAAATGTGGTGCACAACACATTGATAAGTAAGACTCTACTCAGACACGGCTTTGTAGACACCCTTAGACCGACCAACTTTTATACCACTTTTGTCACCCCCCGAATCCCAACGAGGCGTGATTGGAACCCGAAGCTGATATGGCCCGAGAGAACCAACCTTTGCTCATGAACATTCGCATACATAACCTCATATGAATCTTATTACACCTTGTGCAACTATGCGGAAGTCATAGACATGAAAATATAAGTTATATCTATGTATGTAAAACTTGGCCGTTTGAGCTATCAAGTCAAAATGACATGTACCTTCACATTTATACACCCACATCCGTCTACAAAAGCCTCTAACAAAATGCATTGACCAAACGAACTAAAAGTCGGGACAAGTCCCCGCTTTATACAATATGTACAAAATCAAAACACATGTACAACAGTGACTCGGAGATGCCCCGAACTAACTGGAGCTCACCAAAGATCTGCAACACTGACAATCTACTGTGAAGGCCTACTAGGACCTGCGCCTGCAGCAAGTAAGGTAAATCCCCTGAGGGGGTCAGTACGAAGAATGTACTGAGTATGTAAGGCTCAAATAAAACTGTAAGCTATGAAAATATGTCAAGAACTCAAGTTCAAATGCATAACCAATATAGATAAGTCACAATGTAGATACATCACTATTTAGTACTTTTGGAATTCATGTACATTACATTCTTTCTTTCTCTTTCCTTTACTTTAATTTACTTTTACATCACTTATACACTTTCTGGGCCCATATTATGTAGGTGTTCTTTTTACCCCATGGATAACAAATCATCGTCATGCAGGTATTCTTTCACCCCATGGATAAGATCATATCGTCATGCGGGTGTTCTTGTACCCCATGGATAAATGGCCATCATCACGCGGGCGTTTGCGCCCCATGGATAAACTATCATCATCATGCGGGTATTTGCACCCCATGGATAACACCCATGAACACAATCAACATGCATTACTTTATTCTTACTTCATTTCTTTACTTTTGAGAGTGATACCGCAATCACTTGTGAGACATTGATACTTTTGATACTCATAACTTTACTAGAAGCTTTGGATCAATAATCAATGAGTGAGAGACATATGAATACCTTGGCAATATGAAATTTTTGGAAACATAGCCCCGTCATGGAAACATAACACTATTGGAACCATTTGGACAATAATCATTGAGCAAGATACATGAGTACATGCATTATTGGAACATTGGAACACAACCTTATTTGAGATTTTGGAACATTAACCATGAATATGAGACTTACCAATGACCAATGAGTAGGAATTATATGACAATGATTGTAGATAATCGGATATGGAATACCTTAGCACATTTCGGGATGAAACAAGCGTAATGTCAATGTGACTACTAATTGCCGTAGAAAGATACAGACAAAGTAACCTTACATACCTTATCTTCCCAATGTAAGTACACAACCAAATATGTGAGCGCAAAAATTCCGCTCCTTCTTTACGTTTCTCTACATCACAAGCATATAATGGAGCCAACATTAACCACCAACTACCTTATAAATGCATACAATAACAATAAGTCACACGTTTGGCTTTAACATGTTATTTCTTTTTCTACGATACCATTTACGGCATGGTCATATCAATAATACCACAACATGCCCAACATTGACCAAAGTATCACCACTAGTATGTCACACCACGTTCATACTTTCCGCTCTTTATCATCACCACATCATAATTATACCATCAATTACTTTACAAATGCATATAATATCAATGAGTTACATGTTTGCCTTTAAACATGCCATTTCCCCTTGACAATACCATTTATGAAATTATCTTACCAAAAATCCCACAATATCCACAACATTGACCAATACATGATAATCAATACATTTCACCACAACACTTCTCCTTTACCCTTTCTTAGCCACACCACATCACAAATAACCCATTAACTTACCATAATACACCTCATAGCACATATCGGCCAAAATCCCACAATATAAACCTATAGAAAAATAACAATTTTAATAACAAAATAACACCATACATGTTCATATTTCATCCATACCATGCTTTTTCATCAAAGGCACAAGTCCTAATTCAAGCTTGGATCTCATGGATCACAAATCTTATACAAAAACACCAAATACCATATCCATCATTTCCAAGCATGACCAACTTGATATACATAATCTCCCATGCATATAATATATGAAAGTACAAGAATAATCACTTACCCAAGCTTGGAATATGGTGATCTTGTCCGAAAATGCCTTAGGGTGTTTGGGAGTCAAAGAAGGTTTCTTGAGATTTCTCTAGAAAAAGATAGAAAAAGCATGTGTGTTTCTCTTCAATAAAATCAGAATTTTGCCCCTTTATATAGGCCCTTACTTTCCATGCTTAGCCATTTGGCATTTAATGCAATGTGTTGCATTAGTCAATGGAAGAATGGATCATTTGACCCATTCTTGGCCCATGTTTTCTTTCTCATTTTGGGCCCTTTTTGGCCCAATTCACTTAATCCAATAAAATCAATAATTTCTCAGGTTTAATTCATTCCATACGCGTTACAAAAATATTCCCACTCATGCTATTCATATCCGTAGCCGCAATCAAAAACCAAGTGATTCTAGCCACGTTTGGCTTATTTTGACCTTAAGGGCAAAACTGTCATTTTGACCCCAAATTCGTTCTCGAGTAATTTTATCATACCAATATAATATGTCATTCATTTCATGTATATACTCGTGGTTGTAGAAGAAACGTGGCAAAAATCGGCTCGGTACGTCCCCGGATACCCTTGGGACTTAGAAATTTCCAACTTTTGAAAAAGTGGAAAAACTAAGGTGGCGCTCCCACTTGCTGCCTCTGGGCTAAAAATTTTAGCCCAGAGCGGCGTGGCACGGTCCCAAACACTCCCCATACTTAGATTTTTCGAAAATTCCATTTTTTGACTTCTCTTCGCGAGTTTGGTTAGATACTTCAAGTCCTATTCTTTAACTTACTTCTTAACCTTAATATACTTTGTTTAGGGGTCCTCTTAGCCTCATTTTGAACCCCACAAATGTTCCACGAAAATCATAAAACACCTCCTATGAAGGCTTAATCACATATACGAGGGCCAAATTCATTTATCTCACTAATAGCATTACAAAAGACGTATGTATGGCTCTCGACACCTCAGTAAGCATTGCTCAACATCGTCAAGTAGGGTTAGGAAGGTACGGGGTGTTACACTTGGAAGGGGAAAGCTCCGGTACAGAGGATTAAGCGAGCGTTCGGCGGTGTCCAGGTAGGTTAGGCTTAACCTCATTTTAGATTGAGCTTAATTATGGTATTAAAGTACTATTGTGATAGTTTTGGGAAGGTTGTTTAAGCTCAGTTATCGTTTTAGTATTTTTACACCTTATTAGCTGGTTAGGGCCCTTTTGGGTAAATTTCGTGCCTGTTTCCCCCTAGCATAGTGTATTTATCATCCTTTAGGACTAGGATTAGTGCATACAGTACCTTGAAATGGGAATGGGAATCCTTAGACTAGACTCGGGTAGGTTCTGACCTAGTTTGGGTTATTGGGACCTTATAGTGGGCCCACTACCCTTTTTAGATAGTATATTTTATATGAAGTTCCTTTAGGCTTTGTTAGGCTCATGGCTACTACTTTAGGCTATTAACTTGGGTTGTGATTGACTTAGACTAGATTGCTATCCTATTTTAGCTTCTTTTCCTGGCTAGAGTAGTAACTGACCCTAGACCGCACTTTCTTAGCCTAGAATTTGGGAACCGCCTTCCCTTAGTGGACTTAACCACCCGAGATTGGTTTATATGAAATTAGGGAGTGGGAATAGGCCTAAAACTCTTTTATTTTTTCTCGATGTCTAGTTATGCTTATATTTATATATACATTTCAGTTCTGATTCAAGTTCGGCGTATGCGCTATTATTATTTTTATGAGTTCTGGTATGAATCGAAATCGATTTATGATTATGGATTACTGTCCATGAGTTCTGGTATGATTTTGACATTAGTTTATGGTAGAGTTTGGTGTTGTGACCCAGCTATACACGCAGGTGTACGTGATCGTTCAAGTAATATAATGGCTCCTTTAAAAGAGCCGAATATCGAACCCAAGGGACTTTCGTTAATAGAAGTCAATTTTAGACGTCCAACAGTAATTAAAAACTAGTGTTGCAAAAAAAAAAAAGAGGGATTTGTTACTAAAATTAAATGATTGCGTACTATAAACTACTATCTTTGCTACCGTAACTTCAGTTTTTGCAAATATGATTTAAAAGTCAATAAAAAGTAAATTCCCAGGGTCAAGGCACTCCGAACATCATCCCTTGGGCATAAATGTTACTAATTCAGGCAATTTGAGTCGTTTATATTGGTTATTGATCACGAGGTTAATGTTACAATTATATTCGTCTCCTCACTATAACCTTCTACTAGAAATTGGAAATCTAACTACATCATTGAGTGGTGATAGATTTAACCAATTCTAATGCCTTTAAGATATCTTCTCGTAATTGAACAGGCGTGGCGGATTAGGAACCTCTCGGTCCTAACCGTATATCAATCTCTTGGAATCCCTTCCTCAATTAAAGATCATGCTTCTTATATTCCACGTTCTATCTCTTAGTTTCTCTCTCGAGCTCACCTCAAGACAATGGATTTATTTCAATGGTGATTAAGCATTAAAATAGTAAAATTGAGAATATAAGAATAACCAATAAATGATAAACTTCAGCCAAAAACCAATAAAATTTAACTCAAGAGATTCATGTTCATAGCCTCAACCCCAAGAATGAGGGATTTTAGCTACTCATTCTTTGAATTAACATCATTCTTTGATAAAAAATCTTAAAAATAAATAAAAGATGAAAAGAAGAAGAATGAAACCTAATTTCAGTCCAAAAAACGCCCAAAGTTAGCCTACAAGAGATGGAATAATGATACAATAACCCAAAAGCCCTATTTATAGACAAAAACTCGGGGATAAAATTTGCAAAAAAAGGGCCCGGCACGCCCCCTTGCTGTCCACTTGAGTAAACATTGTGCCAAAAGTGGCCCGGCACGCCCCTTGGCGCGCCTGGGACTTAGACTCCATTTTTCTTCCTTTCTTCGACTTTTCTTTGTGAATTTGGTTGGATTCTTCAAGTTCAAATCTTTGGCTAGCCTCTTAACTTCAATATCCTTCGCTCGTATCTCCTCCAAGCCTCGCTTTCCACGCCAAAAATGCTCCAAATTGTCATAAATTTCACCTACAAGGGTCTAATCACATTTGTTAGCACAATATCAAATATTCCATCAAAACAATACAAAATACATACTTATTGCTCTCAAAACTAAGGTAAACATAGGTCAAAGTTGGCAATAAAGCATATAAATATGCCTTAGATCACCACCCCACACTTGAACCTTTGTTCATCCTCGAACAATAACCACACTCAACTCATGGAGACTTTAGAAAACCGACTCACAATAGGTATTCCTGCATAGCTACACAACCACATTCATTGCATTATGCACTTAACACGCTAACCTCACTAACAAGTGAATAGAAAATTGAAATGACCTATCCTCACAAAACAACTTTACTAGTTGCGAATTCATGCATGATACATTACCAATAGATCACCAACCTTTGCTAAACATGTGCTCTCACCGCAAGAGAATCACCCAATATTTCACACAAATCTTTCAAAGTAACTATTGAATGGGTGCATAAAAAGTTCTCTCACTCTCGAAAAGAATTCACATGTAACACAAGATGAATCATAAGCTTGCCCTTAGTGTAGTACTCCACTAATAGTCGAATGTTAAAGCTCAAGATCAAGTAGGACTTCACAGGTTGTAATGTAGGCTAAAGGACGGGTAGGAACTATTTGGTCAAGAGTAGTGACTATCTTCCCTAAGCGCTTTAATACACTACAAATTACATTAAGTTCACCTTTAACCAACCTATTTTACACCACTTTTGGCTTCCCCATTCTCTTTTGGTTTGTCCCATCTTTTTAAGCTAGCTTAAGCATATTAGGCAAGGAGTAATTGCTATCAACACATGATTCACTTCTTTTGGTCAATTTTTTTTTCTTTTCATGACATTACTCCCTACCAACAACACATAAACTTCACACAAACAAAAGCTATATACTTGGGGCTTCAACTTCACTTTTTCCTTCTTCAATTCTTTTTTTTCACTCCTTAACATCTTAATTTCTCAATTAAAGCGCTTAGGAATTTTGGATGAAATTACTGTTAGTTTAAAGAAAAGGATTAAGCTACATATAAGGCTTCCAAAGAATAAGCTAAAGGCTCAACGGGGCTAACTAGGATCATATAATTATACTAACTTTCACATCACCTCTCTTATTACTCTTATGAGATTGGTACTCTTACTTATGAACAATTGGCATAAGGATAATCATCATACTATAGGACTTTGGAACAAGACATGATTGGAATAATGCTATTCAAACTAAAAAAGCTCTCTTTATCTTATTACTCTCATTGAGATAGTTCTCTTAGAATTTACAATGTTATGACATCTTTGGAACTTCCATCAACGACTAAGAGATAAGTGAATCATCATTCATCTAAGAATAGAACACGTATGAATAACAATATACGTCAACCTAAATTGATATACTTTAAGCCTCTCGGAATTGAAATAAGTCCAATGTCAATGTGAACAACATGTTGCAGAAGGATATGAAAAAAGGAACCTTACATACCTTGTATTCGCAATACGAATATACAATCTTAAATGTGCATACAATAGCCCCGCTCCTTCCTTATGTTTCTCTCTACAACACAAATACATAATGGAGTGTTCATTAACCACCACTACCTCATAATGGAATATAATGACAATAAGTCACATGTTTGGCTTTAACACGTCATTTCCCCCTTGACAATACCATTTATGAAATTATCATACCAATAATACCACAATATTTCCAACATTGACCACAATATCATTTATGACTTATTATACCAATAATCCCATAATAGTCCATACATTGACCAATACATAATAACCAATAGCATGTCACACCTAGTTCATACTTTCCACTTTCCATCATCATAACATCACAATTATTCCATCAATTCACTTCAATACACCTCACAACAACAAATCGGCCAAAATCCCATAATTTACACTTATGGAAAAATAACAAGTTTAGGACCATAATCACCCCATACATGTTGATATTTCATCCATACCATGCTCTTTCATCAAAACCGCAAGTCATATTTCAAGTTTAAATTCCATGGATGGCACATCTTTTACAAAAACACAAAGTACCATGTTCAACACTTCCAAGCATAACCAACATGATTTACATACTCTCCCATGCATATAGTATATTAATCCACAAGAATAAACACTTACTCAAGCTTGAAAAATGATGGTCTTGCTCCAAGAGAAAGCTTAGGGTTTGGAGTTGAGAGAAATGATTTTGGGAAATTTCTAGACTTGGCATGAGACTTTTGTGTGTTAAAAATCTGATTTTTGGCCCTTTATATAAGCCCTCAATTCATCCTTAGCCATTATGTATAGCATTAATTGCTATTTCTAGAAGGTCTTTGAAAGAATGGGTCATTTTGTCCATTTGGGCCAAGTCTTTTGCCTCATTTGGGCCTTTATTTGTATTGAGCCCAATTACTACAACCCATGTATATCCACCAAATTTCTCATGCATAATCCATCATATATATCATGTTTAAACGATTCCATAACATCACGACATTATTCTCTTACAAAGTCCTCATTCGTAATCTCAATCGCAAAAATAGGAATTCTAGTCGCCCATGGCTTCACTTGAACTTAATTTGATAAATACTTGTGTTTCATGATTTGATCATGTAGGAGTATGTGGAAGTGTATTAAGGTATTTGAAGCTTTAACAATGCTTAAAGAACTCCAAAGAACCAAAACAAACCATATAAGAATCGACGTAGAATTGCGTTGCGAAACGAGCTCGGAAGGGCACATTTTTTGTGCCTTGCGCCACTGCTGCAAAGCAAGGCAGTGGCGCAAGAAATCACTGCCCTCTGAATCAGGGGCTTACGCCACACCCCCTTAAATAGGGAGTGGCGCAAGTTTCCAAGCTTTGCTGAATTTTTTGGCCATTTTTCCAACACATGCATATCATCCAATGCCCCATCCAAACACTACAAAATACGTACTTAGTGATCTTAATCATCAAGTAAACATGACTCCAAGTCACCAAATGAGGTTGGAATGTGTACGGGGTATTACAAAAATGCTCTACGAAATCACAAAACACCTTCTACGAAAGTCTAATCGCACATATTAGGTCCGATATCAAATATTTCACCAATGACACTATAAAACACATACTCATGGAATATCAACACCTAGGTAGATATGACCCCAAGGTATCAAGTGAGGTTAGAAAAGTATGGGGTGTTACAACATTTAGCCCATATTTTCGTTTTTGGCCTTTCGGGACTGGGGAGCGGCTGGAACCTTATTTCCTGAGCGTCGTCGCTTGTGAGAACTGGAAGCAGCCACATTAGATTCTGACATTGTACCTGTGTCAAAGTTCCACAAGTAAGTCAATTTCCCATGTAAATATAGCTAACCAACTTTATGTGCGGTGGCTTTAAGGGCTACCCCACACTTAGTTGCTTAGCACCAATTCAAAATATATGGGCGTATGGGTACTTAGACTTCCCCTCATCACTTAATGCGCAATTACAAAGTCCAACCCATATATAAAGTCAACATCCCCAACACAAGTTCCACAATCCCATAATTGTCGACTTGTTTTACTCAAGAATTCAAACAAGTATCATACACATTCAACAATATATGGGTTATATCAAGTGATTTCAACCAACAATTTTCTCATTTACTACTATATAAGCTAAACCCACTAGCAATTAATCAACTAAAAACAAGATCAATAAGAACAATTTCACTGGTACTTCAAGTTCTCATTCATGACACCACATAAGTTCCAACTATATCATAATACTCAAGGCAAACTACAAAGAACAGACATGGCATCAAAAATTTGAATTTCAAGAATCCCCACAATTTCAACATGCTCATAGCAATCTAGAGATAGAAAGCTTAAAGAAACATACCTTGATAGCTTTAATGGAGTCTTGTAATCACAACCCAAAGATGATAAGGTGAGAAATTATGCTATGTGTAGGCAAGAGAAGATAAAAGTAAGAGAGAAAATATTTTATGTTGTGGGAGAAAAACAAATCGGTTCTTTGTTGTGGAATTGGGGAAGATTTGTCAGGAATAAAGAGAAAATTGGGGATTTAAAGGATAGGGGGTGGGGTGGGGTGGGTAGGCTCCTTTTAATAAAAAAAAGTTCCAAAAACTTAAGGGGGTAGCGGCCCGGCACGCCCTTTGCCGTGCTATCTCGCTACCTGTCTCGCCAAAAATTTGGGCAGGAGCGGCCTGGCACGCTGCCTGGAGCGCCTGTCCACTGCCTATGCTAAAAAAATTTTGGACCTAAGCAGCCTGGCGCGCTTGCCCACTGTCCATGCTAAAAAATTTTGGGCAAGTGTAGCCCGGCACGCCAGGCACCGCGCCTCATTCTTAACATCATACCTGGGCATTTTTCCACACTTTTCACATAATTTTGATGCAAAACTTCACTCCAAAGCATGTCCTACCTTCCCGGCACCTTCAAAAGATCATATATTTCCAATTTACCTTTTTCTCTTGGATTTACATGGTAAAATACTTCGTGTATCTCTGCATAAACAATAAATCCTAGAACTAAGTTAGAAAAGACAAAATTTTAAAAGAGATGGGTTGCCTCCCATCAAGCGCCTTAGTTTTGGTCGTGGCACAACTCTTCTTTTTGTATTTTTACTTTATAATTCCTAACTATTACAATACATTCATGGGTTGCCTCCCATGTAGCGCCTTGTTTAATGTCGCGGCTCGACTACGCTCAGCTCAATCATTATCAAGGTGAAGCACGTCCTCCTTCTGCTTCTCTTCATCACCAAAATAGTGCTTCAATTTTTGGCCAATTACAAGAAATCTCATACCATCCTCTTTATTCATGATTTCTACCGCACCATGAGGAGTTGTGCGACTTACCTCAAAAGTCCCACTCCACTTAGATCTTATCTTGCCCGAAAACAACCTAAGTCTCGAGTTAAACAGTAGTACCAACTGGCCTAGCTCGAAAGTATAGTGGAGAATGTGCCTGTCGTTCCATCGCTTCGTTTTCTCCTTGTAGATCTTTGTATTTTCATATGCATGGGAGCGAAACTGTTCCAACTCATGTAGTTTCAACAACCTCCTTTTACCAGCCAACTTCGGATCTAGGTTCAAATTCTTCACCGCCCAATATGCTCGGTGGTCGAGATCAACCGGGAGGTGACATGCTTTCCCAAAGACAAGATGATATGGAGAAGTCCTTATAGGTGTTTTATATGTAGTTAGATAAGCCCAAAGAGCATCATCTAGCTTGAGCGACCAATCTTTTCTCTGAGTATTCACAGTTTTTTACAAGATTTGTTTTATCTCGCGATTAGACACTTCCACTTGCCACTTGTTTGGGGATGATACGATGTGGACACCTTGTGTCTAACACCATATTTATCCAACACACTCTTAACCCAATAGTTTATAAAGTGTGAACCTCCGTCGCTAATAATAGCTCTTGGAGTTTCGAATCTTGTGAAGATATGTTTTTGAAGGAACTTCACCACAACCTTGGAATCATTCGTAGGAAGAGCAGCAGCCTCTACCCACTTAGACACATAATCTACTGCTACAAGTATGTATTGATTCCCATTCGACTTTGGAAAAGGGCCCATAAAATCTATCCCCCATACATAAAAAAATTTCAACTTCTAGGATATTAGTTAAAGGAATCTCATGTATCTTTGCAATCGTCCCCATACGTTGGCATTGGTCACAACTTTTCACAAATGCATGTGCATCTTTAAATAAAGAAGGCCAGAAGAAACCTGATTGTAGAATTTTACGGGCTGTGCGTTCGCCACCATGATGACCACCATAAGGTGATGCGTGGAAACTTTCCAACACATGTTTCACCTCCACATCAGGAATACATCGTCTCACCACCTGATCAGGCCCTTGCTTGAATAAATAAGGCTCGGCCCAAATATAAGAACGTGCCTCATATGACAGCTTCTTCTTTTGTTGAGGACTCGAATCAAGAGGAAATAGCCCACTCACCAATAGATTTACAATGTCTGCATACCATGGCAACTCATCAACCCCCAAAACTAACAATTACTCATCTGGAAATTCCTCACAAATACGCCCATCATCAGCTACATGTGTCAAGCTCTCAAGTCTAGAAAGATGGTCGGCAATCTGATTTCCTGACCCCTTCCTATCTTTAATCTCCAAATCAAACTCTTGTAACAATAAAATCCAGCTAATCAACCACGGCTTAGCATCTTTTTTATTAAACAAATAATGTATTGCAGCATGATCTGTGTATACAATGATGCTAGTGCCCACCAAATATGATCTAAATTTATCAAAGGCATATACCAAAGCTAACATCTCCTTCTCAGTCACCGTGTAATTCACTTGGGCTGCATCAAGGGTCTTACTTTCATAATAAATAGAGTGAAATACCTTGTTCTTCCGCTGCCCAAGAATTGCACCAACTGCAACATCACTCGCATCATACATGAGCTCAAATGGTAAAGCCCAATCCAGAGCGATAAGGATAGGTACCTCTACCAACTTCTTCTTCAAGATCTCAAATGCCTTCACACTTGACTCACAAAATACAAATTTAACATCTTTCTCTAAGAGCGTGCACATGGGGCATGCAATCTTGGAAAAATCTTTAATGAACCTTCTGTGAAATCCAGCATGTCCCAAGAAACTATGCACCCCTTTCACCGACACAGGGGGAGGTAATTTCTCGATAACTTCAATCTTTGCTCTATCCACTTCGATCCCATGCTTTGACACTTTATTTCAAAGAACTATACCTTCCGTCACAAGAAAGTGGCATTTTTCCCAATTGAGAACAAGATAGTTTCTTCACACCGAGCAAAGACTCTATCAAGGTTTTGCAGACATACCTTGAAAGAGTTACTGAAGATCAAAAAGTCATCCATAAAAATCTCTACGAACTCCTCCACCATGTCATAAAAAATATCCATCATGCAACGCTGAAAAGTAGCAGGTGCGTTGCACAAGACAAAGGGCATACGCTTGAAAGCATAAATATCGTAAGGGCATGTTAATGTAGTCTTCTCTTGATCTAGAGGATCTATAGCAATTTTATTATACTCAGAATACCCATCAAGAAAATAATAATATTCCTGCCCGGCTAAACGATCCAACATATGATCAATAAAAGGGATTGGATAATGATCTTTCCTCGTGGCATCATTTAGTTTTCGATAATCCATGCAAATACGCCACCCTATCACAGTTCTTGTAGGAATCAGCTCATTATTATCATTCGTGATCACCATCATACCACCCTTTTTTGGGACACACTGTACTGGACTAACCCATGTACTGTCAGAGATAGGGTAGACAATGCCCGAATCTAACCACTTAATTACCTCTTTCCTTACCATTTCTTTCATTACTGGATTCAAGCGTCGTTGGTGTTGCACACTCATCTTATGCCCTTCCTCCATGTAAATTTTATGCATACACAAACCCGGATTAATACCATGGATGTCAGACATCTGCCAACCGCCTTCTTTCTTCTTTTGAGTATCACCAATGCTGTACCAACTTGTTCCCTTGATAAATTTGCTGCAAGAATAATAGGAAGGGTCTCATTATCACCTAGGAAAGCATATTGAAGATGAGATGGAAATTCTTTCTATTCAAGCTTCGGTGCCTCCTCAATAGATGGCTTGGTTGGAGGACCGAGTGGACGATTTAAAGGTTCCCATCCACCCTCTTTAGCATAGATACCCATAAGATCAAGAACCTGCACTATATCAATAGCTTCCGCATCACCAAAAATATTTTTCCCCATCAAAAATTTTTCCAACGGATTTGTAGACAAAGTGTGGATGTTTTCAGCTTCCAAATCTATAGTTGTAATAGCTGACAAGTTCTCATAAATTTTTGGTAGCTTCAAAGCCCTATAAACATCAAAAACCTCAACTTTATCATGAGCTCGCATAGTCAGCTTCCCTGCTGCTACATCAATGATCACACCTCCTGTGGCCAGAAACGGATGCCCCAAAATAAATGGGACTTTCGGGTCAGGCTCAAAATTCAGCACCACAAAATTAATCGAAAAGATCAACGACCCCACTTGAACCAGAACATCCTCAACAATACCATCAGTTCTTATCATGGATCGGTCTGCTAGGTTTAGGAAGACCCAAACCCAACTCCTTGAAAACTGAAGTGGGCATCAGATTTATACTAGCCCCCAAATCGCACAACCCACGAGCACATACACAATCTCCCAGAGTAATTTTTACAGTGAAGCTTCCAGGATCCTTCATCTTGGTGGGTAAACGGTTTTGAATACGAGAGCTACACTCCTCAGTCAGTGCAACTATGGCATACTCTGTCAATCTACTCTTGTTTGCCACAATATCTTTCACAAACTTAGCATACTTTGGAATACCCTGCAAGATATCCACAAGAGGCAAATTAATGTGAACTTTTTTAAGTAGTTCAATGAACTTACCAAAGCATTCGTCTTCCTTCTCCTTCTTGAACTTCTAGGGAAAAAGAGAAGGCAACTTTACACTATGGATTACTTTATCATCTTTGGAGCTTTTGCCAGATTCAACTTATTCGTCTTCAACCACAACTTCTTTCGGCTCCAATTCTTTTGCTGGTGGAGCTATATCCTCTAAATTCTTACCACTACGAGTAACAATAACATTCACCTGCTTCGGGTTTGGATCGGTGTCACTTGGAAGACCTCCTTGAGGCCTTGTATTCTGTGTATTTTTTAACTGACCAATTTGTTTTTCCAAATTTTGAGTAGCCAACTGATTGTTCCTCATATCTGCTGCCAGCTTAGCTTGCTCTACCATAATTTGCTTCAACATATTTTCCACGCTCATATTTCCAGGCTTAGCACCCAATTGATTTCGTTGCCCCTGCTGTTGGTTGTATTGTGGTGCATATCCTTGAGGCCTAAATTGATTCTGATTACCTCCCCAAGATAAGTTTGGGTGATTTTTCCACCCAAAATTGTAAGTATTTCCATAATTCTGTGCTCCAACTCCTCTCTGGGCATTGCCCAACATATTCACGGAATTCGAATTTGTACTACACAACTCGCTGGTGTTGTCCCTATTTTCGCATGCATCATACACCACAGAAACCTGTTGTTGTACTGCATTTATGGGAGCTTGTTGCTGCCCCAAATTCAAACTGCTGAAGTGATTGTTCATCATGTTTTCAATAGATGAAATTTGGGCAGATAATGCCGTGACTGCATCCACATCTAGTTTCCCAGCAACCTTCTTTGTAGAATTTCTAGAAGTATCACCATGCCAGTCTGGATTTCCATGCGAAATATGATTCAACAAACCATATAATTCATCGTAAGTCTTCTCTAAATCTTGTCCACCTGCAGCTGAATCAAGTAGAATTTTAGTGTTGGGGTCGAGAGCCTCAATAAAAATATGCACAAACACTTTATTTGCTTGGTGGTGATGAGGACAATCCCTCAACACTGATTTGAATTGGTTCCAGGCTTGGTATAAATTCTCATCATCTCTCTATCTGAAACTTAATATCTCACTCCTTAACTTTGCTATCTTTCCAGATGGAAAGAACCTTATCAAAATTTCCGATCAAGATCATCCCAAGTAGTGATAAAATTCGCCAGCTCTGCATCTAACCACCTCCTTGCTTCCCCCAACAGAGAAAAGGGGAACAAAGTTAGTCTCACATAATCCGAAGACACACCCGTAGGAATATGTGTCACTGATCTCCAAAAAATTTCGGATGTGCCTCTATGGGTCCTCATGAGCAAGACCTATAAACTGTCCACTTGAGTGCAAGAGTCGCACCATGTTCTGTTTAAGCTCAAATCTACCTCCAAATGCCGATTTTAGAATACTGGAGGTCACATTAGTAGCAAGTGGGATCGCCACGTCGTGAACTATTCTAGCTGCCATCACTAACAACTCACGTCTATCTGCAAGTGGGTCTTCAATTCTTACGGGATCACCCCATATGCCTTCGTCAGCCAGTTCAACTTGCGGGATTGGGTAATCTGCTGCCTGTCTCCTCAATCTATGAAAGTATCTCTCAGGTTCAAATTGCGGGGTTACCAAATCTTTGTTCCTTGCCAGCGTTCAGATGAAGTAATCCTGCAAAATAGGATAGCTAATATCAAGTTGTCAATACTTAGCTGAAAATTAGAGTAAAAACTTCAATAATTGAAATCTATCTATTTGAAAGTCCCCGGCAACGGCGCCAAAAATTATTGCAACCCAGCTATACACGCAAGTGTACGTGATCGTTCAAGTAATATAATGTCTCCTTTAAAAGAGCCGGATATCTAACCCAAGGTACTTTCATTAATAGAAGTCAATTTTGGATGTACAACAGTAATTAAAAACTAGTGTTGCAAAAAGAAAGAGGGATTTGTTACTAAAAATTAAATGTTTGCGGACTATAAACTACTATCTTCACTACCGTAACTTCATTTTTCGTAAATATGATTTAAAAGTCAATAAAAAGTAAATTCCCAGGGTCAAGGCACTCCGAACGTCATCCCTTGAGCATAAATATTACTAATTCAGCAATTTGAGTCGTTTATCTTGGTTATTTATCACGAGGTTAATGTTACAATTATATTCGTATCCAAACTATAACCTTCTACTAGAAATTAGAAACCTAACTACATCATTGAGCGGTGATAGAGTTAACCAATTCTAATGCCTTTAAGTAAGAGTTAACCAATTCTAACGCCTTTAAGTTATCTTCTCGTAATTGAACAAGCGCGGCGGATTAGGTACCTCTCTGTCCTAACCACATATCAATCTCTTGGAATCCCTTCCTCGGGTAAAGATCACGCTTCTTATATTCCACGTTCTATCTCTTAGTTTCTCTCTCGAGCTCACCTCAAGACAATGGATTTATTTCAATGGTGATCAAGTATTAAAATAGTAAAATTGAGAATATAAGAATAACCAATAAATGATAAACTTCAGCCAAAAACCAATAAAATTTAACTTAAGAGATTCATGTTCATAGCCTCAACCCCAAGAATGAGGGATTTTAGCCACTCATTCTTTGAATTAACATCATTCTTTGATAAAAATTCATAAAAATAAATAAAAGATGAAAAGAAGAAGAATGAAACCTAATTTCAGTCCAAAAAACACCCAAAGTTAGCCTACAAGAGATGGAATAATGATACAATAACCCAAAATCCCTTGGGCGTGCGTGGGACTTAGGCAAATTTTTGCCTCTGAAAAGATGTGCCTGAGTGGCCCGGCACTCCCTTGGGCGGGCCCCCTTACTGTCCACTTGAGTAAAAATTTTGCCAAAAGTGGCCCGGCATGCCCCTTGGCGCGTGTGGGACTTAGACTCCATTTTTCTTCCTTTCTTTGACTTTTCTTTGCGGATTTGGTTGGATTCTTCAAGTTCAAATCTTTGGCTAGCCTCTTATCTACAATATCCTTCGCTTGTAGCTCCTCCAAGCCTCGCTTTCTACGCCAAAAATGCTCCAAATTGTCGCAAATTTCACCTACAAGGGTCTAATCACATTTGTTAGCACAATATCAAATATTCCATCAAAACAATACAAAATATATACTTATTTCTCTCAAAACTATGATAAACATGGGTCAAAGTTGGCAATAAAGCATATGAATATGCCTTAGATCAGTTGGCTTCTTATGGGATCACCTATGTTTTATTATGGAATGGATACTATGAGTTTCGATTCGAGTCCGACATCTATCTATGGTTACGCTTGGAATGTTATGGCATTAATTATGGTTGTTACTGGGAGTTTTGGTAGTTGTACTGGCTCTATTGTACATATATCATTTGGCCTCTCATTATTATCCGGTATTTCAGATTCGAGCTCGGTGTCTGGCCTCTCATTACTATCAATTTGTTCCAATTCAAGCCCGACATATATCTAGATTTTTCATCATGGATTTGGGATTGATAGGTTACTTTAGATCAGTTTAGTGATGTAACACCCCGTACATTTCCGAACCTGTGAGACTACCTTAACATTTATGAAATTATTTAAACTTGAGATGGTTGGGGTATTACCCATTAATTTTAGTGGTCTGAATTAGTCTTGTGCTAATGGGCTCAATTTAAGGCCCAATAATTAAGCAAAAGACATGGCCCAAATGGGAAAATGACCCATTCTACCTTTGACCAAGTAAACCCTCAATTATTGACCCAAGTTTGGCTAAGGATGACCATTAAGGGACTATAAAAGGCAACAAAAATCATATTTTATTCATTAAGACACACATGCAATTTCTAGATTTTTCCACAACATTCTCTCTTCTTACAAACCCTAAGAAACTATGCCCTTTGGACAAGATCACCTTTTTGAAAGCTTTGGTAAGTGTTTAATCTTATGGTTTAATATATTATATGCATGATAGGGTGTATAAATCAGGTTGGTTATGTTGGCAAAGTGTTGAGTAGTCCACTATGTGTGAAACATTCTACTATTGCTTAATCGGTAAAGGATTTTGCCTTCTAAACTTGAAAGTGGACTTGAGGTCTTGAAGGAAGTGAATTTGATGGATTAAATTTCAACATGTATGATGTGTTTATGTCCCTAACTTGATTTCTCTTTGTGTATAACATTTGGAATTGTTGTTGTGAAAATTGTGCATGGAATTGGTGGTGTATTGAAAGGAGGATGTAGTTTGGTGATGTTTATGTGATTTATGAAACCATGATTGTTTTTTGGCATCCACTTTAATCTAAAATATGAAAAGAGAATCTTACTTATGGCCATGGACCATTTATTACAAAAAAGGACCCAAAAGAGACCCATTTTGGCCGAATCGGGCATCCGCCTTCGCGGATGGGGAACCTGCGGGTGCAGGTGGACCTAGACAATGCAAATGGGCACCTACAGCCTCACCTCACCCACCTGCGGGCGCAGGTGTCTTCGCAGGTCCCTCCAGAACTTTGTTTTGATTATTTTTGCTTCTCTTTGACCCCCCAAGGCCCCTATACCCTTCTTGGATGCAATTATCAACTTATGGTACCATTTGAATGGCCCTAAGGGGTAGTTCGGAGGCATTTTGAATCGTATCAATCATTAATTGTTGTTTTATGTGTTATGGTGAAAGGTATTGAGATGACTTGATGGAGTAAATGTGACGTGGTGTTAATAAGAAAGTGTAAAGTATAAACTTGGTGTGAAATGCTATTGGTTTATGATGTCTTGGTTGATGTGTGGAATGTTGTGGTTTTTTTGGTATGGTAATGTAGTGAATCATATTGTGAAGGGTGAAATGAAGTTATATGGCAGTCATGTAGCTCATTGTCGTCTTATGCACTTGTAATGTAGTTAGTTGTTAACATGAGCTCCGTTATGTACTTGTGTTGTAGAGTAACACGTAAGGAAGGAGCTGGATTATTGTATTCACATATAGGATTGTGTATTCATATTGGGAATATAAGGTATGTAAGGTTACTCTTTTCGTATTCTTTGGAAGCACCTATTGTTCTCATTGTTACTGACTTGTTTCCATTCCAAAATGTTCTAAAGTACCTCATTTTAGGTTTGACATATATTATTATTCACATGTCTCTTATTCATTAATTATTGTTCCAAAGTTCCAATAATGTTATGACCACCAATGTATCAATCTCACAAAAGTAAAGGAAAGAAGTAATGCATATATGGTTACTTTATGGTTCTTTGAGACCGGGTGGTAGCTCAAAGGGGCAAAAGCCTAGCTAGAGATGATCCCGAGATTATTGGATTACGGGTGGTAGCTCAAAGGGGCGAAAGCCTAGCTAGAGATGATCCCGAGATTATTGGATTATGGGTGATAGCTTAAAGGGGCGAAAGCCTAGCTAGAGACGATCCCGAGATTATTGGATTACGGGTGGTAGCTAAAAGGGGCGAAAGCCTAGCTAGAGACGATCTCGATTGATTATTGATTTATGGGTGATAGCTCGAAGGGGCATAAGCCTAGCTAAAGACAATCCCAATGTTATGTTATGATATGTTATGTTATGATACGTTATGTTATGATGTGACCCACTAATCAGCTGGATGAATGATAATGATAATGAACTTAAAAGCAAATATGAGTTCCAATTTTGTTTGGGGCTTTCCGAGTCACTTGTGTACATTGTTTTGTTACTCTGTAACAAATATATAAAGCGGGGACTTGTCCCAACTTTAGGCTTGGTTATGTATCTGTAGAGACTTTTGTAGACGTTGTGGGACGAATGAAGGAATGTAAGAAATGTATGCTTTTGACGTAATGGCCCTAACGGTCAAGTTTCATATCTATATGAATATATTTCCATGGCTTTCGTCTTTGACCTCTTGTATCTGTAAGTGTTGTTGATTGAGTGAGATTCATATGAGTGAATGAAGGTTGGTTCTCTCGGGCCTTAACGGCTTCGGGTGCCAGTCCGCCTCAATGGGATTTGGGGCGTGACAAAAGTGGTATCAGAGCAGGTTGTCCTAGGGCGTCTACAAAGCCGTGTATGAGTAGAGTCTTGGTTATGGATGTGTTATGCGCCACATTTATAAGTAGGAGGCTTTGGGAAATTTAGGAGTTGTTTCCTTTCTTCATTTCTTAGATCGTGCAGTAGATCCAAAATTGTTGGTGGAATCATATTTGACCATTGAAATTGGTTTTCTTTTGTATAGTAAAATGCCGATTACAAGAAGAGGTTGGGGTGAAGGTAAGAAGGTAGACATGCTTGCCAGAGAAGGAACTAGTCAATCACCACCTGATCAAGCTAGTTAAGGTGGGACTGAAACTGAGGTTACATCACGGGCTTCTTCTCCTCTCCCATTTCCAGGGGGGCTACAAAGGAGAGAAGTACCTCCAGAACCACCTGTTAATGCTACTGAGCAGGATCTAAGAAATGTGATGCAAATGTTGACTCAAATAGTTGCTGCACAGAATCAAGGACGAATTGGTCCAACGCTAAGTAATAATGGTGCGAATAGGGCAACTAGTTGGCAGACACATGATTTCCTGAAATTAGACCCTCTCACCTTCACTGGGACAGACCTGAATGAAGACCCACAAGACTTTGTGGACCAAATTCAAAGGGATTTAGATGTTATGCATGTATCTGGCATAGAAATAGTTGAGCTTGCATCATATAGACTGAAAGGAGAGGCTATATTATGGTACAAAGATTGGAAACGATTTAGGGGTATCGGTGCACTTCCACCTAATTGGGAAGAAATCAAAGCGGCATTTCTTGATCACTACCTTACATATGAGATCTGAGAGGCTCGTACGGATCAATTTTTAAATCTTCGTCAAGGGAATATGAGTGTCAGAGAGTATAGTCTTCGGTTTAACTCTTTGGCTCGATATGCTCCAAATGTAGTAGCGATGATGGATAACAGAGTCCATCGGTATGCGGATAGATTGGAGCTATATTTGGTGAGGGACTATACCATGCCTGCTTTGAACAGATATATGGATATAGCCAGAATACAAGCTTTTGCATAGAAGATGGAGGATCAAAGGCAAAGAAGAAGGGTGCAAGAATTTGAAAGAGGGCCGTCAAAGAGGGCTAGACCTATGGGACAGTTCATGGCATCCCACGGAGAATTTAGGTCTCGAGTTTTTCCTAGACCGCCTAGACCATCAATTTCCTATCCTTCAGCAGGTACTCCATCTCAATTTCAACGGTTTAGAGGCAGTCAAGTTGGGCAGAGTAGTGGAGTTCGAGGTTCACTGATGGCAGGATGTTCTCATGAGCCATGTCAGCACTGTGGAAAGCTTCATTTAGGTGAATGCTGGTTTAGGACGAATGTTTGCTATTAGTGTGGGATGCCGGGGCATATGAGGAGAGAGTTTCCATGGAAGGGCACGGGTAGTATGACGCGATCTACGGGATCAGCCGTTGCATCATCCTCATTTGATGTATAGCCTACTAGGCATGGTAGAGGTGTCCGAGGAGCAGTTAAATCGAGTGGAGTCTAGAACCGTACTTATGCGTTAGCGGATCGTCAGAATTCGGAGGCTTATCTGGACGTAGCTACAGGTACGTTATTCGTCTTTTCACATAATGTATATGCATTGATTGATCTGGGTTGTACCTTATCATATGTTACTCCATTGATTGCTGAAAAATTTGAAAGAACACCAGAATTATTAGTTAAGCCATTTGAAGTATCTACACCAGTTGGTGAATCTATTATTGGAAAAAGCGTATATCATAATTGTATAGTGAATGTTTGTGGTCATGATACGCTGGCTGATCTTATTGAGCTGGAGATGGTAGATTTTGATGTTATAATGGGTATGGATTGGTTGGCTTCTTGTTATGCCACGGTAGATTGCCGAGCTAAGAAGGTACATTCCCATTTTCCACAAAAGATCGTCCTTAAATGGAGGGGTAATGTTGGAGCAATGAGAGGTAAATTTATTTCCTATCTTAAGGAAAGGAAAACAATATCCAAGGGGTACATATACCACCTAGTAAGAGTACATGATACCGATGTGAAGTCACCAACTCTTCAATCGGTTCCAGTGGTAAATGAATTCCTCGATGTATTTCCTGAAGATCTTCCAGGTTTGCCTCCAGAACAGGAAGTAGAGTTGGGTATCAATGTGATGCCAGCCACTCAGCCTATCTCTATTCCTCCGTATGGAATGGCACCAGCGGAGTCCCAGGATTTAAAGAAAAGATGGCACATTGAGAATGTGTTTCGATTAGCGACAACTGAATAAGGTGACAGTAAAGAATAAATATCCCCTCCCCAGAATTAATGATTTGTTTGACCAGTTACAGGATACCAAATGCTTCTCAAAGATTAACCTGAGATTGGGATATCATCCGGTAAGGGTTAGAGAAAAAGATATACCCAAGACAGCTTTTCGAACACGGTATGGTCACTATGAATTTTTGGTTATGTCATTTGGGCTAACAAATACACCAGCAGTTTTTTACGGATTTGATGAACAGGGTGTTCAAGCCATACCTGGATGTGTTCGTGACAGTAGTTATAGATGATATACTGGTTTATTCAAGATCAGAAGAAGACCATACTAATTACTTATGGCAGGTGTTACAGATTTTTCATGACCGTAAGTTATATGCAAACTTCTCTAAGTGTGGATTTTGGGTAAAATCTATAACATTCTTGGGTCATATTGTGTCAAATGAATGAATAAGGGTTGATACGTAAAGAGATAGAAGGGGTGAAGAATTGGCCGAGACCTACGACGCCTATAGAGAATCGTAGTTTTCTTGGATTGGCAGGTTATTATAGAAGATTTATTGAAGGTTTTTCTTCTATATCTGCACCTTTAACAAAGCTAACACATAAGGCAACCAAGTTTCAGTGGAATGATGCATGTGAGAAGAGTTTCAAAGAGCTGAAGGATAAATTGACTTCTACACCCGTATTGGTACTTCCGAAAGGTATAGAAGGGTATGCGGTGTACTGTGATGCTTCCGAAGTTTGTTTAGGATGTGTATTGATGCAGCACGGTAATGTAATAGCCTATGCCTCAAGACAGTTGCGGCCACATGAGAGAAATTATCCCACACATGATCTTGAGCTAGCAGCTGTGATATTTGTTTTAAAGATATGGCGCCACTAATTGTATGGGGTTCATGTTGATATATATGTTTACCACAAAAGTTTGCAATATATCTTTATGCAGAAGGACTTAAATCTGAGACAGCGAAGGTGGCTTGAACTATTAAAAGATTATGATATTGAAATCTTATATCATCCAGGGAAAGCAAATATGGTAGTCGATGCATTAAGCCGCAAAGCAATAGTAAGCACTAGTTTCCGGTTGACCGAAAAGCAAGGTATAGTCAAGGATCTACATCAACTAGCCATCTGAGGAGTTCATCTTCTTGAATCTCCAGACGAAGAAGTTATGGTGCAAAATGAGGCAGAATCTTTATTAGTAGCTGAAGTGAAAGAGAAGTAGTATGCAGATCCTATTTTATTGAAACTAAAGGAGAATGTGCAACAAGGTTTGACTAAGCCATTTGATCTTACATAAGAGGGAGTACTTCAATGCCAAGGTAGATTGTGTGTACCAGATATAGATGAACTAATGAAACAGATTATAACAGAGGCACATCATTCATGGTATTCTATTCATCCAGGAGCTACCAAAATGTATCATGATTAAAAGAAATGTATTGGTGGGTAAATATGAAGAAGAACATTGCAGAATTTGTAGCCTAAATATCCAAATTGTCAACAAGTAAAAGTAGAGCATCAGAAACCTGGAGGTAGTATGCAATGTATAAATCTTCCAGTCTGGAAGTGGGACATGATTAATATGGATTTCATCACAGGTTTGCCTCGTACACTGCAGAAATTTGATTCCATATGGGTAGTAGTTGACAGGCTTACCAAGTCAGCGCATTTCCTACCGGTCAAGACCACCTATACAGCTGAAGAGTATGCACGATTGTATGTTAAAGAGATAGTGCGATTACAAGGGATTCCAATCTCTATTATATAAGACAGGGGAGCTCAATTTACCACACACTTTTGGAAATCTTTTCAGAAGAGTTTGGGAACCTAAGTGAATTAAAGTACGGCTTTCATCCTCAGACAGATAGACAAGCGGAATGTCCTATCCAAACACTTGAAGGTATGCTACGAGCTTGCACATTGGACTTTAAAGATAGTTGGGATGATCATCTATCGCTTATTGAATTTGCCTACAATAATAGCTATCATTCAAGTATCAAAATGGCACTTTATGAAGCTTTATACGGGAGGAAGTGTAGATCACTAATTGGATGGTTTGAAGCGGGTAAAAATACAAAATAAGTTTGCGTGAGTTAGGTCACATATATAAGGTAAAGATGATATTCAGGCTCATAAATGCAAGATCTCTTTTTCCCTTATACGCTCTAAAAAAAGGGTATGTCGCCTTTACTAAACAATTCTCACCATCTCAGAGAACATCTGGTTTGGAGCCCAGGCTTTTTACTCGGGCCAGATCTTGTTCATCAAGCTATGGAGCAAGTTAAGGTGATACAACAGCGGCTACAAATGGACCAAAGTCGACACAAGTCATATGCTGATGATAGAAGAAGAGGGCTAGAATTTGCCTGAGGTGATTGGGTATTCTTGAAAGTGTCACCAATGAAAGGGGTAATGAGATTTGGAAAGAAAGGAAAGTTGGCCCTATATAACGTGCCGTATAAGATTGTTCGCATATTTGGTCAAGTTGCGTATGAATTAGCACTACCCCAAGAACTCTCCACAGTTCATCCAGTGTTTCATGTTTCAATGCTTCGAAAGTACATAGGAGATCCATCTCATATTGCTCTCATTGAAGATGTACAAGTTGCGGAGGATCTCACCTATGAAGAGGTACTTATTGCTATTCTCGATCAACAAGTGAAGAGATTAAGGAATAAAAAAGTAGCTTCTGTAAAAGTGCTATGGAGAAATCAGCAAGTAGAAGAGATAACACATGGGAAGCCGAGGAACTGATGAAGTCTAAGTAACCGCATTTATTTCAAACGGAAGAACAAGTTCAATATGCGGAATTGGAGCAATAACAAGTAAGTATCTATAAGCATTATGTGTATATGATAACATGTAGAATGAACTAGACCTGAATTTGTTTAGATTGGATAATGTTACTAACATTTGAGGATGAATGTTTCTAAGAAGGGAAGGATGTAACACCCCGTACATTTTCGAACCTATGAGACTACCTTAACATTTATAAAATTATTTAAACTTGAGATGGTTGGGGTATTACCCATTAATTTTAGTGTGCTGAATTAGTCTTGTGCTAATGGGCTCAGTTTAAGGCCCAATAATTAAGCAAAAGACATGGCCCAAATGGGAAAATGACCCATTCAACATTTGACCAAGTAAACCCTCAATTATTGACCCAAGTTTGGATAAGGATGACCATTAAGGGACTATAAAAGGCAACAAAAATCAGAGTTTATTCATTAATACACACATGCAATTTCTAAATTTTTCCACAACATTCTCTCTTCTCACAAACCCTAAGTAACTATGCCCTTTGGACAAAATCACCTCTTTGCAAGATTTGGTCAGTGTTTAATATTATGGTTTAATATATTATATGCATGATAGGGTGTATAAATCATGTTGGTTATGTTGGCAAAATGTTGAGCAGTCCACTATGTCTGAAACAGTCTACTTTTGCTTAATCGATAAAGGGTTTTGCCTTCTAAACTTGAAAGTGGACTTGAGGTCTTGAAGGAAGTGAATTTGATGGATTAAATGTCAACATGTATTATGTGGTTATTTCCCTAACTTGATTTCTCTTTGTGTATAACATTTGGAATTGTTGTTGTGAAAATTGTGCATGGAATTGGTGGTGTATTGAAAGGAGGATGTAGTTTGGTGAAGTTTATGTGCGTTGTGAAACCATGATTGTTTGTTGGAATCCAATTTAACCTAAAATATAAAAAGAGAAGCTTACTTATGGACATGGACCATTTATTAAAAAAAAAAAAGGACCCGAAAGAGACCTATTTTGGCAGAATCGGGCATCCGCCTTCGCGGATGGGGAACCTGCAGACACAGATGCCAATGTAGGTGGCCCTGGACAAGGAAAATGGGCACCTGCGGCCTCACCTCACCAACCTTCAGGCGCAGGTGTCTTCGCAGGTCCCTCTAGAACTTTGTTTTGATTGTTTTTGCTTCTCTTTAACCCCCCAAGACCCCTATACCCTTTTTGGATGCATTTATCAAATTATGGTACCATTTGAATGGCCCTAAGGGGTATTCCAGAGGTATTTTGAATCGTATCAATCATGAACTATTGTTTTATGTGTTATGGTGAAAGGTATTGAGATGACTTGATGGAGTAAATGTGACGTGGTGTTAATAAGGAAGTGTAAAGTATAAACTTGGAGTGAAATGCTATTAGTTTATGATGTCTTGGTTGATGTGTGGCATGTTGTGGGGTTGTTGGTATGGTAATGCAGTGAATCATATTGTGAAGGGTGAAATGACGTTATATGGCAGTCATGTAGCTCATTGTCGTCTTATGCACTTGTAATGTAGTTAGTTGTTAACATGAGCTCCGTTATATACTTGTGTTGTAGAGTAACACGTGAGGAAGGAGATGGATTATTGTATTCACATATAGGATTGTGTATTCATATTGGGAATATAAGGTGTGCAACTTTACTCTTTCCGTATTCTTTGACAGCACCTACTGTTCTCATTGTTACTGACTTAATTCCATTCCGAAATGTTCTAAAGTTCCTTATTTCAGGTTTGACATGTATTATTATTCACATGTCTCTTATTCATTGATTATTGTTCCAAAGTTCCAATAATTTTATGACCACCAATGTATCAATCTCACAAAAGTAAAGGAAAGAAGTAATGCATATATGGTTACTTTATGGTTCTTTGAGACCGGGTGGTAGCTCAAAGGGGAGAAATCCTAGCTAGTGATGATCCCGAGATTATTGGATTATGGGTGGTAGGTCAAAGGGGCAAAAGCCTAGCTAGATATGAGCCCGAGATTATTGGAATTTGAGTGTTAGCTCAAAGGGGCGAAAGCCTAGCTAGAGACGATCCCGAGATTATTGGATTACGGGTGGTAGCTCAAAGGGACGAAAGCCTAGATAGAGACGATCTTGATTGATTATTGATTTATGGGTGGTAGCTCGAAGGGGCATAAGCCTAGCTAGAGACAATCCTAATGTTATGTTATGATATGTTATGTTATGATGTGACCCACTAATCAGCTGGATGAATGATAATGATAATGAACGTAAAAGCAAAGAAAGTAATGAATGTAATGTACATGGTTTCACACATATACAGAACGGTGGTTTATCCATAATGTTTATTCACTTGTAATTAATTCCATTTGGGATCCTATGTTTAATACAATTTCTTATAGCCTTACATACTCAGTACATTCTTTCTTACTGACGTCCCTTAGGGGACTTACCTTACTTGCTGCAGGTACAGGAGCTAGTAGACCTCCACAGTAGGATTCGAGTCATCCGCAGACTATTGGTGAGTTCCAATTTGGTTCGGGGCTTTCTGAGTCACTTGTGTACATTGTTTTGGTACTGTGTAAAAAATATATAAAGCGGGGACTTGTCCCGACTTTAGGCTTAGTTATGTATCTATAGAGGCTTTTGTAGACGTTGGGGGACGAATGAAGGAATGTAAGAAATGTATGTTTTTGACGCAATGGCCCTAACGGTCAAGTTTCATATCTATATGAATATCTTTCCATGACTTTCGTCTTTGACCTCTTGAATCTATAAGTGTTGTTCATTGAGTGAGATGCATATGAGTAAATAAAGGTTGGTTCTCTCGGGCCTTAACGGCTTCGGGTTCCACTCCTCCTTAATGGGATTTGGGGCGTGACAAGTCAGAGGTTATTTATGTTTCTTACCTTAGTCTCTTCTTGTTTGAACCCATCGATTTATGGGGGATTGGTAGGGTTATTTATCTTATTATGTGTGCCTTATGGACTTATGGGGGCCCAGTTAGGTTGTAGTAGTTCATTGTTCCTATTTTCAAGTTATTTATTTCCTTTATCGAACTTGCTTAGTACAGTAGATATTTACATTTCTACCCCAGTTTCTGCTGACTTAGCTTACACTCTCGTACTTTATTATGTTTTTGCTGTATTTGAGCTCAGTCGGCCGATGATGCCTACTGAGTACCCATTTCCTTGGTACTCAAACTGTACTTTTGCATCCTTTCCCTGATGTAGATTCGAGTATGAGCTACCTGCGTTGATGTTATCCTCAGGCACTACTACTGATCAGGAGATGGGTTGAGCTTTATAGAGTCTAGAGTTGATCCTTCTCCATCTCTTTCAGTTATAGTCTTTTGTATTTCTAAGACAATTGTGTATATATGCATATTTTGGATGCTATCTAGTACTCTTATTTTTTTGTCATAGTGGCCCTTATATCGACCTTACCAAGTGTTGGGAGGGATTCATTTTGTATATTTTATCATTTTCCCTTTTTTGTACATATATTATGTATGTATATCTTTTTGTTTCTTCCTATATGATTGTTGTGTATTGGTTTCATTCTTGTTTTTCCTTATCTTTTGCCTGTTAGCCTATTACTCATCATTTTGAGCTATGGATTGGCTTACCCACTGGTGGGTTCAAGTAGGTGCCATCATGACCTGAGAAATTAGGGAGTGACAGCTTGGTATCAGAGCCGAGGTTCACTGGTACTATTGGTATGAGAGCCGATGTTTAGTAGAGTCCCTCGAATCAGTATAGAGACGTCTATATCCTATCTTTGGGAGTCTATAGGACATTTTTAGGAAAATCTCATCTTTTTGGTTCACTTACATGCATTGCGTTTGTATTGGTTCCCACATTCTTATCGTTTTCACTCTTTTGCAGTTGGTTAGGATGCGAGGTACGACAACCTGGGATCAGGACCCCGAGCCTGCTGCTAGAGTTCAAGTGAAAGGTAGAGGTCGACCCCAAGGTCGAGGGCAGGCTATAGCTGCAGACCCAGCTCGAAATCAAGCTATGGAGCCATCACCAGATCTTTTTATTACTTTTAACCCAAAGATAGCACCAGAGATTCCACCACCGCAGCAGCAGGTGGGACAAGGGACAGCCCAGGCCCCGCATGGGTTTATATCTTTCTCTATTCTCAGAGATGCATTGGTTCAGTTATTGGGGTTAGTTGGTGGTCCTCCGACAGAAAGGGCTCAGACAACAGCCCAGGGTGGTATGGGTTTAGGGGTGTAGCCTACAGCTGCAGCTCCAAGAGAAGAGGTTCCGCCAGCACTGGTAGTTCCACAGCCAGCAGTAACCTAGTCGGTTATGACTACGGAGGAATAGAAGATGTTGGGCTAATTTTTTAGATTGACTCCACCCAGGATTGTTGGGTGCCTAGAGGAGGATACCTATTAGTTTCTGACCAATTACGAGGAGAGACTTCATAATTTAGGGTTGGTTAAGCCACGTGGAGTAGATTATCTGACATATCATCTTGACAGGGTAGAGAGATAGTAGTGGATAGGATATCTTGATTCGAGTCCAGCTAGATATCCTCTTGTGACTTGGGCTCAGGTCTTCGAGGCTTTCTTGGTGAAGTACATGTCTCGCAGCATGCGTGAGTGCCTTAGAGATGAGTTTTTTTATTAAGCCAGGGTACTATGATTGTTGCTGAGTATGAGGCGAGGTTTCATGAGCTATCCAAGCATACCCTCATGATTTTACCTACAGAGTATAAGAGGATCTGGTGTTTTGTCAAATGGTTGAATTTACCGATTTGCAAGGCTACTTAAAGTTTGCTAACTTGGGGAAAGTCATTTACCTAGATTGCTGACCACATCTATACTATAGAGGAGATGGATCTCGAGGCCAAGAGGGCAGTGATAACAGACCCTATCATCATCATAGTTACAGTGGAAGCCACAGCGGCTAATTATTTAGCGGCTGAGGATTTCAAGATAGGCACCCCCAGAGTTAGCCTTAATAGCACCAGGGCCAGACCACCACTTTAGAACTCAGGTAGGGGTCATCCCAATAATAGTAGTTTGTGTGGTTAGAACAGTAGTCAATAAGTGAGGGTATTTAGTTAGGGTCTTTATGATGAGGTGGCCATTTTGGATCAGCCAAACCTTGTAGATAAAATAGAGTGCCTAAGGCTTGCTATGAGTGTAGGGTCATCGATCATTTTTCACGAGATTGTCCCCGGTGTGGGATAATTGAACCTTCAGCTTAGAGTTCTCAACCGATCAGATCAGTGCCTCTGGCAGTTAGGGGTAGTGCTCAGGTTCACAGAGGTGGTCCCCAGGGGTTCCAAAGGTGGTCCTTTGGGTTGCAGGGGTGGTCTACAGGGTTCCAAAGATGGTCCTTAGGGTCATAAGGGTGGTCATTGGGTTTTTAGAGGTAGTCCTCAAGCAGGTAGGACAAGTGGTCAGGCAAGCACCAAGTCCAGTAGTGGGCAGTGCCATTTGTATGCTATTGCTGGTAGGCCAAAGGCTGAGGCTTCGGATGTTGTGATCACAGGTAAGATTTCAGTATGTCATCAGCCAACTTCTGCTTTATTTGATCCTGGCTCCACATATTCGTATATTTTTGCTTATTATGCACTATAATTGGGTTTGTATTTGGAGTCTTTATTTGTGCCATTTTATGTAGCTACCACCATGGGTGATTCTTTAGTAATGGATTGGGTATATAGATCATGTTTGGTGACTTTTTGAGAGTTTGACAATCAGGTTTATCTCATTATTTTAGATATGGTGGATTTTGACTAGATTCTGGGCATGGACTTGTTATCCCCATATCATGCGATTTTGGATTGATTTGATAAGACCGTTACCTTAGCCATGCCTGGCATACCCCCAATTGTATGAAAGGGTTGTTTTAGTCACGCATCGATTGGGATTATTTCTTATTTCGGGCTAAAAGACTTGTATCGAGGGTTTGTGAGTCATTCCTTGCTTATGTTTGGAATGTTAGTGTTGAGAGTCCTTCGTTTGACTCTGTTCCTGTTTTTTGTGATTTTCCTAATGTTTTTCCTACTGACCTACCTGGCCATCCTTCTGAGTGTGACATATAGTATGCTATTAACCTCGAGTTGGGCACCCGACCTATTTTTATGGCTCCTTATCGTATGGCTCTTGCCGAGCTAAAGGAGCTAAATATTCAGCTTCAGGATCTTCTAGGTAAAAGTTTCATCACATCGAGTGTATTACCTTAGGGTGCTCCATTTATGTTTATAAAGAAAAAGGATGGTTTTATGTGTATTTATATCGACTACAGGCAGCTGAATAAGGTGACAGTGAAGAATAAATATCCTATGCCTCGTATCAATGATTTATTCGACCAGCTTTTGAGTGCAGTAGTGATTTCTAAGATTGATTTGAGGTCTGGTTTCCATCAGTGGAGGATCAGTGCTGAGCACATCCCTCAGACAACCTTCAGGACTCGTTACGGCCATTATGAGTTCCTGGTGATGTCTTTTGGGTTGACCAATGCCTCAATATGGATTTGATGAACTGTGTTTTCAGGCCTTGTTTGGACTCTTTCATGATTGTTTTCATTGATTTCATTTTGGTATATTCGAGGGGTGGGGAGGAGCACGAGTAGCATTTGAGGAATGTGCTCCACACTTGGAGAGATCATAGTCTTTTTGCCAAATTCTTTAAGTGCAAGTTCTATTTTGGGTCTGTAGCTTTCTTGGGGCACGTGGTGTCCAAGGATTGTATTATGCTAGGCCTAGCGAAGATTAAGGCTTTTGTGATTGGGCTAGGCCTACGTCTCCTACTTAGGTTCGCAGTTTTGTTTGGTTAGCAGGCTACTACAGGTGGTTTGTCGAGAGATTTAATACTATTGCATCCCCTATGACTAGGTTGACTAGGAAGGAAGTTCTATTTTAATGGTCTGCGAGTTGTGAGGTAAGTTTTCTTAAGATCAAGGACTTGCTCACTTCAGCTCCTATTCTGACTCTTCCAGTTGAGGGCGAGAGGTTCATTTTCTATTGTAATGCTTCTGGTATTGGTTTGGGGTGTGTTCTGATGCAGCAGGGCTGTGTTATTGCATATGCATAGGCAGCTAAAGGTGCACGAGGACAACTACCCCACTCATGATTTGGAGTTGGTTGCGGTAGTTTTTGCGCTTAAGATTTTGAGGCATTACTTGTATGGTGTTTATTATAAGATCTTCACTGACCACCATAGTCTTCAGTACATTATGACCCAGAGGGAGCTTAATTCGATGCAGCGTAGATGGATTGAGTTGTTGAAGGACTATGATATCTCTATTCTATACCATCCGAGCAAGGCAAATATGGTTGCAGACACCTTGAGTCGGAAGGCGGTGAGTATAGGTATCTTGGCCTTTATTTTAGTTTCATAGCGGTCATTGTCTTTGGATGTCCAGTCCTTAGCCAACATGATGGTTCGTCTTGATATTTCTGACCCTATGAGGATTCTTGCTAGTGTTAAGGCTAGATCTACCTTGTTGGAGCAGATTTAAGGTCATCAGTTTTAGGATGGCAGGATTCGTAGCATTCGAGGTCAGGTGTTGAGGGGTGATTCTGGGAGGGCTGCCTTAGATTATGAGGGTGTTCTGATGTTTGATGGTCGTATTTGTGTTCTGAGTGTTAGAGATTTGATTTAGTTCATAGTTCAATAGGCTCATAGTTCAAGATATTCTATTCACCTCAAGATAGCTAAGTTGTATAGGGATTTGAGGCAGCATTATTGGTGGAGTGGTATGTAGAGAGATATAACGATGTTTATGGCTCGGTACCTAGGTTGTCAACAGCTGAAGGCCGAGCATCAGAGACCCAGAGGATTGCTTCAGAGGCTACCCATTCCTGAGTGGAAATAGGAGCAAGTCATTATGGACTTCATAGGTGGTTTGCCTTGCACTTCTCAGGGTTCTGATAGTATTTCCATCATCGTGGATCGATTGACCAAGTCTGCCCATTTCATCCTTATTCAGACTTCCTTCAGTATCGAGTGGTTGGCCCATATCTATACTTGAGATTCAGTTTACCTTCATGGGTACCCGTGTCTATTATTTCAGATCGAGGCTTTCGGTTCATTTTTAGCTTCTAGAGGACATTTTAGGAGGAGTTGGGTACCCAAGTTGACTTTAGCACCATTTTTCACCCCCAGAATAATGGGCAATCAGAGCGGACTATTCATGTTTTGAAAGATATGCTCCGTTCTTGTGTGTTGGTTTACGATGGTTAGTGGGACTAGTTTTTAGCTTTGGCAGAGTGCTTATAATAATAGCTACCATTCGAGTATTCAGATGGCTCCACTTGAGGCATTGGATAGTAGGCATTATCAGTCTCTAGTTGGTTAGTTTGGGACTTTTGAGGTTAGGCCCCATGATACCGATTTATCCGTGAGTCTTTGGACCGGGTTAGAGTGATCAGGATAGGCTACGGGCAGCTCAGAGTAGACAAAAGAGTTATGTTGATTATAGACTTTGTGCCTTGAGGTTCAGAGTTGGTGATTGGGTCTTTCTGCGAGTATCACCCATGAAGTGCATCATGATGTTCAGAAGGACGGGCAAGCTTAGCCCCAGGTATATTGGACCATTTGAGATCCTACAGATAGTTTGGGAGATAGCCTATGATTTAGCTTTGCCTCCATCCTTTTCATCCATCCACCCTATTTTTCATGTATCTATGTTGTGGTACTACATTCTAGATGAGTCTCATGTGCTTTGGTGGGAGTTAGTTCAGTTAGATGAGAGGTTGACCTTTATAGAGGAGCTTGTATCTATTTTGGACAGAGATGTTAGATGGTTGTACTCCAGAGACATTCCTATGGTTAAGGTTCAGTGGCGACACCATCCAGACGTGGAGGCTACATAGGAAACCGAGCATAATATGCGAACCTAGTATCCCGACCTATTTGAGCCTTCAGGTACATCTTGATCCTCTACTTTTGCGGACTAAAGTCATTTTACTAGTGGATGTTGTAATGACCCTCCAGGTTATTTCTTATGTTTTCATGGTTTTATAGCTTTTAAAGATTTCCTATAGCTACGCCAAGTCATTTATGACTTGCTGGGACTGACAGTTTGGTTATTGGGCAGTTCATTTGGTTTTTTAGAGTCATTTCCCTATTTTGGAACTTTTGAAGTTAAGGAATGGGTCTCGGGCTAACACCTTAGGTAAACATCTTCAAATGCCATTTTGACAGTTTCGTCAGCTTTGGAATGTTGATTTTAGGCTAGGAGATCCTTGGTCTAGGTCCCGAGGCTTCCGAACTCATTTTGGGTTGTTGGGTTGAATTTGGTTAAAATGGACCCTTGTGGTGTGGGACCCACTTTTTATTAAAATAACCCCAATTGGAAATTTTGATGGTGCAGTTGAGTTTGGAATATTGAATTTGGTAGGATAGCATAGTTCGTTTGCAAGCACGAGATTTTGGACCAATCTCGAACACTCGATGGGAGTCCTTTGGGACTTGTTGAACTTGGCTGGTGCCAAGTATTTGGTGCCGTCACTTAAGCGGCTGGGCACCGCTTTAGAATCTCTGGATCACTTTAGCGAGGCATGGCCAGCCAAGGCCTGGTCACTTAAATGATCCTTGGGCGCTTTAGCAGTCTTTTAGCAGCCAAAGCGGCCATCGCTGGTGTTATATATATATCACCCTCCTTCATTTTTAGCTTGTATATCTAAGTATAAATGACCATTGTAGACCTAATAAGATCTGAAATTGTATGAGAATCAAGTGTTTGAAGATGGTTTCATCTCGAGAAAGAGATTGCGAGTGTTCTAGCCTCATTAGCTCGTAAGTAATCGCTTCAATATTTGCTTAAATTTGTAGTCTAATTCCTTATTTCTCTGGATTCTTTGGGAATGATTTTGGAACTATTTTAGCTCGAATTTAGCTAAATTAATGGGGTAATTGATCCTTGAGATGAGTGGGATGCTTTGACGATTTCAATTTCATGATTTCGCAAGCGGGCCCTACATGGAATTTTAGCTCAATTTTGACCTAGAGCATTTATACGGAATATGGGTATCATTTTTCTTGTCTCAATGCATGGATCATTGTTTTGATGGTGTGGTAGCTCTCAAAGCCCTCTCGGAAGGGAAAAGCTCTGGTATACAGGATTCGACGAGCATTTGGTGAGATCCAGGTATCCTAGGCTTACCCTCCTTTTAGATTGATTTTAATTATGCTATTATCATACAATTGTGCTAGTTTTGGGTAGGTAATTTTAGCCCGCTTATCATTTTAGTATTTTTATGCCTTATTTAGCATATTAGGGCCCTTATTGGGTAAGTTTTGGGCCCGTTTCCCCCTAGCATAGTGTATTTATCATCCTTAAGGACTAGGATTAGTGTTTATAGTACCTTGAAATGGGAATGGCAAGCCTTAGTCTAGACTCTTGTAGGTTCTGACCTAGGTTGGGTTATTGAGATCCTATAGTGGGCCCCACTACCCCTTTTATATAGTATATTTGATATGAAGTTCCTTTAGGATTAGTTAGACTCATGGCTGATACTTTAGGCTTTTACCTTAGGTTGGGATTGACTTAGACTAGAGTGCTAGCCTGTTTTAGCTTCTTTTCCCAGATAGAGAAGTAACTGACCCTGGACCGCACTTCCTTGGCCTAGAATTTGGGAAACGCCTTGCCTTAGTTGACTTAACCGCCTGAGATTGGCTTATATAAAGTTACGGAGTGAGGATAGACTATAAACTCTTGGATTTCTTCCGATTAGCTAGTTATGCTTATATTTATATATATATTTCAGTTTTGGTTCAAGTCCGGCCTATGCGCTATTGTTATTGTTGTAAGTTCGGGTACGAATTGGCATCAGCTTACAATTATGGTTTACTGTCCATGAGTTCCAGTATGAGTTTGATATTAGTATATGGTTGAGGTTGGATTTTTATGGGATCACTTATTTCTTGTTATGGTATGGATACAATGAGTTTCGACATTTGTCTATGGTTATGGTTGGGATGTTCTGGTATTAATTATGGTTGTTACTTGGAGTTCTGGCCGTTTTACTGGTTCTGTTGTACATACATCATTTGGCCTCTTGTTATTATCTGCTATTTTTGGTTTGAGCCCAGTGTCTGGCCTTTTGTTACTATCCATTGGTTTCGATTCAAGCCCGACACATTCCTAGATTTTTCATCATGGATTTGGGATCGGAAGGTTACTTGAGATCGGTTCAGTCAAAGGTTATTTATGTTTCTTACCTTAGTCTTTTCTTGTTTGCACCCGATGGCTTGTGGGGGCTCGGTAGGGTTAATTGTCTTCTTGTATGTGCCTTCTGGGCTTATAGGGGCCCAGTTAGGTTGTAGTTAGTTCATTGCTCCTATTTTTGAGTTATTTATTTCTTTTATCGCACTTGCTTAGTATGGTAGATATTTACATTTCTACCCTAATTTCTGCTAACTTAGCTTACACTCTCGTACTTTATTATGCTTTTGCTATATTTGAGCTCAGTCGGCCGATGATGCCTACTGAGTACTCATTGCCTTGGTACTCATACTATACTTTTGCATCTTTTTCCTGATGCAGATCTGAGTACGAGCCACTGGCGTTGATGTTATTCTCAGGCCCTGCTACTAATCCGGAGACGGGGTAAGACATAAATAGTACCAATCCAAGCCCGCACACAGGCATCTGATTAATAATAAAGGACAAATAATGCATAAACAAGACCAATACCAACCCAAATACGAGCCTCTCGATGATAATAATCTCTTAAGTCAATGAAAAGATTCACACAAGCCCCCACATGAGTAACACGATAAAATAATGATCTCAATAGATAAATACCATGATAAAATCACCAACCCATAACATACTTTACATGAACGGTTTACTCTCCAGCCCAGTCTGAAGAAAGTTAAGTCATAACCTACCTCAAATGCCGAAACACTTAGACCCCTCAATAAGAAGCATTTCATTTACGTGCCTCCTCGGAACGAACCCAATCTATCAATTACGTAATCTACACATCAGTAGGACTTTAATGATACCCTTAGTAGACACTTTCATTCATAGTCCAAAACACTTCAAAACTTGACCCAGAAATAAAAAGGGTAAAACTAAAAATATTTATTAAAGAATCATGTTACCCATACTTTAAGGGTTCTTAATATGAAAACCCATCTAAATAAAATCTAAAATTGAGCATGAAATCATTGAAAAACTATTTTCTCACTTTATCGTGTTTTTAAAACCCCAAAAACCTAAGTTTAAAATACAAGTTTTGAAGATGTTTAAGAAATATAATCAATGGTTAATGATATAAATTAGGTTTAGAAGTTTCCCAAATACGTTTGATGAAAAAAGCCCTTTGATATTGCCTATCCCGAGGTGTCAAGGTCAAAAAATAGTGAAAATGGAATGGGAATCGTGAAAATAGAGGTTTAAATATTGTTTGAGTGAATAGTGCCCTCATTGCGAAAACAATCGGTCCCTTTCATTCACTAAGGCTACCGACTTGAGCCAACCATGAATTTGTGGACCGGTCGGTATCACAACCCAAAAATTTAGGTCATAATGGCACCTACCCCAACCCAACCTTGGTAGGCAAGCCTAACTCCACAACGGAATAAGAAAGACAAATAAAAGCTAAATAATAATCAAATACAAGACTTTAGGATTAAGTCAGGCCAATAATATAAAACAACTCCCAAATCTGAAATAGATAGAACTCAAATCTCAAAGTCTAGTGTCATGAGTAAAAAACACTCTAAAATTGATATAGTGTATGAAAATACATAAATCTTTATCTCTAAATGTAAAATAAAGACATAAAGCAGGATGATGCCAAGCACAAACTCTGGAACGGGGAACTCACCCTAATTTCAAAATGCTCATTCTGCACGAACTCACAATCTGTGGGTCCCACTCGTACTGGGATCTGCACCGAAAAGGTACAGAAAGTAGGAGTGAGTATGGTCCACTTTTACTCAATAGACATCATAGGATGACCAAGCAAAGTAGAAAACTAAACATACAAAGGAAACTATGAGCAACGCTTCCACCTGAATACAGAAAAGTTCCCAATTGCAGCTCAAGCCATACAACTCCTAAACAGTATAAATAGTACAACTACAATAACAGTATAAGAGTAACTACACAATAGGTATAAATAAGAAAAGGACTAACTTACATGATATCAATCACAGAAGAGGAAAGCAAGTAATGCAGTGCAATGAAATGATAATGATGCAATGTCTCAGTGTTACCCCGTATACACCTTTCGAGCATAAGCTTCGAGGAGAGAACCTATGGGGTGTTCACAACCCATATACTATCACAATCTCATAAATTAACCTTACCGACACATCCCTCAGTTAAGATATTTTATAAAGTATCCCATTTCTTGCAAAAATAATGTTTTTCACTGGTACCAGTTCCATGAATATAGATGAATGAATGAGGATGCACTCTCATAACAAGTTCAAAATCATATACTGAATCAACTCAATAAAGGCATAAATGAGCTCAAGTCACCTCAAATCTCAATAAATCATGATACAAGCCATCTCATGGCAACACAGTAGTGAAAAAGGATGAAAGAGATCAATAATACCAATCCAAGCCCCCACATGGGCATCTCAATAATAATAAAGGACAAATAACGCTAAAACAAGACCAATACCAGCCCCCGCACTAGCATCTTGATGATAATAATCTCTCAAGTCAATAAAAAGATTCACACAAGCCCCCACATGAGTAACACAATAAAGTGATGATCTCAAAGATGAATATCACGATAAAATCCCCAACCCATAACATACTTTACATGAATAGTTTACTAACCAGCCTAGTTCGAAGAAAGTTAATCCATAACCTACCTTAAAAGATGAAACACAAGCTTGGACCCCTTAATAAGAAGATTTTCCTTTTTGTGCAGCCTCAGAATGAACCCTATCTATTAAAAACATAGTCTACACATCAGTAGGAGTCTAATGATACCCATATTAGCCATTTTCACTCCGAGTCCAAAATAATTCAAAAATTAACACCGAAATATAAAGGGTAAAACTAGAAATTTTTATTAAAGAATCATGTTACTCATACTTTAAGGGTTACAAATATGAAAACCCATAAAAAAAATAAGTTGAAATCGAGCTTGAAATCATTAAAAACCATTTTCTCACTTTATCGGGTAAAACCCCAAAATTCCAAGTTTAGAATCCACGTTTTGAAGGTGTTTAAGCAATAAAATCAATGGCAATGATATAAATTGAGTTTAGAAGTTTATCCAAGCAAGTTTGATGAAAAAGTCCCTTTTAAATTGCTTTTCCAGAGGTCTCAAAGTCCAAAAATGGTGTAAATATGGATGGGAATCGCGAAAATGGAGTATTTATACTACTGTTTGAATAGTACCTCACGATCAAGGCACCCCCATGTGATTGTGAGGGTCAAAGTTTGACCGGCATTAAGTTGGTCATCGCGATTACAAAGCTAGGCCTCACGACTGCGATAAGCAACCCAACCCGATCCACTAAAATAACTCTTTGCGGTCACAGTGACCCACCTCACGATTGCAATGAGTAAGATGATCAAGACCCATGATCACCACATGTATCCATGCAATTGCGATGAAGGGCTAGATGTTGCACCAAAAAACTACACTAGCTGTGATTATGTATAAGAAATTATCCCGATTGAACCCTCGAGATTCGTTTAGGACTCCACAGAAATAATTTGATAATGCTACTAGGCTAAATTTTACGTTCCAGACTCAATGGAACAATTAAATTTATCAAAAGAGGTCATTTTCAACAAGTTACCCCCCAGGAAAACCTTTAGGCTAAAATAACTAGTTTCTCATCTAAATGCTTAAAACATAAAATAAAGACTTGGAACCCCAACTAAACATGGTACTAACCCAAAATGACATTCCATGATCTGATGGAATGGACAAAATCACCATCCAACGCTCGAATCACAAAATGATGACCAAAGTCAAAAGTCTCACTTTAAAGGCTACTCAAAATTTCAAACTCATCTAAATCACTCCAGAATGCTTTGGGGTCCATGCCAACCATCCCTGCAACTCATTAATAATATAAAACAACTACAGGGGAGGGTAAAATGATCAAAACACAGAACAAGCAAAAAATCACAGTGAGGGTTGTTACACTATCCACCACTAAGACACGTGTTCGTCCTCGAATAAAAAGCAAAGAAAGTACCTGAATCGATAAAAATCTGGGGGTATCTATTTCACATATTGGACTTAACCTCCCACATAGCCTCCTCAATCGAGTGATGTCTCCAATAAACTTTCACAGAATCAGTATGCTTAGATCTCAACTTTCTAGTCTGCCTATCCAAAATAGCAATGTCTTCTTCTCAAAGGACAAATCATGATCTAATGCAATTTAATCCCACCGGATCACATGAGAATCATAGGTAAAATATCGCTTCATATCGAATAAACCACTAACAGGTTCAAAGGTAGAGCCAACCTATAGGCCACATCGCCAAACTTCTCAAAAATCTCAAAAGGACCAATAAATCTCAAACTAAGCTTCCCTTTCTTACCAAATCTCATCACACCCTTCATGGGTGATACCTTTAACAAAACCCACTGACTAAGCATGAATGTCACATCATAAACTCATTGATCGGTGTAACTCTTCTATCTACTCTAGGCGACCACAAGACTTTACTGAATCAATCTCACTCGATCCATCGAGTCTCTCAACAAGTCAGTGTCCCATGGCCTAACCTCAAAAGAATCAAACCATCTTATGAGAGATCTGCACCTTCTCCCAAAAAAAACCTTAAAAGGCCCCATTTGAATACTGGAATGGTAATTAGGGTTGTAGGCGAACTACACTAAGGGAAAGAACTGATCACAATGACCACCAAAATCCATAACACAAGCTCGAAGCATGTCTTCTAACACTTGAATGGTCCACTTTAACTAGCCATCTATCTGAGGGTGAAATGTCGTGCTCATCTCAACTTCAGTACCCAACTCACTCCGTATAGAACTCCAAAAATTTAAGGTAAACTACATACCTCTATCAAAATTAATAGAGATAGGTACACCATGCAACAAAACAATCTCTCAAATGTAGATCTCGGCCAACATCTCTGTATTATAAATCACATTCATAGTTACAAAGTGCGCTGATTTAGTCAACCTATTCACAATTACCAAAATGAATCAAACTTCCCCAAGGTCAGGGGTAGACCAACCACAACGAACATAGTGATCCGCTTGTATTTTCACTTTGGCAAAGGCATGCTCTGCATTATACCACCCGATCACTGATGCTCATACTTCACTTGTTGACAATTGAGGCCACAAACTCTACAATGTCTTTCTTCATCCTACACGACCAATAGTGTTGCTTTAAGTCATGGTACATTTTAGCTGCTCCTGGATGAATAGAATACCTCAAACAATGAGCTTTCTCTAAGATCAGCCTATTCTAACCACCAACTCTCAGCATACAAACAAAACCACTAATCCTTAAAACACCCTCGAGATCAAGAGATGTTGTATTTACCTCACCACTCAACACCTTGTCATAAACCACTCTCAGCTTCTCATCATAAAACTATCAAGCTGGCATCTGCTCCATCAATGAGGATCTAGCCTTAACATACACCAAAATATGCCCAGGTGCTGAAAAATTAAGTCAAACCAACTGATTATCAAAAGGTAGAATGTCTAAAGCTAAAGGTCGCACCTCATCTAAAAGATAAGCCAAACTCCCTATACGCGCTGCTTTCTGACTCAAGGCATCCACTACCATATTAGCCTTTCTCAGATGATAAAGAATAGTGAGATCATAATGCTTAAGCAACACTAACCATTTATGTTGTCTCATATTAAGATCTTGCTGAGTGAAGAAGTACTGAAGGCTATGATGATCGGAAAAAATCTCATAATAAACCCCATAGAAGTAATGACACCATAATTTCAACACAACACAACCACGACTAACTCTAAATCATGGGTAGGGTAGTTCTGCTCATGCAGTTTCAACTCTCTAAAAGCATGGGCTATCACCTTACCCTTATACATTAACACACCACCCAAGCCAACTCTAGAGGCATCACAAAACATAGTGAAACCCATTCCCTTCTCAGTCAATGTCAAGATAGGAGCTAAAGCCAATGACTTCTTAAGCTTTTGAAAGCTACTCTCACAAGCATCTGACAACTGAAAAATAACCTTTTTGGGAGTCAACTTAGTCAAAGGATCTACAATAGAAGAGAGGTCGTGCACAAACTGTCAATACTATCCCACTAACCCAACAAAACAACAAATCTCCATAGGAGAAGTAGGCCTTGCCTAATCATGCACAAATGCCACCTTGGTCGTATCGACCATGATACCATCCTTGGTCACCACATGACCTAATAAAGAAATAGAATCTAACTAAAACTCACACTTGGAGAACTTAGCATACAATTACTCATCTCTCAACTTCTAAAGTACGACCCTCAAATTCCTTACATGCTCTGCCTCATTCTTGGAATAAACCAAGATATCATTGATGAAACACAATCATAAAAGAATCAAGATAAGGCCAAAACACTCTGTTTATCAACTCCATAAATGCCACTGACTAGCCTAAGCAATATAACCAAGAACTCATAATGACCATACTGCGTCTGTAAAGCTATCTTCGGAATATCTGAATATCTAATCCTTAAATCCTTAAATGATGGTAACTAGATCTTAAGTTGATATTAGAAAACATTGAGGCACCCCGAAGCTGATCAAACAAATCATCGATGTAAGAAAGGGGATACTTTTTCTTGATAGTCGCCTCCGATAGTCAATACACATGCACATGGATCCATCTTTCTTCTTAACAAAAAAAATAGGCCCACCCAAGAAGAAACACTTAATCTAATAAAATCCTTACTCAACAAATCCTGCAATTGCTCCTTTAATTCCTTCAACTCTGTCTGGACTATCCTATAAGGAGGAATGGAAATGGGCTTAGTACCCTGCTCTACATTAACAGCAAAATCAATATCCTTATCGGGAGGAATACTAGGTAAGTTTGTAGGATAAATGTCCATGAATCCTCTAACGACTCTCACAAAATCCAAGGGAGGTGGTGAATCAAAATTGGTATCACGCATAAAGGCCAAATAAGAAAGACGTCCCTTCCCTACTATGCTATAAGAACAAAGAAAATACATAACCCCTTCGGATATGAACTAAGAGTATCCTTCCATTCTAACCTTGACATACCCGGAATAGATAAGGTCACGGTCTTGGCAAATAATCCAAAATCGCATGATAAGGAGATAACCAATCCATACCTAATATGAAATCACAGTAAATCATATCAAGGATAATCAAGTCTACCCGAGTTTCGTGCCTCAAAATGGTCACCATACATGATCGGTACACCCAATCCACCACTAAAGAATCACCTATAGGGGTAGAAACATGAATGGGCATAGCAAGGGACTCACACATCGGATCAATACCTATAGAAAAATAGGCAGAAACATAAGAGATGTAGACCCAGTGTCAAAAAATAATGAAGCAAGGTGAAGGAAAGCTTGGAGGATAACTATAATTATAGTATCAGATGCCTCTACCTCAGATTTCCTAGGAAAAGCATAACACTAGCCATTTTCGCTATCAGACTGAGCAACTTCTCATCCACTACCACGAGCTCCATCAGCCCTATATCTGGTATATATATATCTACCTCTACTACCTTGTGTACCCCCTCTAACTATTAATACTAGCGTCGAACAAAGCTGGAGCTGAAAACCCTTCTAGGGAGGACCCATCATATGCCAGGGACAATCTCTAGCTAAGTTTCCAAGCTCATCACACATCTCCTACTAGCCGAATCACATTGTTAGATCCCAGAAGAACCAAAATGTACTCCATAACCTGATGAACAAGAACGAGACCCTCGACCTGCATAACCTGATCTCTAACCACTTAAAGCCTCAGAACCTACAAACCTACTATCTGAACTATATAAGTCTACTTGGACCAGCCTATCGTGGTAACCATAGGAACCTTTGCCCGAGAAATCCCTACCTCGAGATGACTAACCACTAAAATTGCCTTATCGACGCATCCTCTTACCACCATTCTGAGTACCTTGGTGAATAGTCTCAATTATCTTAGCATGATCGACAATCTTATGAAAGGAACCACCCAAAATCACTAACTGAGTCATTTCCAATTGATAATAACTAGTCAAACCCTTAACAAACATCCTGATACTCTCAAACTATGTGGAGATACTAGCAGTGGCATACCTAGACAAGGCATGAAAAGAAGCCTCATACATAGTAATAGTCATGGAGCCCTATTCCAAATTATCAAACTCGTCCCTCAGCATGTTTCTCAAACTATAGGGCGTAAACCTCTCAAGGGAAATCTCAGAAAATTTGGTTCAAGTCAAAGGAGGGGAACCCACTGGTCTACAACTGAAAAAAGATCTCCACCACTGCTTGCCATATCAGTAAACTAGAAAGTAGTGTCATCAAAACCATGGGACTAAACCAAACCAAGGTTATGCAACCACTTCTGATAATCAATCAAGAAATCATAAGAATTCTCACCAATAGCACCACTAAACTTGGGAGTGGACAATCTCTCCAATCTCTTTTGCTCATCAGTAGACGTCACTAGGCCAGGACCTACAAGCGGAACAATAAGTCTACTAGGCAATGCCTCAACATGTAGGTACACAACAGTAGTCGATTGTCCCCCAAAAGTCTGAAAACTATGAGTAGGATTCTGCCCTAGTAGCTGAGCACCTTCACTTGTCTGAGAACCATCTTGTGTACCCATTAGAATACCTACCTGAGAGGTTCCATTCAAATGTCCCCAAAGCTGAATCAGAATATAATGTAACATTGGAGTGTAAACAAAACACTGAGGGGCCTAGGCTGGTCCCATATCCTTTAGCTGATAAGCCACCTCAACATGACCAATCTAAGGCTCAAAAGATGCCACTATAGCTTATCTCCTAGACGAAGCCACTCCTCGTGCTTGGCCTCTACTTCAGTCCCGTTCACGACCCCAGCCTTGTCCCTTGACTGGGACTCTTATACTTGGTACTGACATAATATCCTCAACTGTTCCTCATTGAGTTCTCACCATCTGCGCACAAAGAGAGGATTATAAGTTTAGAATACTAGGTATGAACAACACGCACGATAAAGACTTAGATTAGAGATGTTTTTATTAAAACATCCCATAGCCTCCTGAAGATAGATATGAATATCAACGTATTAATCTGCAGAACTCTATTAGACATCTTGCTCTTTTACTCATGAAATCGGTGAACCTAGGGTTCAGATACATATTTATCATGACCCAGAATCTGAGGTCATACTGGCACCTACCCTAACCCAACCTTGGTAGGTAAGCCTAACTTTATAAGAGAATAAGAAAGATAAATAAAAGTTAAATAATAATCAAATATGACACTTTAGAATAAAGTTAGGCCAAATATATAAAAAACTCTAAAATTAGAAATAAATACAACTCAAATCCCAAAATCTAATGTAATGAGTAAAGAGCACTCTAAAAACCGACATAGAGTATGAAAATACATAAAACTATGTCTCTAAATATATAAAAAAAAAAGACAGGATAATGATAAAGAGGAAGTCTAGGACATGCTCCTGATGAGGAGCTCACCAGTACTCCGAACACTCTCAAATTAGCACGAACTCAGGCTCCGCAAGTTGCACTCAAACTGCGATTTGCTCCAAAAGGGTACAGAAAGTAGGAGTGAGTACAGTTCACTTGTACTCAGTAGGCATCATAGGCCGATCAAGCAAAGTATAAAACTAAACATATAAAGTAAACTATAAGCAACACTTCTACCTGCATACAAAAAAGTTCCTAATGTCAACTTAAGTCGTACAACTCCTAACAGTATAAATAATACAACTACAATAACAAAATAAGAATAACTACACCATAAATATACATAAAAGGAAGACTAGATTATGCAATATCCAACACACAATGTCTCAATGTCACCTCGTATATACCTTCTGAGCATAAGCTTCCCGGACCCATAGGGATTCGCAACCTATATACTATTACAATATCATTAATCAACTGTACTTGTATATCCCTTGATTAAGGTATTTTCTAAAATGTCACATTTCTTTCAAAAATAGTATGTCTCAGTTGTACCAATTCAATGAATATGGATGAATGAATGAGGATGCATGCTCATAAACATTTCAACATCATATAATGAATTAAATCAATAATGGTATAAATGAGCTCGAGTCTCCTCAAATCTCAATAGATCATAATACAATCCATCGCATGGCAACACAGTAGTAGAGAGTCATGTGAGATATCAACAATATCAATTTAAGCCCCCGCACGGGCATCACAATAATAAAAAAGAAAAAATAATGTTCAAATAATAAGACCAATGGTTGCCTCTGTATGGGCATCTAAATGATAATAATCTCTCAAGTCAATAATAAGATTCACATAAGCCCCCCACAAAGGTAACATGATAAAAATATGTTCTCAAAAGTTGAATCTTATGATAAAATCCCCAATCCATTGCTCACTTTACATGAATGGTTAACTGTCCTGCCCGATCTGAAGAAATTTAAGGCATAACCTATCTTGAAAGCCAAAACATGAGCTTGGACCCCTCAACAAGAAGGCTTTCCTTTGCGTACAGCCTCAGAACATACCCAATCTATCAAAAATAGTATCTACACGTCAATAGGAGTCTAATGATAAGCATGTTAGCCACTTTTATTTTGGGTCCAAAAACACTTTGAAAATCAACCCCAAAATAAAAAGGGCAAAATCAGAAATTTTATTAAAGAATCATGTTATCCAAACTTTAAGGGTTATAAATCAACAGGTAATGATAGAAATTGAGTTTAGAAGTTTACCCAAGCAAGTTTGATTAAAAAGTCCCTTTGAAATCACTTTTCTCGATGTCTTAAGGTCCAAAAATGGTGAAAATGGAATTGGAATCGTGAAAAAGGAGTATTTATATTGTTCTGTGAATAGTAATGTGTGCAACAAAATTTTCTCAAATTTAAATCCATACAAAGTTTGGATTATATTAAATTCAAAATATATTAGGCCAAATAAACATTGTGGATTAATATAATCTGATTAATTATTTAAGTCCAACAATTATAGATTTAATTAAAGCCTAAAATTTAATGGGCTAGTCCATTAATTTGGGCTACGAATGATGAGCCCATTTTGCTAAGCCCAAGATGTCATCTTATTCTAGAGGCCCAATTTGGTGCCACATGACGAATGACGTGGCATGACAAGTCAAGTGAAGGAACCAATAGGATCATGCCACATATAAAAATGATGCAGCATGCCCAGTGAAATCAAAGGCCAATAAAAACGCGCCACATGTACAAATTGACATGTTCCAACCAATCAAATGGCGCCATGTCACTTAAATCTGATTGGCCAAAAGAAGCCCATCTTCAACATGAATTTTTCCTTTCTAAAACTATAAATAGGAGTCTCATAACTTAGGAAAAGGAGGAATAATTCTAACAAGAAGCAAGAGAGAGCTCGTGCATCAAACACCGCAGATTTCTCTACAAAGTTCAAGCATTCAAGATCTATTTCATTAAGATTCAAGATAAAGACCACATGTAACACCCCGTACCTTCCTAACACTATGTGATGACATTTACTAATGGTTATTTAGGTGTCGAGGTGCCATGAGTATGCATTTGGTAATGTTAATGATAAGGAAATTGAAATTGGGCCTTGTACATGTGATTAAACTTGTGTAGAAGGTGTTTTGTGATTTTCATGGAGCATTTGTGGGTTTAAAAATGAGTCTAGGAGAACCCCTAAACAAAGGATTTTAAGGGCAGGAAGTAAGTTAAACAATAGGACTTGAAGTATCTAACCAAACCCGCGAAGAAAAGTCAAAAAATGGAATTTTCAGAAAAACTAAGTAAGGGGCGCGCTGGGGGGCGTGCCACACTGCTCTGGGCTAAAATTTTTAGTCCATAGGCAGAAATTTGGCGCACCCAAAGGCGTGCCACGCTGGTTTTGCCACTTTTTCAAAGTTGGAAATTTTCTTAAGTCCCAAGGGTGCCCGGGGACGTATTGAGCCAATTTTTGCCACGTTTCTTCTACAACCATGAAATATACATGAAATTAGTGAAGTATTATATTGGTATGATAAAATTACTCGAGAACGAATTTGGCATCAAAATGACGATTTTACCCTTGTAGCCAAAATAAGTCATATGTGGCTAGAATTGCTTGTTTTTGGAATTGAGGCTACGAGTATGAATTTCGTAAGTGGGAATATTGTTGTAACGTGTATGAAATGAATTAAACATGAGAAATTAGTGATTTTATTGGGTTGAGTGAATTGGGGTCAAAAAGGGCCCAAAAATGAAAAGAAGACATGGGCCAAAAATGGGTCAAATGACCCATTCTTGCCTTGACTTCTAGACCAAACATTTAATGTCACAAGAGTGGATAAGGATGGAATTAAAGGACTATAAAAAGGGTCAAAAAATCTGATCTTATTCATTTGGATACTCTCATGCTTTCTGGATAATTCTCCACTTATTTCTCTCAAACCCTAAGAGTTCAAAGGCAACTTTTGGAGCAAGATCATCCTTTCTAAAGCTTGGGTAAGTGATTATTCTTGTACTTTAACATATTATAAGCATGATATATTATTTATATCATGTTGGATATGGTTGTAAGTGTTGGACATGGCTTTTTTGGTTTTTGTTAAAAAGATGTGTTATCCATGGGATTGTAACTTGAATTATGACTTTTTGTCTTGATGAAAAAGCATGGTATGGATAAAATAACAACATGTATGGTGTTATTATGGTCCCAAACTTGTTATTTTTCTATAAGTGTAAATTATGGGAGTTTGGCCGATTTGTTGTTGTGAGGTGTATTGAAGTAAATTGATGGAATAATTGTGATGTGGTGGTGATGGAGAAGTGTAAAATATGAACTTGGTGTGACATGCTATTGGTTATCATGTGTTGGTCAATGTATGGAATATTGGGGGATTATTGTTATAATGATTTCATAAATGGTATTGTCAAGGGGGAAATGACATGTTAAAGCTAAACATGTGACTTATTGTTATTGTATGCCATTATAAGGTAATTGGTGGTGAATGTTGGTTTCGTTATGAACTTGTGTTGTAGATCAAAACACAAGGACAGAGCTTGACTATTGTATGCACGTCTAAGATTGTGTATTCGTATTAAGAATACAAGGTATGTAAGGTTCCTTTTTCCATATCCTACTGCAACATGTTGTTCACCTTGACATTGGACTTGTTTCAATTCTGAGAGGCTTAAAGTATATCAATTCAAGTTGACGTATATTGTTATTCATACGTGTCCTATTCTTAGATGAATGATGATTCATTTACTCTTAGTCGTTGATGGAAGTTCCAAAGGTGTCATAACATTGTAAATTCTAAGAGAACTATCTCAACGAGAGTAATGAGGTAAAGAGAGCTTGTTTAGTTTGAATAGCATTTTTCCAATCATGTCTTGTTCCAAAGTCCTCTAGTATGATGATTATCCTTGTGCCAATTGTTCATAAGTAAGAGTACCAATCTCATAAGAGTAATAAGAGAGGTGATGTGCAAGTTAGTATAATTATTCCTCATAAGTGAAGTTGTCAATCTCATGAGGTAAAGGAATGAAGTGAGGTGTGTAGATAAGTGTGTGCTTTAATGCCATGATCTTTAGCGTGTCACTCTCATAACTAGGTAAGGGGTATAAGATTGTAAAGAAGTACTGTGCATGGTTACTATATGTTTCATTAAGTATGGATTACATTCTAGAGGGTATAAGTTCAATACCTATTTATATAAGATCTCATAAGAATAGTAAAGGAGGTAAAGTACGAGCTAATATATCTATCCCTCATAAGGTAAGGTGTTAATCTCATGAAGTATAAGAGTAAGGTAAAGCATATTTGTGTGTTTCAATTAGTGTCATGATCCTGAATGTATTAATCTCTCATAAGTTGATATATCAATTTCTCCCACCATAGAGTGGATGTATGTTCTCCCACCATAGAGTGGATGTATGTTTCCCCCACCATGAGAGTGGATGTATGACTCCCCACCATGAGAGTGGATGTATGTTACCCCACCAATAGAGTGGATGTATGTCTCCCCACCATGAGAGTGGATGTATGGTGCCCCACCATGAAAGTGGATGTATGTCGCCCCACCATGAGAGTGGATGTATGTTTCCCCACCATAAGAGTGGATGTATGTTGCCCCACCAATAGAGTGGATATAGGTTAAAACCGCCAATAGAGTTGATGTACGTTAATAGACTAGATGTATGTTATATTATTACCCCCCCACCACTAGAGTGGATGTATGTAGATGAGTGTTATTCTTTCTAACCAAGTAGATGAACACTAGTGGTAATGAACCTAGAAGCAAGAAAGAATCTCTTGTATATAGCAGAAGCTATTGGAGGCAAGTTTCTTGAGTGAAGGTAATTTTCCTTGAAGTAAAGTAATTATAAATGATATTTATCTAAAATGATGGCTTATCACCATTGACTAATCTCTCATATTTTATTCTATTGACATTCTCATGTATGATGCTATTTATTATGAGCCTTACATACTCAGTACATTCTTCGTACTGACCCCCTCGGGGAAACTTACCTTACATGTTGCAGGTGCAGGCATTAGTAGACCTCCTGAGTAGACTATGGATCATTTGCAGAGTTTTGGTGAGCTCCACTTGATTCGGAGCTTTCTGGGTCATAGTTGTATATTTGTTTTGGCATTGTAAATATTGTATAAAGAGGGGACTTGTCCCGACTTTAAGTTGATCTTGTTGATACATCTAGTAGAGGCTTTTGTAGACATATGTGGGTATATGGATGTAAGATATGTACGTTCAGTTAGACGTGATTATCCCCAACGACCAAGTTATATATATATATATATAGCATATGTTTCCATGTTCATGTTTTCTGCACATATGTTTCCATGTTCATGTTTTCTGCATAGTTGCATAAGGTTTAATAAGATTCATACAATGATATGCATACGAATGTTCAAGAGCAAAGATTGGTTCTCTCGAGCCATATCGGCTTTTGGGTGCCAGTCCGGCCAGAATGGGATTTTGGGTCTTGACACCACAAGATTCAAGATGAAGCTCAAAAGCCCTGGAATTCAAGTACAAGTCAAGATCAAGTTCATCAAATTCACAAGTCAAGATAAAGTTCATCAAATTCGTAACTCAAGATAAAGACCACAAGATTCAAGAACAAGCTCACAAGCCCTTGAATTCAAGTTCAAGTCAAGATTAAATCCATTAAGTTCAATAAAGTTCAAGATCACACTCGAAATTCTTTGGATTTATATATGAAAAGGTGAATCAGAGGATTCATAGAGATTGTAACACTCACATATTGAAATCAATAAATGATTATTGCAATATTTTCTTTTCTAGATTATTATTTTTTCGTCTAGAATTTTATTGTCTACAAATTCTGGCATGCCCAGTGGAACATTCTCTACCTCTCATCTCAACTTTTCCAAAATCAAAGTTCAAGAACACTGAAATGACTTCCAAGAAGGTCAACTCCCAATCCACTACCTTTAAGGCTGTTGAATCCATGTTCTCCATTGAGGTAGAAAGTATCCTTAGTGTTACTTTTGGAAGCTTTGGAGCTATCACAAGGAGTAAGGCCAGCATGAACAAAACACACCAAGTGTCTTTCGCATCAACTCCAGTTTTAGGATCTTCAACCCCAAAAGGAACAAGGTCTCCTACATGTACTTTAAAAGAAAGAAGCAGTATGGAAGAGATTGTTAAGAAGAATCTAGCTCTACTTGAGCTCTCTGGTTCAAAAAACTTTGGCACAAAGAATGATGGTCATTTAACAAACGTATCATCTCCACTTACCACGCGTGAGCTGAGCACTTCAAATATTAACTTATGTGACAATCCATGCTACTCTTTGACATCTCCAATAATTATGCAAGCAATGATCACTGATGCCTCATCTATAGAGGAGCAATTTGCAAATCTGACAAAGGCAATTGAAGGTCTAACCAAATTTGTACACAATCAAGATGCTCAGATTGATAAGTTGGTGGATAAGTTGGTGGATAGAATGGAAGGCTTAATAGATTGAGATTCTAGCCATGCACCAGAAAAGGCTTTAGAAGTTCATGAGATAGAGCATCCTGCGAAATAGACACCACCAACTAAGGAGGTACCAGTCTTTTCTGAAGGAATGATCCCAGTTGAGCAATTGAAAGATTTCATCGAAGGGTCCCTCAGAGATAAGTATGACGTTACCTCCAAGTCTTCCTTGACATACGCCAAGCTCTATAATACTAGAATTGATAACTTCAAGATGCCTATCGGCAATCAGCCCCCCAAATTTCAACAATTTGAAGGCAAAGTGAATCCAAAGCAACATGTCGCCCACTTTGTTAAGATGTGCAATAACGTTGGAACCTATGGTGACTATTTCCTCAAGTAATTTGTCTGTACCTTAAAGGGAAACGCCTACGATTAGTACACAGACCTTGAGCCTAATTCCTTTGATAGCTGGGACCAACTGGAGCATGAGTTCTTGGACTTCTTCTAAAGCACGAGATGTATGGTGAGCAAGGTAGAGCTCACAAATACTCATCAAAGAAAGGATTAGCCAGTTATTGACTTTATCAACCGATGGAGAAATGCGAGCCTAAACTACAAAGATAGGCTCAGTGAAACTTCCGCAATAGAAATATGTATCCAAGGAATGCATTGGGAGATTCTCTACATCTTTCAAGGCATTAAGCCAAAATCCTTTGAAGAGTTATCTACCCGTGCTCACGACATAGAGTATGAGCATGTCTTACGCTGGAAAAGGAGTAGCACTTATACATGACCTTCAAAAGGGAAAAGACAAGTAGAAACCCAGGAGATGGAGAAGTTGGTCCCTAAAACCAACAACAAAGAATCCATGAATGTCAACATATGTCTTGTGAAGTTCACCACAAAGGTGAGAAAGAAGCAAAGTGTGAAGACGACTTCTCAAGCACATCCAAATCAAAAGTTGACTTTGAAGGAGCTACAGGAAAAGGAATACCCCTTCCTTGATTCTGATGTAACCAAAATTTTTAATAAAATTCTCGAGCTAATACTCATTGATCTACCAAATATGAAGTGGCCCAATGAAGCTGGAAGGACTGATGATCCAAACTATTATAAGTATCATAGGCTTGTAGGTCACCCTCTAGAGAAATGTTGTCTTCAAGGACAAAATCATGCAACTGGCCAATGAGAAGAAGATCGTGCTTGATGATGAGAAGGCCAGTTCTCATCAAATCTCCATAACTTTTGGTTTGCTCGATCTGGTCCAAATACTCTTCAAAGAGCATAATGACGAGCAATTAGAGCATTATAAGTCTCCAATTGATGAAGATGATGATGAAGGTTTGATTTTGGTGACTAGGCAGAGATACAAGAAGATGATTCTACAAAAGGAGTCATTCGAGCAGCCAACTAGAAGGAGGATGGTAAAGAAACTCAGGAAATAGAGGTTAGTTAAGATTTCAAAGAGGGCGACGGTAGTGGAACATCACCACCAAAAACCACGACGTCCTGTGACTTTGGAAGAATTCTTGCCAAGTTGGTTCTGCGGAAAGACAGCTCAAGACAACCTTGAGGCATCTAGTTTTAATATTGGTAAAGGAGAAACGAAAGATGAAAGCCTATCCATGGAACCTCCCTCATCTTCTAAAAAGCTTATTGAACCTCTTCTCCAAGAAGCACATGTATGTGATGCATAAATCATATTTACAGATGATGATCTCTTATTTGGTAAAACACTACACAATCATTCCTTGTATATGGTGGGTCATGTTTTAGAGAAGAAGATAAATAGAATCTTGATAGAAGAGGGGTCTGAAATCAATATACTGCCTATTCGCACAATGAAGGAACTTGGCATCATAACTGAGGAACTTACCAAAAGTTGTTTGATGATGCAAGGGTTCAATCAAGGGGGTCAGAGGGCCATAAGATCCATCAAGTTAGAGATCCATATAGACGATTGACGATCAAATGTATTGATGCATGTGATCGATGCCAAGACTTCATATAATATATTACTTGGTGGCCTTGGGTACACGAGAACAAAATTATCTCATCCTCCTATTATTAATGCTTGAAATATCTCAAATATGAAGTGGAAAGAAAAATAGTTGCCAATGGTAAACCATTCACTGAAGCTGAGTCACACTCCGCCGATACAAAATTCTACTTAAAGAATTATGTTGTGAAGGAAAAAAGGGTTGATGATGTCACAACAACCAAGTGTTATGATCTTAAGAAGGATGAGGTGGTTGTCAAAAAAGTCACCACTAATAAGTCTCACTTCAAATAAAGGGAATGTCGTGTCCTTGAAGAAAAAGACAACTCTTGTGCTCCGCTATGTACCAAAGGTAAAGAAAGAGGAAAGTAACTCATTTGACGTCTAAGATAATGTACTAGGGGGGCTGACTCTCCTTATTTGGAAAATCAATGCAATAAACTTATCCTCAAAGCTACTGGGAGAATTTGTGTCTCGAAACCCACCATGAAATATGGCACTCACTACGAAGCATACAGAAGAAGAATTTGATCCAAATTTTTACAAGCTATTTGCAAAGGCTGGATATAACCCTAATGAGCCATCAAAGTTAGGGAAACTCCCATCAGAAGCTATTACCAGGCAAGCACGTGAAGGCTTGGGGTATGCACTACCACCGCCGATTTGCATCTACATAAGAAGGGCAATTAACAACTACATCACTATGGAAAATGAGTCTACTGCTTCCAATAAAAGACTTTTTATCTTTAACCGACTTAGAAAATCAACCACAAGAACTTATGTGTTTAAGAGGTTGGGTCCACTGAAGAAAAAAAAGAGTAACAAGCATCTGAGAAGTTATCAAGGCATGATAATACACTCTTCGCCTAGAATCCAGAAGAATTTCTATAGTTTGATTCCTTCTAGAATGAGGCGATAGACAAAACTTGTGGTTTTTGGCAAGGAGGTGTTAAAGGCAAAGACTCATACTGTGGTTTATACCAAGTAACATAAGGAAGATGAATAAAGTGTAGGCTCTTCATATTATAATATAACTCAAAGTTAGAATGATACCTCATCTCAAATAAAGGTTGATAAAGAGTTGGAAGATATTTCCTGGTGTTACCATATCTCTGTTAACGATGATGATCCTCAAGAGGAGGAAGATGCTGGAGATTCTCCATAAGAACTTTAAGAAGGAGTAAAGATCATAATAAATCCCTTAAAGAAAGTTATTCTTGGCACTGCTGAAGACCCAAGACCAACTTACCTTAGCACTTTTCTTGAAACAGATGAAGAAATAGCTTATATGGACATACTCAAAGAATATAGGGATGTCTTCACTTTGAGTTATAAAGAGATGTCTGGCTTGGATCCAAAATTAGCAGTTCATCAGTTGGCAATCAAGAATAGTGCTCGTCCTGTTAAGCAAGCCCAAAGGCGCTTTAGATTTGTCATGCCTCGAATCCCATCGGGATGGATTGGCACTCATAGCCGACAAGGCCTGAGAGAACCAAGCTTTATCTCTATTCAATCATATGCATGCCATAAGAAACCCATAGTCACATAATAGCTATAGATACTAACAATGGAATTCATGGAACATGATATATTTATACATATGCGAAACTTGGCCGTTGAGGCCACCAAGTCAAGAACGACATATCCCTTTGACATTTATGCACCCACATCCGTCTACAAAAGCCTCTAACAAATGCATTGACCAAAATGAACTAAGAGTCGGGACAAGTCCCCGCTTTATACAACATGTATAACACCAAAACATATGTACAACTGTGACTCGGAGAAGCCCCGAACTAGATGGAGCTCACCAAAGATCTGCAACACTGGTAACCTACTGTGGAGGCCTATTAGTACCTGCGCCTGCAGCAAGTAAGGTAAATTCCCCAAGAGGGGTCAGTACGAAGAATGTACTGAGTATGTAAGGCCATATGAAACTTGTAAGATATGAAAATATGTCAAGAACTCAAGTTCAAATGCATAACCAATATAGACAAGTCACAATGTAGATGAGTCACTATTCTGTACTTTGGAAACCATGTATGTTGCTTTCATTACATTCTTTGTATCTTTGCTGCCATGATTATTCATCTTTGCCTTTGCCCTGTGATACCCGGGCCCCTATTGAACAGTGGGTTTTAATCATAACATAGTGTTATGTTGGGATCGGCTCGAGCTAGGCTTATGCCCCTAGAGATGCCACCCTATGCATCAATGTATATATCGGGATCGGCTAGAGCTAGGTTAGTACCTCTAGAGCTTCCACCCATACAATATTTCAGGTTCGGCTCAAGCTAGGTTATTACCCCTAGAGCTACCCCCTGTCAGGATCGATCTGAGCTAGGCTTATTCCCCCAGGACTGCCCCCTGATCCAACAACCTCGGGATCAGCTTGAGCTAGGCATTTTGCCCCCAAAGCTTCCACCCATACTTGATCATTGACGACATATACATTACTTAAATCTTTACTTTGAGATTGCCACAATGATAGTCATAACTTTACTTGAAGCTTTGGATCATTAACCAATAAGTGAGGGACATGTAAATCAACATTGTTGTAAACATAGACTTATTGTAAACATAACACCATTGGAACCATTATACAATAATCAATGAACAAGATACATGAGTATAACAACTATTGGAACTTTGGAACATAACATTGTTGAGCTTTTGGAACATTATTCATGAATATGATACATGAGATTCACAATTGATCAATGAGTAGAAAATACATGATAATGACCATTGATAACCGGATATAGGTGTCACGCCCTAAACCCCATTGAGGCGTGATTGGCACCCGAAGCCGATATGGCCCGAGAGAACCAATCTTTGCTCCTGAACCTTCGTATGCATATCCTCATATGAATCTTATTAAACCTTATGCAACTATATGGAAAACATAAACATGGAAACATATGCCATAAGCATATATTAAACTTGGCTGTTGAAGCCATTACGTCTAACTGAACGTACATATCTTACATCCATATACCCACATATGTCTACAAAAGCCTCTAACATATGCATTTACCAGACCAACTAAAAGTCGGGACAAGTCCCCGCTTTATACAAAATTTACAATGCCAAAACAACTATACAACTATGACCCAGAAAGCTCCGAATCAAGTGGAGCTAACCAAAACTCTGCGAATGATCCCCAGTCTATAGAGTCTACTAATGCCTGTACCTGCAACATGTAAGGTAAGTGCCCCTAGGGGGTTAGTACAAAGAATGTACTGAGTATGTAAGGCTTATAAGAAATAACATCATACATGAGAATGTCAATCTAATAAAAATATGAGAGAATAGTCAACGTAGATGAACCATCATTTTAAATGTGGAAACATGCATATCATAGTAATATGTTAGATCACTCACTTAACTCCTTATTAGTCATATAATATCATTCATACACATCCTCATTCATGATATTGTTCCTTCACTCAAAAGACTTACCTCCAAGAGGTTCTCCTATTCCCGAAATTCTAGAGGTTCCTCTATTCCATAGATTCCAGAGATTCTTTCTTGCTTCTATTCCCACTACCATTAATAATCATCTCCTTGGTTGGTCGGTTGTAAAATAATAATACTCATCCACATACATCCACTCCAGTGGTAGGGTAGGGAATTAATAATATAACGTACATCCACTCTATTAACGTACATCCACTTTATTGGTGGTTTATCCTACACACACTCTCATGGTGGAAGAATACACATCCACTCTCTTAACGTACATCCACTCTATTGCTGATTTATCCTACATCCACTCTCATGGTGGAGGAATATACATCCACTCTCTTAACGTACACCCACTCTATTGGTGGTAATTTAACTTATGCGCACACCTTTCTTCATTTCTTACTTTTGAGTGATTGACAAAATTGTCATCATAAAGATGTGTTCTTTCACCCCATGTATACACTCATACTATTAGGATCGTTATCAGACATAATAACAACAATAGTGAAAAGAATTAATGAACGTGAATAAACTCTCTTTCTGCATGTGGGGATCTATGTAAATTACGTTCTTTACTTCTCTTGTCTTCATATTCATTCATCTTTATTATTCTACTCATGCTAGGCTGTTTTGTCACCCCTGGGATGAGATTAACCCATGCTAGGTATTTTGAACCCTGGGATGTTATGTGAACACATGCTAGGCTTTCGTGTCGCCCCTGGGATATCATTAACCTATGCTAGGCTTATCTCCCCTGGGATGTTATATTAACCCATGCTAGGCTTTCGTCTCGCCCCTGGGATGTACCATCATAACCCATGCTAGGCTTGTCGCCCCTGGGATGTACCATCATAACCCATGCTAGGCTTGTCGCCCCTGGGATGTACCATCATAACCCTTTCTAGGCTTTTATATCGCCCCTGGGATGTATCGGGATCGACCCATGCTAGGATTTTCTGTCGCCCCTGGGATACCACCCGTGTTATTGGGATCGACCCATGCTAGGTATTTTAACCCCTGGGATACCACCCATGATTACTTCTTAATTATACACCTCTTATTTCTCTTGTTATTATTACTTCCATTCTTAAGAGTCATTGAGATATTGAAGATTATGACATAATAGGAATCACACATATATATATTACTTCTTCACTCTTGCTTCATGAGATTGACTTCTTCACTTATGAAGAATAAATATATTAGCTTGCACATCACCTCTCTTATTACTCTTATGAAATCTTATGAGATTGGTACTTTTACTTGTAAAAGATTGATACAAAGATAATCATCATAGTTGAGGACTTGGGACATGACATGATTGGAAAATGCTATTCAAGAATAAATAGGTTCTCTTATGTTATTACTCTCTTGAGATCGTTCATTTAGGAATGATAACGTTATGACATTTTTGGAACTTCACTCAATGAACAAGAGGAAAACGAATCATCATGCATTTAGGAATAGGACACATATGAATAACAATATACGTCAACCTGAATTTGAGATACTTCAAACACCTCGGAACTGAAACAAGTCCAATGTCAATGTGAATAACATATTGCAGAAGGATGTGGAAAAAGGAACCTTACATACCTTGTATTCTTAATACGAATACACAATCTTAGACGTGCATACAATATTCCTGCTCCTTCCTTATGTTTCGCTCTACAACACAATTTTATAACGAAACCAACATTAACCATCAATTACCTTATAATGGCATACAACAACAATAGGCACATTTTTAGCTTTAACATGTCATTTCTCCCTTAACAAAAACCATTGATAAAATCATTATTCCAAAAATCCTCCAATATTCCCAACATTGACCAATACATGATAACCAATATCATGCCACACCAAGTTCATATTTTACACTTCTCCATCATCACAACATCACAATTATGCCATCACTTTACTTCAATACACCTCACAACAACAAATCGGCCAAGATCCCATAATTTACACTTATATGAAAATAACAAGTTTAGGACCATAATAACACCATACATGTTTTTATTTCATCCATACCATGTTTTTTCATCAAGACCACAAGTCATAATCCAAGTTACAATCCCATGGATTTCACATCTTTTACCAAAACACAAAACACCATATTCAACACTTCCAAGCATAACCAACATGATATACATAATCTCTCATGCTCATAATATGTTAAAGTACAAGAATAATCACTTACCCAATCTTGGAAAATGGTGATCTTGCTCCACAAAGTGCCTTAGTGTTTGAGAGCCCAAAAGGGTGTTCTTGAAAAGTCTAGAAAAAAAAAGATAGAAAAGCATGTGTCTTTTGTGAATTAAAAATCTGATTTGTGCCCCCTTTTATAGATCATTTAATTCCTATTTATCCACCTTTCTCAATTATTGATTAGTCAAAGGAAGAATGGGTCATTTGACCCATTCTTGGCCCATGTCTTTTGCCTTCTTTTGGGCCTCTTTTGAGCCCAATTTACTTAATTCAATAAAATCAATAATTACTCATGTTTAATTCATTCCATACACATTACAACAATATTCCCACTCATGAAATTCATACTCGTAGCCTCAATTCCAAACACAACCAATTCTAGCCACGTTTAGCTTATTTTGACCCTAAGGGCAAAACTGTCATTTTGACCCCAAATTTGTTCTCGAGTAATTTTATCATACAAATATAATATTTCATTCATTTCATGTATATACTCATGATTGTATAAGAAACGTGGCAAAAATTGGCTCGGTACGACCCCGGATACCCTTGGGACTTAGAAATTTCCAATTTTCGAAAAAGTGGAAAACCCAAGGTGGCATGCCCCTGGGCGCTCCAACCTACTGCCTATGGGATAAAAAATTTATCCCAGAGTGGCGTGGCATGGTACCAAATTCTCCCCTTACTTAGTTTTTTTGAAAATTCCATTTTTCGACTTCTCTTCGCGGGTTTGGTTAGATACTTCAAGTCCTATTCTTTAGATCACTTCCTACCCTTAATATACTTTGTTTAGAGGTACTCTTAGCCTTATTTTGAGCCCCACAACTGCTCCATAAAACTCACAAAACAACTCTTATGAAGGGCTAATCACATGTATGAAGCCAATTTTCAATTTCCTCCACATTAACATCACCAAATGCATACTTAGAGCTCTCGACACCTAAGTATACAGTGTTCAATGTCGTCACATAGGGTTAGGAAGGTATGGTGTGTTACATTCTCTCCACCTTAGAAACATTCGTCCTCGAATGTTAATGATGTTGCTTCCCTTACAACAAATGCTTGGGCCTTTTCTTCTAGTTGAAACAAATATGGGTACGTAGATTTCATTTTATTTTGTTTGCTCAAATTACCATGCGATCTCTTCGACTTGTTGATGTCTCCAAATAACTCATACAAAATGTACGTCTTTCCTTATTAGCCTTTTCACTTATCGGTCTAGAATAACAATAGGTATCTCTTGCTTGGCAATCTTCGTGACATACAAGAAGTCAATCATTTCATGCCCATTCCAACATTAAAAATCCTTAATTTCCATCTCCATAAGATCAACCATCATAACTTGATCACAAATATCTCCTATACCATTACGATATGCCCTTTCAACGATAATGCATTCACCAACTGATGTAAAGACGTCAAAGGACTTGACTAGTAATTCTAGGGTCAGCTCCACCTTGACTGGCTTGGTCAGGTGGTTCCTTCATCGGCAGGCATATCCACCTGCTTACCTTTTCCTTCTCCCTTTCTCATCATCAGCATTTTTACTATACACAAGAAAAGCTACAATCTTACTTACAACATTGGCTCTATTGCACGATCTAGAAGTGAAGAAAGGAAACAACGTCCTAAATGTACCGTAGCCTCCTGCTCATAAATGTGGTGCACAACACATCCATGAATAAGACTCTACTTGGACACGGCTTTGTAAACACCCTTAGAACGAACTGTTCTGATACCACTTTTGTCACGCCCCAAACCCTATTGAGGCGTGATTGGCACCCGAAGCCGATATGGCCCGAGAGAACCAACATTTTCTCTTGAACCTTCGTATGCATATCCTCATATGAATCTTATTGAACCTTATGCAACTATATGGAAAACATGAACATGGAAACATATGCCATAAGCATATATTAAACTTGGCCATTGGGGCCATTACGTCTAACTGAACGTACATATCTTAGATCCATATACCCACATATGTCTACAAAAGACTCTAACAGATGCATTTACTAGACCAACTAAAAGTCGGTACAAGTCCCCGCTTTATACAAAATTTACAATGCCAAAACAACTATACAACTATGACCCAGAAAGCTCCGAATCAAGTGGAGCTAACCAAAACTCTGCGAATGAACCCCAGTCTACAGAGGAGGTCTACTAATGCCTGTACCTGCAACATGTAAGGTAAGTCCCCCGAGGGGGTCAGTACGAAGAATGTACTGAGTATGTAAGGCTTATAAGAAATAACATCATACATGAGAATGTCAATCTAATAAAAATATGAGAGAATAGTCAACGTAGATTAACCATCATTTTAAATGTGGAAACATGCATATCATAGTAATATGTTAGATCACTCACTTAACTCCTTATTAGTCATATAATATCATTCATACACATCCTCATTCATGATATTGTTCCTTCACTCAAAAGACTTACCTCCAAGAGGTTCTCCTATTCCCGAAATTCTAGAGGTTCCTCTATTCCATAGATTCCAGAGATTCTTTCTTGCTTCTATGCCCACTACCATTAATAATCATCTCCTTGGTTGGTCGGTTGTAAAATAATAATACTCATCCACATACATCCACTCCAGTGGTAGGGTAGGGAATTAATAATATAACGTACATCCACTCTATTAACGTACATCCACTTTATTGGTGGTTTATCCTACACACACTCTCATGGTGGAAGAATATACATCCACTCTCTTAACGTACATCCACTCTATTGCTGATTTATCCTACATCCACTCTCATGGTGGAGGAATATACATCCACTCTCTTAACGTACACCCACTCTATTGGTGGTAATTTAACTTATGCGCACACCTTTCTTCATTTCTTACTTTTGAGTGATTGATAAAATTGTCATCATAAAGATGCGTTCTTTGACCCCATGGATACACTCATACTATTAGGATCGTTATCAGACATAATAACAATAATAGTGAAAAGAATTAATGAACGTGAATAAACTCTCTTTCTGCATGTGGGGATCTATGTAAATTACGTTCTTTACTTCTCTTGTCTTCATATTCATTCATCTTTATTATTCTACCCATGCTAGGCTGTTCTGTCGCCCCTGGGATGAGATTAACCCATGCTAGGTACTTTGACCCCTGGGATGTATGTGAACCCATGCTAGGCTTTCGTGTCGCCCCTGGGATATCATTAACCCATGCTAATCTTATCTCCCCTGGGATGTTATATTAACCCATGCTAGGCTTTCGTCTCGCCCCTGGGATGTACCATCATAACCCATGCTAGGCTTGTCGCCCCTGGGATGTACCATCATAACCCATGCTAGGCTTTTATATCGCCCCTGGGATGTATCGTGATCGACCCATGCTAGGATTTTCTGTCGCCCCTGGGATACCACGCGTGTTATTGGGATCGACCCATGCTAGGTATTTTAACCCCTGGGATACCACCCATGATTACTTCTTAATTATACACCTCTTATTTCTCTTGTTATTATTACTTCCATTCTTAAGAGTCATTGAGATATTGAAGATTATGACATAATAGGAATCACACATATATATATTACTTCTTCACTCTTGCTTCATGAGATTGACATCTTCACTTATGAAGAATAGATATATTAGCTTGCACATCACCTCTCTTATTACTCTTATGAAATCTTATGAGATTGGTACTTTTACTTGTAAAAGATTGATACAAAGATAATCATCATAATTGAGGACTTGGGACATGACATGATTGGAAAATGCTATTCAAGAATAAATAGGTTCTCTTATGTTATTACTCTCTTGAGATCGTTCATTTAGGAATGATAACGTTATGACATTTTTGGAACTTCACTCAATGAACAAGAGGCAAACGAATCATCATGCATTTAGGAATAGGACACATATGAATAACAATATACGTCAACCTGAATTTGAGATACTTCAAACCCCTAGAAATTGAAACAAGTCCAATGTCAATGTGAATAACATGTTGCAGAAGGATGTGGAAAAAGGAACCTTACATACCTTGTATTCTTAATACGAATACACAATCTTAGACGTGCATACAATATTCCTGCTCCTTCCTTATGTTTCGCTCTACAACACAATTTTATAACGAAACCAACATTAACCATCAATTACCTTATAATGGCATACAACAACAATAGGCACATTTTTAGCTTTAACATGTCATTTCTCCCTTAACAAAAACCATTGATAAAATCATTATTCCAAAAATCCTCCAATATTCCCAACATTGACCAATACATGATAACCAATATCATGCCACACCAAGTTCATATTTTACACTTCTCCATCATCACAACATCACAATTATGCCATCACTTTACTTCAATACACCTCACAACAACAAATCGGCCAAGATCCCATAATTTACACTTATATGAAAATAACAAGTTTAGGACCATAATAACACCATACATGTTTTTATTTCATCCATACCATGTTTTTTCATCAAGACCACAAGTCATAATCCAAGTTACAATCCCATGGATTTCACATCTTTTACCAAAACACAAAACACCATATTCAACACTTCCAAGCATAACCAACATGATATACATAATCTCTCATGCTCATAATATGTTAAAGTACAAGAATAATCACTTACCCAATCTTGGAAAATGGTGATCTTGCTCCACAAAGTGCCTTAGTGTTTGAGAGCCCAAAAGGGTGTTCTTGAAAAGTCTAGAAAAAAAAAGATAGAAAAGCATGTGTCTTTTGTGAATTAAAAATCTGATTTGTGCCCCCTTTTATAGATCATTTAATTCCTATTTATCCACCTTTCTCAATTATTGATTAGTCAAAGGAAGAATGGGTCATTTGACCCATTCTTGGCCCATGTCTTTTGCCTTCTTTTGGGCCTCTTTTGAGCCCAATTTACTTAATTCAATAAAATCAATAATTACTCATGTTTAATTCATTCCATACACATTACAACAATATTCCCACTCATGAAATTCATACTCGTAGCCTCAATTCCAAACACAACCAATTCTAGCCACGTTTAGCTTATTTTGACCCTAAGGGCAAAACTGTCATTTTGACCCCAAATTTGTTCTCGAGTAATTTTATCATACAAATATAATATTTCATTCATTTCATGTATATACTCGTGATTGTATAAGAAACGTGGCAAAAATTGGCTCGGTACGACCCCGGATACCCTTGGGACTTAGAAATTTCCAATTTTCGAAAAAGTGGAAAACCCAAGGTGGCATGCCCCTGGGCGCTCCAACCTACTGCCTATGGGATAAAAATTTTATCCCAGAGTGGCATGGCACGGTACCAAATTCTCCCCTTAGTTTTTTTGAAAATTCCATTTTTCGACTTCTCTTCGCGGGTTTGGTTAGATACTTCAAGTCCTATTCTTTAGATCACTTCCTACCCTTAATATACTTTGTTTAGAGGTACTCTTAGCCTTATTTTGAGCCCCACAACTGCTCCATAAAACTCACAAAACAACTCTTATGAAGGGCTAATCACATGTATGAAGCCAATTTTCAATTTCCTCCACATTAACATCACCAAATGCATACTTAGAGCTCTCGACACCTAAGTATACAGTGTTCAATGTCGTCACATAGGGTTAGGAAGGTATGGTGTGTTACATTCTCTCCACCTTAGAAACATTCGTCCTCGAATGTTAATGATGTTGCTTCCCTTACAACAAATGCTTGGGCCTTTTCTTCTAGTTGAAACAAATATGGGTACGTAGATTTCATTTTATTTTGTTTGCTCAAATTACCATGCGATCTCTTCGACTTGTTGATGTCTCCAAATAACTCATACAAAATGTACGTCTTTCCTTATTAGCCTTTTCACTTATCGGTCTAGAATAACAATAGGTATCTCTTGCTTGGCAATCTTCGTGACATACAAGAAGTCAATCATTTCATGCCCATTCCAACATTAAAAATCCTTAATTTCCATCTCCATAAGATCAACCATCATAACTTGATCACAAATATCTCCTATACCATTACGATATGCCCTTTCAACGATAATGCATTCACCAACTGATGTAAAGACGTCAAAGGACTTGACTAGTAATTCTAGGGTCAGCTCCACCTTGACTGGCTTGGTCAGGTGGTTCCTTCATCGGCAGGCATATCCACCTGCTTACCTTTTCCTTCTCCCTTTCTCATCATCAGCATTTTTACTATACACAAGAAAAGCTACAATCTTACTTACAACATTGGCTCTATTGCACGATCTAGAAGTGAAGAAAGGAAACAACGTCCTAAATGTCCCGTAGCCTCCTGCTCATAAATGTGGTGCACAACACATCCATGAATAAGACTCTACTTGGACACGGCTTTGTAAACACCCTTAGAACGAACTGTTCTGATACCACTTTTGTCACGCCCCAAACCCTATTGAGGCGTGATTGGCACCCGAAGCCGATATGGCCCGAGAGAACCAACATTTTCTCTTGAACCTTCGTATGCATATCCTCATATGAATCTTATTGAACCTTATGCAACTATATGGAAAACATGAACATGGAAACATATGCCATAAGCATATATTAAACTTGGCCATTGGGGCCATTACGTCTAACTGAACATACATATCTTAGATCCATATACCCACATATGTCTACAAAAGACTCTAACAGATGCATTTACTAGACCAACTAAAAGTCGGTACAAGTCCCCGCTTTATACAAAATTTACAATGCCAAAACAACTATACAACTATGACCCAGAAAGCTCCGAATCAAGTGGAGCTAACCAAAACTCTGCGAATGAACCCCAGTCTACAGAGGAGGTCTACTAATGCCTGTACCTGCAACATGTAAGGTAAGTCCCCCGAGGGGGTCAGTACGAAGAATGTACTGAGTATGTAAGGCTTATAAGAAATAACATCATACATGAGAATGTCAATCTAATAAAAATATGAGAGAATAGTCAACGTAGATTAACCATCATTTTAAATGTGGAAACATGCATATCATAGTAATATGTTAGATCACTCACTTAACTCCTTATTAGTCATATAATATCATTCATACACATCCTCATTCATGATATTGTTCCTTCACTCAAAAGACTTACCTCCAAGAGGTTCTCCTATTCCCGAAATTCTAGAGGTTCCTCTATTCCATAGATTCCAGAAATTCTTTCTTGCTTCTATGCCCACTACCATTAATAATCATCTCCTTGGTTGGTCGGTTGTAAAATAATAATACTCATCCACATACATCCACTCCAGTGGTAGGGTAGGGAATTAATAATATAACGTACATCCACTCTATTAACGTACATCCACTTTATTGGTGGTTTATCCTACACACACTCTCATGGTGGAAGAATATACATCCACTCTCTTAACGTACATCCACTCTATTGCTGATTTATCCTACATCCACTCTCATGGTGGAGGAATATACATCCACTCTCTTAACGTACACCCACTCTATTGGTGGTAATTTAACTTATGCGCACACCTTTCTTCATTTCTTACTTTTGAGTGATTGATAAAATTGTCATCATAAAGATGCGTTCTTTGACCCCATGGATACACTCATACTATTAGGATCGTTATCAGACATAATAACAATAATAGTGAAAAGAATTAATGAACGTGAATAAACTCTCTTTCTGCATGTGGGGATCTATGTAAATTACGTTCTTTACTTCTCTTGTCTTCATATTCATTCATCTTTATTATTCTACCCATGCTAGGCTGTTCTGTCGCCCCTGGGATGAGATTAACCCATGCTAGGTACTTTGACCCCTGGGATGTATGTGAACCCATGCTAGGCTTTCGTGTCGCCCCTGGGATATCATTAACCCATGCTAATCTTATCTCCCCTGGGATGTTATATTAACCCATGCTAGGCTTTCGTCTCGCCCCTGGGATGTACCATCATAACCCATGCTAGGCTTGTCGCCCCTGGGATGTACCATCATAACCCATGCTAGGCTTTTATATCGCCCCTGGGATGTATCGTGATCGACCCATGCTAGGATTTTCTGTCGCCCCTGGGATACCACCCGTGTTATTGGGATCGACCCATGCTAGGTATTTTAACCCCTGGGATACCACCCATGATTACTTCTTAATTATACACCTCTTATTTCTCTTGTTATTATTACTTCCATTCTTAAGAGTCATTGAGATATTGAAGATTATGACATAATAGGAATCACACATATATATATTACTTCTTCACTCTTGCTTCATGAGATTGACATCTTCACTTATGAAGAATAGATATATTAGCTTGCACATCACCTCTCTTATTACTCTTATGAAATCTTATGAGATTGGTACTTTTACTTGTAAAAGATTGATACAAAGATAATCATCATAATTGAGGACTTGGGACATGACATGATTGGAAAATGCTATTCAAGAATAAATAGGTTCTCTTATGTTATTACTCTCTTGAGATCGTTCATTTAGGAATGATAACGTTATGACATTTTTGGAACTTCACTCAATGAACAAGAGGCAAACGAATCATCATGCATTTAGGAATAGGACACATATGAATAACAATATACGTCAACCTGAATTTGAGATACTTCAAACCCCTAGAAATTGAAACAAGTCCAATGTCAATGTGAATAACATGTTGCAGAAGGATGTGGAAAAAGGAACCTTACATACCTTGTATTCTTAATACGAATACACAATCTTAGACGTGCATACAATATTCCTGCTCCTTCCTTATGTTTCGCTCTACAACACAATTTTATAACGAAACCAACATTAACCATCAATTACCTTATAATGGCATACAACAACAATAGGCACATTTTTAGCTTTAACATGTCATTTCTCCCTTAACAAAAACCATTGATAAAATCATTATTCCAAAAATCCTCCAATATTCCCAACATTGACCAATACATGATAACCAATATCATGCCACACCAAGTTCATATTTTACACTTCTCCATCATCACAACATCACAATTATGCCATCACTTTACTTCAATACACCTCACAACAACAAATCGGCCAAGATCCCATAATTTACACTTATATGAAAATAACAAGTTTAGGACCATAATAACACCATACATGTTTTTATTTCATCCATACCATGTTTTTTCATCAAGACCACAAGTCATAATCCAAGTTACAATCCCATGGATTTCACATCTTTTACCAAAACACAAAACACCATATTCAACACTTCCAAGCATAACCAACATGATATACATAATCTCTCATGCTCATAATATGTTAAAGTACAAGAATAATCACTTATCCAATCTTGGAAAATGGTGATCTTGCTCCACAAAGTGCCTTAGTGTTTGAGAGCCCAAAAGGGTATTCTTGAAAAGTCTAGAAAAAAAAAGATAGAAAAGCATGTGTCTTTTGTGAATTAAAAATCTGATTTGTGCCCCCTTTTATAGATCATTTAATTCCTATTTATCCACCTTTCTCAATTATTGATTAGTCAAAGGAAGAATGGGTCATTTGACCCATTCTTGGCCCATGTCTTTTGCCTTCTTTTGGGCCTCTTTTGAGCCCAATTTACTTAATTCAATAAAATCAATAATTACTCATGTTTAATTCATTCCATACACATTACAACAATATTCCCACTCATGAAATTCATACTCGTAGCCTCAATTCCAAACACAACCAATTCTAGCCACGTTTAGCTTATTTTGACCCTAAGGGCAAAACTGTCATTTTGACCCCAAATTTGTTCTCGAGTAATTTTATCATACAAATATAATATTTCATTCATTTCATGTATATACTCGTGATTGTATAAGAAACGTGGCAAAAATTGGCTCGGTACGACCCCGGATACCCTTGGGACTTAGAAATTTCCAATTTTCGAAAAAGTGGAAAACCCAAGGTGGCATGCCCCTGGGCGCTCCAACCTACTGCCTATGGGATAAAAATTTTATCCCAGAGTGGCATGGCACGGTACCAAATTCTCCCCTTACTTAGTTTTTTTGAAAATTCCATTTTTCGACTTCTCTTCGCGGGTTTGGTTAGATACTTCAAGTCCTATTCTTTAGATCACTTCCTACCCTTAATATACTTTGTTTAGAGGTACTCTTAGCCTTATTTTGAGCCCCACAACTGCTCCATAAAACTCACAAAACAACTCTTATGAAGGGCTAATCACATGTATGAAGCCAATTTTCAATTTCCTCCACATTAACATCACCAAATGCATACTTAGAGCTCTCGACACCTAAGTATACAGTGTTCAATGTCGTCACATAGGGTTAGGAAGGTATGGTGTGTTACATTCTCTCCACCTTAGAAACATTCGTCCTCGAATGTTAATGATGTTGCTTCCCTTACAACAAATGCTTGGGCCTTTTCTTCTAGTTGAAACAAATATGGGTACGTAGATTTCATTTTATTTTGTTTGCTCAAATTACCATGCGATCTCTTCGACTTGTTGATGTCTCCAAATAACTCATACAAAATGTACGTCTTTCCTTATTAGCCTTTTCACTTATCGGTCTAGAATAACAATAGGTATCTCTTGCTTGGCAATCTTCGTGACATACAAGAAGTCAATCATTTCATGCCCATTCCAACATTAAAAATCCTTAATTTCCATCTCCATAAGATCAACCATCATAACTTGATCACAAATATCTCCTATACCATTACGATATGCCCTTTCAACGATAATGCATTCACCAACTGATGTAAAGACGTCAAAGGACTTGACTAGTAATTCTAGGGTCAGCTCCACCTTGACTGGCTTGGTCAGGTGGTTCCTTCATCGGCAGGCATATCCACCTGCTTACCTTTTCCTTCTCCCTTTCTCATCATCAGCATTTTTACTATACACAAGAAAAGCTACAATCTTACTTACAACATTGGCTCTATTGCACGATCTAGAAGTGAAGAAAGGAAACAACGTCCTAAATGTCCCGTAGCCTCCTGCTCATAAATGTGGTGCACAACACATCCATGAATAAGACTCTACTTGGACACGGCTTTGTAAACACCCTTAGAACGAACTGTTCTGATACCACTTTTGTCACGCCCCAAACCCTATTGAGGCGTGATTGGCACCCGAAGCCGATATGGCCCGAGAGAACCAACATTTTCTCTTGAACCTTCGTATGCATATCCTCATATGAATCTTATTGAACCTTATGCAACTATATGGAAAACATGAACATGGAAACATATGCCATAAGCATATATTAAACTTGGCCATTGGGGCCATTACGTCTAACTGAACATACATATCTTAGATCCATATACCCACATATGTCTACAAAAGACTCTAACAGATGCATTTACTAGACCAACTAAAAGTCGGTACAAGTCCCCGCTTTATACAAAATTTACAATGCCAAAACAACTATACAACTATGACCCAGAAAGCTCCGAATCAAGTGGAGCTAACCAAAACTCTGCGAATGAACCCCAGTCTACAGAGGAGGTCTACTAATGCCTGTACCTGCAACATGTAAGGTAAGTCCCCCGAGGGGGTCAGTACGAAGAATGTACTGAGTATGTAAGGCTTATAAGAAATAACATCATACATGAGAATGTCAATCTAATAAAAATATGAGAGAATAGTCAACGTAGATTAACCATCATTTTAAATGTGGAAACATGCATATCATAGTAATATGTTAGATCACTCACTTAACTCCTTATTAGTCATATAATATCATTCATACACATCCTCATTCATGATATTGTTCCTTCACTCAAAAGACTTACCTCCAAGAGGTTCTCCTATTCCCGAAATTCTAGAGGTTCCTCTATTCCATAGATTCCAGAAATTCTTTCTTGCTTCTATGCCCACTACCATTAATAATCATCTCCTTGGTTGGTCGGTTGTAAAATAATAATACTCATCCACATACATCCACTCCAGTGGTAGGGTAGGGAATTAATAATATAACGTACATCCACTCTATTAACGTACATCCACTTTATTGGTGGTTTATCCTACACACACTCTCATGGTGGAAGAATATACATCCACTCTCTTAACGTACATCCACTCTATTGCTGATTTATCCTACATCCACTCTCATGGTGGAGGAATATACATCCACTCTCTTAACGTACACCCACTCTATTGGTGGTAATTTAACTTATGCGCACACCTTTCTTCATTTCTTACTTTTGAGTGATTGATAAAATTGTCATCATAAAGATGCGTTCTTTGACCCCATGGATACACTCATACTATTAGGATCGTTATCAGACATAATAACAATAATAGTGAAAAGAATTAATGAACGTGAATAAACTCTCTTTCTGCATGTGGGGATCTATGTAAATTACGTTCTTTACTTCTCTTGTCTTCATATTCATTCATCTTTATTATTCTACCCATGCTAGGCTGTTCTGTCGCCCCTGGGATGAGATTAACCCATGCTAGGTACTTTGACCCCTGGGATGTATGTGAACCCATGCTAGGCTTTCGTGTCGCCCCTGGGATATCATTAACCCATGCTAATCTTATCTCCCCTGGGATGTTATATTAACCCATGCTAGGCTTTCGTCTCGCCCCTGGGATGTACCATCATAACCCATGCTAGGCTTGTCGCCCCTGGGATGTACCATCATAACCCATGCTAGGCTTTTATATCGCCCCTGGGATGTATCGTGATCGACCCATGCTAGGATTTTCTGTCGCCCCTGGGATACCACCCGTGTTATTGGGATCGACCCATGCTAGGTATTTTAACCCCTGGGATACCACCCATGATTACTTCTTAATTATACACCTCTTATTTCTCTTGTTATTATTACTTCCATTCTTAAGAGTCATTGAGATATTGAAGATTATGACATAATAGGAATCACACATATATATATTACTTCTTCACTCTTGCTTCATGAGATTGACATCTTCACTTATGAAGAATAGATATATTAGCTTGCACATCACCTCTCTTATTACTCTTATGAAATCTTATGAGATTGGTACTTTTACTTGTAAAAGATTGATACAAAGATAATCATCATAATTGAGGACTTGGGACATGACATGATTGGAAAATCCTATTCAAGAATAAATAGGTTCTCTTATGTTATTACTCTCTTGAGATCGTTCATTTAGGAATGATAACGTTATGACATTTTTGGAACTTCACTCAATGAACAAGAGGCAAACGAATCATCATGCATTTAGGAATAGGACACATATGAATAACAATATACGTCAACCTGAATTTGAGATACTTCAAACCCCTAGAAATTGAAACAAGTCCAATGTCAATGTGAATAACATGTTGCAGAAGGATGTGGAAAAAGGAACCTTACATACCTTGTATTCTTAATACGAATACACAATCTTAGACGTGCATACAATATTCCTGCTCCTTCCTTATGTTTCGCACTACAACACAATTTTATAACGAAACCAACATTAACCACCAATTACCTTATAATGGCATACAACAACAATAGGCACATTTTTAGCTTTAACATGTCATTTCTCCCTTAACAAAAACCATTGATAAAATCATTATTCCAAAAATCCTCCAATATTCCCAACATTGACCAATACATGATAACCAATATCATGCCACACCAAGTTCATATTTTACACTTCTCCATCATCACAACATCACAATTATGCCATCACTTTACTTCAATACACCTCACAACAACAAATCAGCCAAGATCCCATAATTTACACTTATATGAAAATAACAAGTTTAGGACCATAATAACACCATACATGTTTTTATTTCATCCATACCATGTTTTTTCATCAAGACCACAAGTCATAATCCAAGTTACAATCCCATGGATTTCACATCTTTTACCAAAACACAAAACACCATATTCAACACTTCCAAGCATAACCAACATGATATACATAATCTATCATGCTCATAATATGTTAAAGTACAATAATAATCACTTACCCAATCTTGGAAAATGGTGATCTTGCTCCACAAAGTGCCTTAGTGTTTGAGAGCCCAAAAGGGTGTTCTTGAAAAGTCTAGAAAAAAAAGATAGAAAAGCATGTGTCTTTTGTGAATTAAAAATCTGATTTGTGCCCCCTTTTATAGAGCCTTTAATTCCTATTTATCCACCTTTCTCAATTATTGATTAGTCAAAGGAAGAATGGGTCATTTGACCCATTCTTGGCCCATGCCTTTTGCCTTCTTTTGGGCCTCTTTTGAGCCCAATTTACTTAATTCAATAAAATCAATAATTCCTCATGTTTAATTAACTCCATACACAATTACAAAAATATTCCCACTCATGAAATTCATACTCGTAGCCTCAATTCCAAACACAACCAATTCTAGCCACGTTTGGCTTATTTTGACCCTAAGGGCAAAACTGTCATTTTGACCCCAAATTCGTTCTCGAGTAATTTTATCATACAAATATAATATGTCATTCATTTCATGTATATACTCATGATTGTAGAATAAACGTGGAAAAAATCGGCTCGGTACGACCCCGGATACCCTTGGGACTTAGAAATTTCCAATTTTTGAAAAAGTGGAAAACCCAAGGTGGGACGCCCCCGGGCGCGCCAACCTACTGCATATGGGCTAAAAATTTTAGCCCATATCAGCATGGCATGGTCCCAAATGCGCCTCTTACTTAGTTTTTTCGAAAATTCCATTTTTCGACTTCTCTTCGCGGGTTTGGTTAGATACTTCAAGTCCTATTATTTAGCTCACTTCTTACCCTTAATATACTTTGTTTAGAGGTACTCTTAGCCTTATTTTGAGCCCCACAACTGCTCCATAAAACTCACAAAATAACTCTTATGAAGGGTTAATCAAATGTATGAAGCCAAATTTCAATTTCCTCCACATTAACATCACCAAATGCATACTTAGAGCTCTTGACACCTAAGTATATAGTGTTCAATGTCGTCACATAGGGTTAGGAAGGTATGGGGTGTTACATTAGGATACCTTAGCACATTTTGGGTTGGGACAAACGTAATGTCAATGTGAATACTATTTGTCGCAGAAAGATACAGACATAGTAACCTTACATACCTTGTATTCGCAATACGAATATATAATCCTAGAGGTGCATACAATAGTCCCGCTCCTTCTTTATGTGTCACTCTACAACATAAATATATAATGGGATTCACATTAACCATCAACTACTTTACAAATGCATATAGCATCAATGAGTCACATGTTTGTCTTTAAACATGCCATTTCCCCTTGACAAAACCATTGATGAAATTATTATTCCAAAAATCCCTCAATATTCCATACATTGACCAATACATGAGAATCAATACATTTCACCACAACACTTCTCCTTTACACTTTCTTATCCATATCACATCACAAATAATCCATCAAATTACCTTAATACACCTCATAGCACATATCGGCCAAAAATCCCACAATTTACACTTTTGGAAAAATAACATGTTTAATAACAAAATCACACCATACATGTTCATATTTTATCCATACCATGCTATTTCATTAAGACATCAAGTCTCTTTTCAAATTCAAATCACAAAGATAGCACATCTTTCACCAAAAGCAAAACTACACTATTCACCACCTTGTCAACATAACTATCATGATATACATAATCTCTCATGCATATAATATGATAATCCATGAGAATAAATACTTACCAAGGCTTGTAATAGGATGATCTTTACCAAAGAGTCCAAAGGAAATATTTGCTTTAGGGTTTGGAACTAGAGAAATGTTTGAGAAATATCTTTAAAAGGCATGAGAGTCTTATGTGAATGAAAATCTGATTTTGGGGCCTTTATATAGACCCCAAGTCATACTTAGCCATTCCTTGGCATAAAATGTGGTCAAAGTGGAAGAATGGGGCAATTGCCCCTTTGGGCCATGTATTTTATCCCATTTTGGGCCTAAAGTTGGGCCCACTAACACATATCCATTTAACCCATCAACTTTCATGTATAATTCACCATATATCTCAACACCTAGGTATATATGACCCCAAGGTATCAAGTGAGGTTATAAAAGTACGGGGTGTTACATTCTTCCCCCCTTAGAAACATTCATCCTCGAATGTTAAAAACATCGTCTTATATACAACAAATGCATCTCTACTTTAACATACGTATACACATACACATAATGCTCTTAAATACTTACTTGTTATTGTTCCACCTTCGCACTGTGAACTTCTTGGTCCATTTGAAATATATGGGGATACTTGGATTTCATCATTTCCTCAGCTTCCCATGTGATCTCCTCTACTTGTTGGTTTCTCCAAAGGACTTTTACGGATGCGACATCTTTATTCCTCAATATCTTTACTTGTCGATCTAGAATAGCAATGGGTACCTCTTCATAAGTAAGATCCTCCGTAACTTGAACATCCTCTACGGGAACAATACGAGATGGGTCTCCTATGCATTTTCGAAGCATCAAAACATGAAATACCGGATGGACTGAGGAAAGTTCCTAGGGTAGTGCCAACTCATACGCAACTTGCCCGAATCTTCTAATGATCTCATATGGGCCTATGTAGCGTGGACTCAATTTCCCTTTCTTTCTGAACCGCATTACCCCTTTCATTGGTGACACCTTTAAAAACACCCAATCACCTATGGCGAATTCAAGCCCTCTTCTTCTAACATCGACATATGACTTGTGACGACTTTGAGCCATTTGTAACCATTGTTGGATCCCTTTGACTTTCTCCATAGCCTGATGAACAATATCTGGCCCAAGTATAGCAGTTTCACCCGATTCAAACCATCCAATTGATGATCTACATTTCCTCCCGTACAAGGCTTCACAAGGTGCCATTTTAATACTTGAATGATAGCTATTTTTATACACAAATTCAATAAGAGGCAAATGGTCATCCTAACTGCCTTAAAAATCTAACGCGCATGCTCGTGGCATATCTTCAAGTTTCTAAATAGTACGTTCTGCTTGTCTAGCAGTGTGAGGATGGAAAGTTGTACTCAAATTCACCTGCGTACCCAAACTCTGCTGAAAAGATCTCCAAAAGTGTGTTGTGAATTGTGATCCTCTGTCTGATATAATGGAAAGTGGAATACCATACAATTGTACTATCTCTTTCACATACAACTTCGCATAATCCTCAGCTGTATAGGTCATCTTAACCAGTAGAAAATGCTCTGATTTGGTAAGCCTGTCCACTATGACCCATATAGAATCAAACTTCCGCAATGTACGAGGCAAACCTGTAATGAAATCTATATTAATCATATCCCATTTCCAGACTGGAAGATTGATACATTGCATGTAACCTCCCAATTTCTGATGTTCCACTTTCACTTGTTGACAATTCAGGCATGGCGCGACAAATTCTGCAATGTTCTTTTTCATATTTCCACACCAATACACTTCTTTCAATTCATGGTACATTTTAGTATCACCCGAATGAATAGAATAGCGCGAATGATGCGCCTCTGTCATAATGCGTGTCCTCAACTCATCTAGGTCCGGTACACATAATCTCCCTTGACATTGAAGTACCCCTTCTTGTGTAAGATCAAATGCCTTAGTCAAATTCTGTTGTACATTCTCCTTTAGCTGTAATAAAATAGAATCCGCAAACTGCTTCTCTGTCACTTCAGCTATTAAGGAGGATTCTGCTGCATTTTGCACAATAACCCTTTCATCTGGAGATTCAATAAGTCGAACTCCCAAGCTGGCTAGTTGATGAAGATCTTTGTGTATCTCTTGCTTTTCGGTCAACTGGCCACTGGTGCTTTCTACTGCCTTGCGGCTCAATGCATCAGCTACTACATTTGCTTTGCCTGGATGATAAAGAATATCAATATCATAGTCTTTTAAGAGCTCTAACCACCTTCGTTGCCTCAAGTTGAGTTCCTTCTACTTAAAGAGATATTGTAAACTCTTTTGATCCGTATAGATATAAACATGAACTCCATATAAATAATGACGCCATATCTTTAAAGCAAAGACCACCGCTGCTAATTCAAGATCATGTGTGGGATAATTTTTCTCATGTGGCCGCAACTGTCGTGAGGCATAGGCTATGACATTACCGTGTTGCATCAATACACATCCGAGGCCAACCCCGAAAGCATCACAATACACTACATAACCTTCGGTACCCTCGGGAAGCACTAAAACTGGTGTGGAAGTTATTTTATCTTTCAACCTTTGGAAGCTTTTCTCGCACGCATCATTCCACTGAAATTTTACTGCCTTATGTGTAAGCTTTGTTAATGGTGCAGCAATAGAGGAAAAAACTTCCACAAATCTTCTATAATAACCTGCCAGTCCAAGAAAACTAAGAATCTCTATGGGTGTCAGAGGTCTTGGCCAATTTTTCAATGCTTCAATCTTCTGTGTATCAAACTGTATACTTTAATTTGACACAATGTGGCCCAAGAATGCAACTGATTTTAACCAAAACTTACACTTAGAGAACTTGGCATATAACATACGCTCACAAAGAATCTGTAACACCTGCCGTAAATGATTAGCATGGTCCTTCGGTGTTCTGGAATAAACTAGGATGTCATCTATAAATACCGTGACGAACACGTCCAGAAATGGCTTAAACACCCTATTCATCAAATCCATGAACATAGATGGTGCATTTGTTAGTCCAAATGACATAACTAACAATTCATAATGGCCATACCGTGTTCGGAAAGCTGTCTTGGGTACATCTTCTTCTCTAACTCTGACTTGATGGTAACCCGACCTCAAGTCGATCTTTGAAAAACACTTGGTACCCTGTAACTGATCAAACAAATCATCAATCCGAGGGAGGGGATATTTGTTCTTGATCGTTACCTTATTCAATTGCCGATAGTCAATGCACATTCTAAAAGTGACATCTTTCTTCCGTACAAATAACACCGATGCACCCCACAGAGACATACTAGGCCTAATGAACCCTTTGTCCAGCAAATCTTTCAATTTCTCCTTCAATTCACGCAATTCTACTGGAGCCATTCTATATGGAGGGATAAAAATAGGATGAGTGCCTGGAATCACGTCAATGCCAAATTCTACTTCCCGTTCTAGGGGTAAGCCTGGAAGATCCTCTGGGAACACATCTAGAAATTCATTGACCACTGGAACCGACTGCGGAGTTAGTGGTTCCACATCATTATCTTTCACCCATACTAAATGACATATGTAACCCTTAGCAATCATTTTCCTAGCTTTCAGATAGGAAATAAATCTCCCTCGTGGTGCCCCTACATTACCTTGCCATTCAAAAACATTTTCTTTCGAAAAAAAAAAATTGCACCTTCTTGGCCCGGCAATCTACCGTGGCATAACAAGAGGCCAACCAATCCATCCCCATGATCACATCCAAATCCACCATGTCTAATTCAATGAGATCGGCCAACGTATCATGACCACACTCCGTTACCACACAATTATGATATACTCTTTTTGCAATAATATACTAACCAACCGGTGTAGACACTTCAATTGATTTAATTAATAATTCGGGTGCCTTTGCAAATTTCGCAGGAACTAATGGAGTAACATAGGAAAATGTAGAACATGGGTCGATCAATGCATATACATTATACGAGAACATGGATAATGTACCTGTGACAACATCAGGGGAAGCCTCTGAATTCTGTCGGTCCACTAAAGCATAAGTGCGATTCTGGACCCCACTAGTACTGGTTGCTCCTCTGGCCCCTCTACCACGGCCAACAGGCTGCACACCTCAGTCCAGTAAAGGAACTGATGCTGATGACGCAATGGCCGATCCTGCCGGTCGTGCTATACCACTCATGCTCCTCTGGGGACACTCTCTCATCATGTGTCCTGTCATGCCGCACCAGAAACAACCATTTGTCCCCACTCTGCATGTACCTATATGAGTACGCCCGTAGTACTGACACTACTGATGGGGAAAACCTGCTGCCTGTGATCCGTGACCTCCACTACTCTGCCCAGATGGTCCACCTTTCAACCCTCAAAACTGAGAATGAGCACCCCCTATGGAATAGGAGAACGATGGCCTAGGTGGTCTAGGAAATATACGGGGCCTAGATCCTCCTTGGGACATCATAGGTGGTCCCATAGGTCTAGCCCTTTTGGACTGTCCACTATCAAATTCATGTACCCTTCGTCTCTGCCTTTGATCTTCCATTTTCTGGGCGAAGGCCTGAATTCTCGCTATATCCATGTCTTTGTTCAAGGCAGCAATGGTGCAATCCCTTACCAAATATGGCTCTAGTCTGTCCACGTATCTATGGACCCTGTCTGTCATCGTAGCCACAACATTTTGAACATATCGAGCCAAGGAATTAAATTGCAAGCTATATTCCCTGACGCTTAGATTTCCCTGAAGGAGATTTAGGAACTGATCCTCACGTGCCTCATAAATCTCGTAGGGAAAGTAATGATCAAGGAAAGTTTTTTTAAATTCTTCCCAATTTGGTGGATTTGCACCAATCTCACGGGATTTCTTTCAATCCTCGTACCACAATATTGCCTCCCATTTTAATCTGTACACAGCAAGTTCAACTGTCTCTACCCCCGTCACGTGCATAACTTCCAAGGACCTCTGAATTTGATCCACAAAGTCCTGTGGATCTGATTTTGGATCTGACCCTGTGAAGATAGGAGGGTCCAGTTTCAAGAAATCCTGTGTTCTGCGACTTGCCACTCTAGCCGCATCATCATCATGTGTCATTGGACCAGTTCGTCCTTGACTATGGGCTGCCACTAACTGTGTTAACATATGAACTGCATTTCTAAGATCCTGATCTGTGGCATTAAGTGGTGGTTTTGCGGGTACTTCTCTACCAACTGGCTCCTCCGGAGCTGGAAAAGCAGACGAAGACCGCGATAAAATTTCAATATTTGCTCCACCTTGACTAACTTGGTCAGGTGGTAGTCTACTCATTCCTTCTTCAGCAGGCAAATATACCTGCTTCCCTTTACCTCTACCTCTTCTCGTGATTGGCATTTTGACTATACCAAAGGAAAACAATTACCATGATCAGATTCAATTCAACTTACAACTCTGGCTCTATTGCACGATATAGAAGTGAAGAAAAGAAACAGCATCCTAAATGTCCCGTAGCCTCCTACTTATAAATATGGTGCACAACACATCGATAAGTAAGACTCTACTCAGACACGGCTTTGTAGACACCCCTAGAACGACCTGCTCTGATACCACTTTTGTCACGCCTCGAATCCCATCGGGACGGATTGGCACTCGTAGCCAACAAGGCCCGAGAGAACCAAGCTGTATCTCTATTCAATCATATGCATGCCATAAGAGACCGATAGTCACATAATAGCTATAGATACCAACAATGGAATTCATGGAACATGATATATTTATACATATGCAAAACTTGGTCGTTGAGGCCACCAATTCAAGAACGACATATCCCTTTGACATTTATGCACCCACATCCGTCTACAAAAACCTCTAACAAATGCATTGACCAAAATGAACTAAGAGTCGGGACAAGTCCCCACTTTATACAACATGTACAACACCAAAACATATGTACAACTGTGACTCGAAGAAGCCCCGAACTAGCTGGAGCTCACCAAAGATCTGCAACACTGGCAACCTACTGTGGAGGCCTACTAGTACCTGCGCCTGCAGCAAGTAAGGTAAATTTCCCAAGAGGGGTCAGTACAAAGAATGTACTGAGTATGTAAGGCCATATGAAACTTGTAAGATATGAAAATATGTCAAGAACTCAAGTTCAAATGCATAACCAATATAGACAAGTCACTATGTAGATGAGTCACTATTCTGTACTTTGGAAACCATGTATGTTGCTTTCATTACATTGTTTGTATCTTTGCTTCCATGATTATTCATCTTTGCCTTTGACTTGTGATAACCGGGCCCCGACTGAACAGTGGGTTTTAATCATAACATAGCGTTATGTTGGGATCGGCTTGAGCTAGGCTTATGCCCCTAGAGCTGACACCTTATGCATCAATGTATATATCGGGATCGGCTCGAGCTAGGTTAGTACCTCTAGAGCTTCCACCCATACAATATTTCAGGTTCGGCTCGAGCTAGGTTATTACCCCTAGAGATTCCCCCTGTCAGGATCGGTCTGAGCTAGGCTTATGCCCCCAGGACTTCCCCCTGATCCAACAACCTCGGGATCGGCTTGAGCTAGGCATTTTGCCCCCAAAGCTGCCACCCATACTTGATCATTGACTACATATACATTACTTTAATCTTTACTTTGAGATTGCCACAATGATAGTCACAACTTTACTTGAAGCTTTGGATCATTAACCAATGAGTGAGGGACATGTAAATCAACATTGTTGGAAACATAGCCTTATTGTAAACATAACACCATTTGAACCATTAGACAATAATCAATGAACAAGATACATGAGTATAACCACTATTGGAACTTTGGAACATAACATTGTTGAGCTTTTGGAACATTATTTATGAATATGAGACATGAGATTCACAATTGATCAATGAGTAGAAAATACATGATAATGACCATTGATAACGGGATATAGGATACCTTAGCACATTTCGGGTTGGGACAAACGTAATGTCAATGTGAATACTATTTGCCGCAGAAAGATACGGACAGAGTAACCTTACATACCTTGTATTCGCAATACGAATAGATAATCCTAGAGGTGCATACAATAGTCCCGCTCCTTCTTTGTGTGTCACTCTACAACACAAATATATAACGGGATTCACATTAACCATCAACAACTTTACAAATGCATATAGCATCAATGAGTCACATGTTTGTCTTTAAACATGCCATTTCCCCTTGACAAAACCATTGATGAAATTATTATTCCAAAAATCCCCTAATATTCCATACATTGACCAATACATGAGAATCAATACATTTCACCACAACACTTCTCCTTTACACTTTCTTATCCATATCACATCACAAATAATCCATCAAATTACCTTAATACACTTCATAGCACATATCGTCCAAAAATCCCACAATTTACACTTTTGGAAAAATAACAAGTTTAATAACAAAATCACACCATACATGTTCATATTTAATCCATACCATGATCTTTCATTAAGACATCAAGTCTCTTTTCAAATTCAAATCACAAAGATAGCACATCTTTCATCAAAAGCAAAAATACACTATTCACCACCTTGCCAACATAACTATCATGATATACATAATCTCCCATACATATAATATGGTAATACATGAGAATAAATACTTACCAAGGCTTGTAATAGGATGATCTTTACCAAAGAGTCCAAAGGAAATATTTGCTTTAGGGTTTGGAACTAGAGAAATGTTTGAGAAATATCTTTAAAAGGCATGAGAGTTTTATGTGAATGAAAATCTGATTTTGGGGCCTTTATATAGACCCCAAGTCATACTTAGACATTCCTTGGCATTAAATGTGGTCAAAGTGGAAGAATAGGTCAATTGCCCCTTTGGGCCATGTATTTTATCCCATTTTGGGCCTAAATTTGGGCCCAATAACACATATCCATTTAACCCATCAACTTTCATGTATAATTCACCATATATCTCAACACCTAGGTAGATATGACCCCAAGTTATCAAGTGAGGTTAGAAAAGTACAGGGTGTTACAAGACTAGACCTGGTTCCATTGATTGAAAATGAGGTTAACAAACTCATTGAAGTTAGCTTTATTCATAAAGTTAAGTACCCCGCATGGATATCAAGCATTGTTTCTGTGTGGAAGTAGAATGGTCAAATTTGAGTTTGTCTTAACTTTAGGGATCTCAACAACGCATGTCCTAAGGATGAGTTTCCAATCCACATTCTAGAGTTGATTATTGATGCTAATACTGGTTTTGAGGCAATGTATTTCATGGATGGATTATCTGACTATAACCAAATCCACATGGCACCAAAGGATGAAGAGCTCACTGTATTTCATATGCCTAGAGGTATTTATTGCTACAAGGTGATGCCTTTTGGTTTGAAGAATGTTGGTTCCACTTATCAAAGGGCTATGCAAAACATCTTTAATAACCTGCACCATAGAAATATTGAATACTACGTGATGACTAAGTGGTGAAGTCAAAAAGGAGGAATGGCCACTTGAAAGACTTGAGAATAGTATTTGAGTTTCTCTGAAGATATCAACTCAGGATGAATCCGTTGAAATGTGCCTTCGGAGTTACTAATGGAAAGTTCCTTGTCTTGATTTTACAACACCGAGAAATTAAAATTGATCAAGCCAAGGTTGATGCGATTTTGAAGATGTTCGAGCCTCGAAACATTCACGAACTAAAAAGTCTTCAAGGAACGCTAGCATATTTAAGGAGTTTCATCTCAAATTTGGCTGGAAAATGTCAACCATTTGGCCATCACATTAAGAAGGGTGCCCCTTTCAAATGTGACCACGCTTGCAGTAAGGCCTTTGAAAGTATCAAATCAAACTTGATGAATCTTGTCGATGCATACAGTGTGAAAATTAATCATATCAATACCAAGTTCTTGAAGAATTACTATCCTTGAAGGAAGATGACTCTCATTAAGGCACGAGCATAAACTGCATGTCACTCTTGGATTGCAAGAGTATAAATTGTGTACAACCCCAAAACAAAAATAACCTCAAAAAAAATTCTTCTAGGTTGAAAACTTCGAAAGAGGCGCCCTAAGCAAAAGTTAAGATACAAAAAACAATTTAAAAAAATTATTCCTAGAACTACGTTGTGACTTGATCCTCTTCACCGAGGTATGTAGGTGCTTAGAATTTCATTCTAAGTTCAGTTGTATGAGTGTAAAAAAATACATGTTCGCCCTTTATCTGTCATATGAAAGTCAAAAGTATAAAAGTACTCTTTTCATCAAACTTCATATTTGCACCAATTGCTGATGACTCAATAGGGGTAAACCCTTATGAAAAATGAGTTTCCTCAGTAAGATTTGAAGCCCCCAAATTTACCAAGCCTGTAGGTTTAAGCTTAAAATCATCCAAGACTACGAGGTTAAAATCAAAAATCTATGAAACATGCGAGTTGGTCTCTAATATATCAAGCCTGGAAGTTGAAGTCTTCAAATCCTCTATATTGAAGCCTTCAAGTTCATGGAGTCTGAAAGTTGAAGTGTTCAGATGCTCTATGTCTATAAGTTGAAGTCTTCAAATCCTCCAAACCTTCTTGAGTTTACCTTTCTTAGGGCGGGGATGAACATCCATCCCTTTGTGCCATAAGATTACCTTTACCTTTCTTAGGGCGGGGAAGAGCATCCATCCATTCTTATGGAGGGGACAAGTATCCATCCCTTTGAGCCATAAGACTACCTTTACCTTTTTTAGGGCAGGAATGAGCATCCATCCCTTTGCGCCATAATATTACCTTTACCTTTCTTATGGCGGGGATGAGCATCCATCCTTTTGCGCCGTAAAATTATATTTACCTTTCTTAGGGCGGGGATGAGCATCCATCTCTTTGCGCCATAGGATTACCTTTATTTATTTTTAGGGTAGGGATGAATATCCATTCCTTTGTGCCATAATATTCCCTCCTTCATGAACCATCCTTTGAAGCCCACCAAAAAAAAAGGGAAAGACAACACAAAGTAAACACAAAGTAGAAAAGAGAGATTGTTACCTGTCAGGTTGTTTTAAACTCGAAAGCCATACATCACTGACTCGGATAGGCTTGAGACAAGATGTTTGGGTGAGAATGAAGCCCTTAAATTCTGGTTTCTATCAATCAAAACACGTTTTGATAGTGACGATCCGACATCAAGATGTAAATTATTTGGTAAGATAGTGCAAATCTGAAATTTTCTGTGGGACAGAATTTACGGTCAACTTCAAAAAATTATCTAGAAAAACTAGGGAGGTGTCAAATTTTGAATTTTGGATATGTTGTAGCCACGTGTGTCTGGTTTCTATAGAATCAAGTGGATTATGATTTCGATACTCCCACATTGAGATATAAATTTCTTTGTGTTGCCACACAAATCTGAAATTGCTAGTGCGTCAAAATCTTAAGCTGACTTCATGGGAGTACCGTGGGGCACAAAAAGTGTATGCAAAAAAGAAGCCTTAAGATCTTCAGTAGTAATTATTGATTAGTTATTTTATTTTTATTTTTATTTAGTTAACACAAATTTTTAATTCACAATTTAAAGTCACTATACTAAACAATTTTCAAGTCCTTAATTCAAAATTCAAGTCACTACTCTTAACCATTTTCAAGAAACAAGTTCACAATTTCAAGTCACTACACTAAACCATTTTCAAGAAACAAGTTCACAATTTCAAGTCACTACACTAAACCAATTTCAAGTAACAAGTTCACAATTTAAAGTCTCTGTACTTAACCATTTTCAACAAACAAGTTCACAAGTTCAAGTCACTACACTTAGCCATTTCAAGTGACAAGTTCACAAGTTCAAGTCACTACACTTAGCCATTTTAAGAAACAAGTTCACATTTTAAAGTCACTATACTTAACAATTTTCAAGTCCTTAATTCACATTTCAAGTCACTACACTTAACCATTTTCAAGAAACAAGTTTACAATTTAAAGTCATTACATTTACCCATGTTACCATTTTGAAGTCACTAATTCACATTTCAAGTTACTACACTTAACCATTTTCAAGAAACCAGTTCACAATTTCGAGTCACTACAGTTAACCATTTTAAAGTCACTAATTCAGATTCAACTAACTACAGTTAACCATTTTCAAGAAACAAGATAACAATTTCAAGTCACTACACTTAACCTTTTCAAGAAACAAGTTCACAATTTCAAGTAACCACACTTAACCATTTTCAAGTCACTAATTCACATTTCAATTCACTACACATAACCATTTTCATGAAACAATTTCACAATTTCAAGTCACTACATATACTTAACCATTTTCAAGTCACTAATTCACAATTTCAAGTTACTACATTTAACCATTTACAAGTTACAAGTTCACATTTCAAGTCACTACACTTAACCATTTTTAAGAAACAAGTTCACATTTCAAGTCACTACACTTACCATTTTCAAGAAACAAGTTCACAATTTCAAGTCACTACACTTAGCCATTTTCAAGTCACTAATTCACATTTCAAGTCACTACACTTAACCATTTTCAAGAAACAAGTTCACAAGTTCAAGAAAGTTATTATTTCGATTGATTTTTCTGTACTTGGTTGAGTTTCTAGCTTTTGGGTTATATTTTCTTGTCCTTTTATCCATGGTGTTGTTTTTCTTGGTTTGTTTTGTACTCGTTTTGCTCCTATTTTTTGTTTACAAGGTGTTGTAAACCAACAATGTGTTTTTGTTAATATATGTGGGTATAGATTATCTATAAAGGGCATTCCTAATATCATATCTCTTGTTGTGAATTCATAATTATACATTGTTTGTATAGTTAGTATTTTATCCCATATTTGTAATTTTACATCTTTTGCGTAATATTTTACCATACTTCCTTCGTTATTAAAGCCTGTTAATACTGTTGGTTGTGTTATTTGCTTCCATTTTGTTTCTGGTAAACAATTATATCTACATAGATTTGCTTCTGAGCCTGTATCTATCATTGGTGTATAATATCTGCTATTATATCCTTCTACTATTATTTTTGCTAATATATATACTTTAGTCATGTGGTTGTTTTAAATAGTTGTTCGTGCTCTGCTTATGATTACATTTTTGTTTTGGTAATGAATTATCATTCTTGTATCTTCGATTTTATATGGTTTTACTTGTTCTAGCCAAGTTAATCCTAGCACAATATTTGGATTTATTTTTCCTATGGTAAATTGTATATTTATAGGTATTCCTCCTATAATTAATTCTTGAATTGTTATTTCTTTTGTTTGTTTTAACTCTTTTGGTAAACCGGGTATTTCTTGTTCTTGTAATATAATATCGTTTTCTGTTATTAATTCTTGGGTTATCCAATTATCTTGTTCTCCTGTATTTATAAGTATTAAGTATTTTCTTTGGTTTAGTATTCCTGTTATATAATAGGGATGTAATGGTATTTCTATTAGTTCGATGGGTTGTTCATACTCTAATCTCCTAGATGTACTCATTCTAGATGAAGATGAAGGAGTATCTATTTGCCTTTTATTTATCCTTTCTTGAACTATTTCTAATTCTTGATTTGTATCTGGTTCGTTATAAGTGTAATCATTATTATCTATTACTGTTAGTATATTGTCAAATGGGGAATCTATCTTGATTTTATCAATTTTACTAGTTGCTTGTACCATGTGTTTAGTTGTTAATATATATAGGTTTTTGCATCTTGCTGTAAATATTTTACTACCTGGGGTTAATTCTATTCCTGATAATTTCCAATATAATACTAATGATTTATCTATATTTTTATCCTTTATTGCTACTGAGTAGTTTGGGTTAACTGTAAATTTAAATTTTTGATATATTAAATTTCCTTTTACTGCACTTATTATGCTTTTTTCAATGGGGTATTTTATTCTATCATCTGCTAGATATAACTCTATAGGTGTATCTATTCCTTCTTTAAAACATGCTTTTATAAGTATCTGTATTGCTCCTAAGTGTACATGAGTTATTTCGTTTTTAGGTTTTGGTTTTAATGCTTGTATTTCTTTATTGAATTCCTTTTTACATATTATGGGTACCATTGCTTTTCCTTTTGCATATTTACAGTCTACTGTATGTTCTTTTTGACTTATTATGTAGTATTCTTCTTTTGGTCTTTGAAACCAATTTTTTACTATTGGTACGTCTAATACATTATCTATTTTTAAGGTAATTTCTTGTTTCCTAATTTGGTTATATATGGTTGAGTCAAATATGACTTTTTGGTTATTTATCTCTTCGGTTTGGTAATTTTCTTTTTCAATTATTCCTGTTTCAGTCATAAGTAAGTATCACTTTCTTCTACTTCTATATTTTGTAAATCTATCTTATTAGTGTTTTTGTCATCATATTCAATTTCATAGTCACTTTCTTGGTTACTTTCTTGGCTGTTTATTTCTATATCATCTAAGTCATTAAGTTCATAAATACTATCATTGCTTTCTAAATCATAATCTATATAAGGTAATTCTGTATAAAGATTATCTTCTATGCTTACTGTCGTTATCTGTTTTTTCTTTATATCTTTTGGTATTTTACAGTCTTTAGCTAAGTGTCCTAATTTGCCACAGTTGTAGCATTTACATTCTGATAGTTTTTTCTTAGGTCGATATGGTCTTTTTCTTTTATAATTTTTAACATAATATCTTTTTCTTGGATTTTTATTTTTATATTTTGCTTTAAAGGGTTTATATTTCTTAAAGTGTTTCTTATATCTATGTTTAGTTTTCTTATTTTTGCAACCAAATTGTGGTGCTATTTTTTGTGTACAACACGACATATTTTTATTTAATACTTTATCAAATTTTTGTTTATCTTTATATTGATCACATAAGCCTATAAACCATGTGTGTAAATATTTGATTCTAGATCCTAATGTATCTGTCAAACTAGCTGCTTCCCAATCGGTTATTATTTTTGTACTAAATGGTTCTGGTAATTTTGTAAAATATGTTTGTCTTACTGCTATAGCTTCTTCTTGATTATATATGCTTCTATAATAATAGTCTTTGAAAGCACATGTATATTCGTCTATATAACACATATTGCAAATTGATAATTTGTTCATTAATTGTCTATTTAGATTTTTATCCTTTTCCTGTTCCGCTAGCTCTGTTGTCATACTACCAAATTCATTTCTAATTCCATATTCATATTTATCTAAAATTGCTATACTTGATGTTGTAATTGTTCCACTACTATCTTTATTACTTCTTAATGTTGCTCTTCCGTCAGCGTTTATGTTATGTAGCCATAGTTTTACTGTTCCTATTAGTGTTCTTTCTATGTATCCTGGTGTATCTGCTACTGATATTTTATTATCGACTAATTGTTTAGCAAGTTGTCCTATCCATACCTGTATTGTTTTATTTATATCTGTGGTACAGTCTAGATCTAAGAATAGTGAGGATTCTGGGGGTTTAGTTGGTGTCCATTTATTTAATCTACTTTGCCATATTGCTTCGTATCTATTATCATCTGTAACTGTATAATAAGATGGTCTTGATGTTCTAGGGTTTTCATATCTTCTTTTATCATATGATCTACTTGTACTCGGATGTTCATCTTTAATTGTATTTATATTTGGTTTTATATTTGGTTCAGCATTTGTTGTATTTATATCTAATCTTGTTATTTGATCCATGATTTGGGTATAAGTTTCTTCATTTTCTTTATCTGAATTTGTTCCGGAAGTTTCTGTTTCTTCTATGGTTATATTGTTTATATTTAGTTCATTTATTTCTTCAGAATGGGTTAGTGTAATGTTATCAATATCTAGGTGTGAAAGATCTTCTGTGTTTTCTGGAGCTGATTCTTCTAAGTGTATTTGTTCTTTTAACTTTTCTAATTCAATAGCTAACTGTTTTTCTTTTTCTTTTTTGATTTTTTCTTTTTGTCTAGCTAATCGGTCTGCTACCTTTTGTGCATATATTCGTTTTAATAGTGCTAATTCTTTTTCCATTTCTTGTATTTTTGTAGATGAGTCGGATGTTTCGGGTTCTGAATATTCTGGAATTGGTTCTGGGAGTGGTTCAATTCTTGTTTGTGTATGTGTGGGTTCTTTTATTAGTTGTTGTTTATTTTTTAATTGTTCGATTTCTTTTTTGGCTTCTAATCGTATTTTTTCTATTTCTAATTTTTGGTCTATGTCTGCATTTTCTTTTTGTAATCTTATCATTTCTGTTATACTATCTTCTAATTTAGCTGATATTGGGTCTGGCATTAAGTATAATTTTGTACCTATTTTCCTATATCGTCTTCCTAGGTTTGAATGTATTATTATTATTGGTGTTCCATCTGTACTGCTAAATGTTTTATTATCTATGGGGTATTCTTCCTTATTCATCTGTATACTTTTGTTTTAAGTCATGATGTTTTAATTTTAATTTCGTTATTTCATGTTTTTGTATTTCTAGTGATTGTTTACATATTCCTGCAAATATATTATAAGTTAGTCTTTCCTGCCTATATTTAATTTCTTCTTGTATATCTATTATTTCTTTAAATAATTCTACCTTCTTAAGTATTTTTTCTGTTTTTGGATATATATAAGTTGAGTTACTTGATTCTGGCTTATCCATTTATAGTTTGTTTAAATGCTATAGTTAGTTTATCTAATGCTATAACCAAGTTATTCATTGCTCTAGTTAGTTTATCTATTTCTTTTATTATTTGCGTAACTTCTTTAAGCTTTTGTTTTCTTTGAATTTTATATTTATCTTTTTTCTGAATCTTTGTTGTTAATTCATTTAGGTTGATTTGTTTTATAATTCGTATATGAGTCTGTTTATATGTCATATTTTTGTTTTCGCAAGGTTTTAATGTATTTATATTCTATATAAGAGATTACATCTATTTTGGTCGGTTCATAGTTATTATATAATTTACTTAATTCTTTTCTGAGTTTCTGTAGTTTTTCTTGTCTATTGATTTGTGTCATAATTTTTTGATATCGTGGGTCATCATAAGATAATTCATCTCCGTATTCAAGTGGTGTATTTAGTAATTTTGCTTCTTTCTTATGGTAATTTTCTACTGTTATTTTATCTCTATGTTCTATTATTTTCCTATGCTTATTTGTGTTATTTTCTATCGTAGCTATATTGTTTTTTGTGCCAGTATTATCAGTTATATCAATTATATTTCTTTTTATCCTATGCTCTGATACCATTTGTGGGGGTGGTCCTATGATCTTATCTTCTTGGGTCATTTATTTAAATGCGGAATTATAATAATTATCTCTTTCTCTAATTAGCCTCAATATAATATTGATATCTCTTACTATTAGATCTAAATAACCACTATTTTGTGTCTGTATATATCTGTCTAGGTTGAATTGTATTAATGTTTCTCTTTCTCTTAGTTCATCTATAGTTCGTTGCCAATTTTCTAAATGATTTTGGTCCATTAGTAATAATCTAGATGTCCTTCTGAGTCTATATCAAGATATATATCATTGTTCCTAAAATCTTTTTCATCATCATTTTCTAAAATAGTTTCTAACCATGTTTCTTTCATTAGATTTATAATTTCATGAGTTAGTAATAGATTATATATTATTTGTATTGAGTCTTTGTTTAAGTTTCTGAGTGTATATAAGAGTAATATTTTATAACTGTTATCTTCGTTGATTAGGTATTTAGGGGTTTTGATGTTGTATTTTTCTATATTTTCACTGGTTTGAGGTATGTCTATTTGAATTTCTTTTGGTTCTGTCATTCTTTTCATTTTGTGTTTAATCATTATTCCCTCTAACCTCTACTTGTATTATTACCTTTATCACCTAGTAATTCAGTATGTTTAATTATCCGTTTGGTCATTACTATGAGTTTCAGCACTAATCAGTTTACCCTAACAATGCTTTCTTCACTTGGTTTACTACCCTATTCACGGCATTCCTCGCCTTTTCTGGGTTCAACCATTTGGTCAGCTTAGTCTGGGCTTAACTTACTCTTAGCTTATTAATCATAGCAAACTAATAAGGATAATATAACATAATCAAATTACTATATGATAAATAGCAATAATATACTAGAGATTATTAGGAATAAACAGATTAGTTACACATAATTGAATAAGAGTGTACCGTCGTTGTTATTTCCTCAATAGTATGTGATGTAGATGCAGTTATGTTGGATTCCTCCATAGCTATATCTGAAAACTTATATTTAAAAGATTTTATTTGTTGTGAGTCTCAACACATGAGATTTAGGTAAGCAAGATTGCTTACCTTTCTTCTCATCTGTCTGCCTCTATATATAATATACAAAACGCGTCCAAATAGTGGAAAACGCGTAAAAGAAAAGTAAAATGCGTGAACAGTGCTAGTCACTGTGCACTTTACGACTTTTTACATCTTTTTACATATTTTTCAAAAAGTAAACAGTATTGCTACTGTGTACTTTCTGACTTATTCTAAAAGAAAGAAAACGTGTGGGGTTATACTACTCCCACTTTAATAAAGAAAGATGCTGCTAATAATTTACATACTGAAAATAAATATGTGGGTCTTCAGTATCTCGTCTTGTCCGTAGTTTGTCTGATGTGCTGCTGTTGTTCATCATTCTAATTGGACTTCTGGTATATGAGTAATATTTCCTCCGTTACACTGTGAACAGTGATGATCTGGATATTTCTTTCCTATGAGCTGACAATATCTTATTAGTAGATTTGTGGAAATAAAATCCTTCTTGAGTACCTTCGTAGTCGGGGTATCTTCTGGTTTAAGTAAAGAGAGTATCCATTGTCGTATCTCTTCCATATCTCCTGGTCTTAATTCTCGTGAATTTGCATAAATCATATGTTGATTTCTACAGTGATAACACCATAGTGCTTGTCCAGTAGTATAGTTATGTTCTAGTTCTTGTAAGATAACTTGTAGTCCTACTATCCGTTTGTTTGCATAAAATGCTGGTATATCTTCTCTGGTTATTTCCGGTTGTGTTCCTATGTCATCTGGTATTATCATATTTTGGGTTAATCCTATTTTTACAACTTGTATAATAGGTTTTATTTCATTGAAAAGTATTTCTGCTGGGGCTGCATAAAATCTGATGTAAAAGAATGTTCCTTTGGTAATTCTTTGGTAAGTTGTAAATGCGGTATATAGTTCTGGTATTTTCTGGATTTCTTGTCCGTCTGTAGTATATACGGTTGATAAGAGTCCAAAGTCATAACATGTACGTACTAGATTTGCGTTTGTTCCTGGTTGTGCAATAAGCTTATTGTATCCTTGTAATTTTTGAGTTAAATAGTCTCTTTTGGGGTCAGTGGTTGTTGTGGATTTTGGATTGGCATTTAGATGTGTTTGGGCTTTGTGGATATTATTGATGTATGCTGTGGATATATGGTCATAAATATTTTTGGTATTATTTAGACTGGATGCGTATGTAGAAGTCTGGGGACTTGGATAATTTGTTGACTGGAATTTTTGTTTAAACGGTTTTGTGAACTGACTATTTAAATTGGTATTTGGTCTTTTTGTAGGTGGAGTAGCTGGATTGTTTGGTCCTGCTTTAGCTCCTGTGCTGGTTCCTGCTCCTGCAGCTGTATAAACATTTTTGTTATGAGTTTTTAGGAGTTTCTCAACGTCTCCTTCTAGTTCTGGATGTTTAACGTCTTCCGATTGACGTAGATCAGCATATTTTGAGTCATGCGGCTGACTTATAACTTTTTCCTTCTTTAGCTGTCTCAGTTCTAGCTCAAAACTGTCCACTTTGAGACAAAGTGTAGTCATAGCTTTTAATAATTCGTCCATTGGACTATCTTGATCTGTCTGTGTAGCTTTGTCTTGATAAGTAGTCTGCAACAACATTCTTGTTAGTACTAATAACTTCTATTGTAAAAGTAAAATTTTGTATATTTAATACAAGCCTTCGTATTTCCTTTGTTGTTACTGAATTTTCTAAATTTTTTGTTAGCCACCATTTTACCTGTGTATTATCCGTTCTTACTATAAATTTATTATATACAATATATGGTTCAAATGCTAATAAACATTTATATAAAGCAAATAATTCTTTTCTATTTATTTCCCATTTTGCTTGAGGTTCCGTATATGAGCCTGAATAATATCGACAATGATGTTCTATATTTGTATCTAGATATTTATATTTTAAAATTCCGCCATAACTGTGATTACTTGCATCTGATTCTACTATATATACAAATTCTTTTGTTGTGTCCGGAAAATATAATTTTGGTAACTGTTGACATAATTCTTTTATTTTTTGTATGTGTTTTTTTATCTGTTTGGTCAAAATGATATTCAACATTTTTCTTTAACTTTTGATGTAATGGTTTTAGATGTTCTGCTAATTTTGGTATATATTCTCTTACTTGATTTACTAATCCTAAAAAGGACTGTAACTTTTTCTTTGTGTCTAGAATTTCTTCTGACCTGATTATCTTTTGTACTATATGTGTTTGCATTTTTATTCCATCTTTATCTATTTGTATGCCTAAGAATTCTATTTGATTTTTCATGATTTCTGCTTTACTCTTACTCAGACTAATTCCTGCTGTATCTATAATGTGTATAAATTTATTTAGTAATTGTATATGTTCTTCTTCTGTTCTTGAATATAATAGAATATCATCAATATATATAATACAATTTTCTAGTTGTGTAAATTGCGTGTCCATAAAGTGTTGAAATCTACCTGGTGCATTTTTATATCTGAAAGGTAAGACATTCCATTCATAAAATCCTTGGGGTACTGTGAATGCTGTAAGCTTTTTAGAGTTATCTTCTAATTTTAAATGATAAAAGCCGGATTTACAGTCAAATTTACTAAAGTAATTATATCCTTGGATTTGTCTAATTTTTAATATTTTGTTAGGTATTGGGTAATTATAGGTTTTTGTTTTAGCATTGAGGTTTCTATAATCAATAACCATCCTACTTTTCCCTCTTTTTTGTTCACTATGTTTATTGACAATAAAAGCGGGACTAGTATGTTTACTGTTACTTGTTTGGATATATTTGTTAGTAAGTAATTCATTGATATGTAGATTGAATTCTTTGAGATCATCAAAGTTATATTTCAACGGTTTTTGTAGTATAATACTATTTTCATCTATTAGTTCTATGGTAACTGTTGTTTTGTGTTTATCCCATCCTCTAAGGGGATTATCGCTGTATAAGTGTTCTAACTTGTCATAAATTGGTGTTAACATATTAATATTGAAAGTTATTATTTCGATTGATTTTTCTGTACTTGGTTGAGTTTCTAGCTTTTGGGTTATATTTTCTTGTCCTTTTATCCATGGTGTTGTTTTTCTTGGTTTGTTTTGTACTCGTTTTGCTCCTATTTTTTGTTTACAAGGTGTTGTAAACCAACAATGTGTTTTTGTTAATATATGTGGGTATAGATTATCTATAAAGGGCATTCCTAATATCATATCTCTTGTTGTGAATTCATAATTATACATTGTTTGTATAGTTAGTATTTTATCCCATATTTGTAATTTTACATCTTTTGCGTAATAATTATACAATTTAAAGTCTCTGTACTTAACCATTTTCAAGAAACAAGTTCACAAGTTCAAGTCACTACACTTAGCCATTTCAAGTGACAAGTTCACAAGTTCAAGTCACTACACTTAGCCATTTTAAGAAACAAGTTCACATTTTAAAGTCACTATACTTAACAATTTTCAAGTCCTTAATTCACATTTCAAGTCACTACACTTAACCATTTTCAAGAAACAAGTTTACAATTTAAAGTCATTACATTTACCCATGTTACCATTTTGAAGTCACTAATTCACATTTCAAGTTACTACACTTAACCATTTTCAAGAAACTAGTTCACAATTTCGAGTCACTACAGTTAACCATTTTAAAGTCACTAATTCACATTCAACTAACTACACTTAACCATTTTCAAGAAACAAGATAACAATTTCAAGTCACTACACTTAACCTTTTCAAGAAACAAGTTCACAATTTCAAGTAACCACACTTAACCATTTTCAAGTCACTAATTCACATTTCAATTCACTACACATAACCATTTTCATGAAACAATTTCACAATTTCAAGTCACTACATATACTTAACCATTTTCAAGTCACTAATTCACAATTTCAAGTTACTACATTTAACCATTTACAAGTTACAAGTTCACATTTCAAGTCACTACACTTAACCATTTTTAAGAAACAAGTTCACATTTCAAGTCACTACACTTACCATTTTCAAGAAACAAGTTCACAATTTCAAGTCACTACACTTAGCCATTTTCAAGTCACTAATTCACATTTCAAGTCACTACACTTAACCATTTTCAAGAAACAAGTTCACAAGTTCAAGTCACTACACTTAGCCATTTCAAGAAACAAGTTCACAATTTAAAGTCACTATACTTAACAATTTTCAAGTCCTTAATTTAAAATTCAAGTCACTACTCTTAACCATTTTCAAGAAACAAGATCACAATTTCAAGTCATTACATTTACCCATGTTACCATTTTGAAGTCACTAATTCACATTTCAAGTTACTACACTTAACCATTTTAGAGTCACTAATTCACATTTCAGGTCACTACACTTAACCATTTTCAAGAAACAAGTTCACAATTTCAAGTAACCACACTTAACCATTTTCAACTCACTAATTCACATTTCAATTCACTACACATAACCATTTTCATGAAACAATTTCACAATTTCAAGTCACTACGTATACTTAACCATTTTCATGTCACTAATTCACAATTTCAAGTTACTACATTTAACCATTTACAAGTTACAAGTTCACATTTCAAGTCACTACACTTAACCATTTTCAAGAAACAAGTTCACATTTCAAGTCACTACACTTAACCATTTTCAAGAAACAAGTTCACAATTTTAAGTCACTACACTTAGCCATTTCAAGAAACAAGTTCACAATTTAAAGTCATTGCACTTAACCATTTTCAAGTCACTAATTAACATTTCAAGTCACTACACTTAACCATTTTCAAGAAACAAGTTTACCAAGTCACTACACTTAGCCATTTCAAGAAACAAGTTCACAATTTAAAGTCACTTTACTAAACAATTTTCAAGTCCTTAATTCAAAATTCAAGTCACTACTCTTAACCATTTTCAAGAAACAAGTTCACAATTTCAAGTCACTACACTAAACCATTTTCAAGAAACAAGTTCACAATTTCAAGTCACTACACTAAACCAATTTCAAGTAACAAGTTCACAATTTAAAGTCTGTACTTAACCATTTTCAAGAAACAAGTTCACAAGTTCAAGTCACTACACTTAGCCATTTCAAGTGACAAGTTCACAAGTTCAAGTCACTACACTTAGCCATTTCAAGAGACAAGTTCACAAGTTCAAGTCACTACACTTAGCCATTTCAAGAAACAAGTTCACATTTTAAAGTCACTATACTTAACAATTTTCAAGAAACAAGTTTACAATTTAAAGTCATTACATTTACCCATGTTACCATTTTGAAGTCACTAATTCACATTTCAAGTTACTACACTTAACCATTTTCAAGTCACTAATTCACATTTCAAGTCACTACACTTAACCATTTTCAAGAAACTAGTTCACAATTTCAAGTCAATGCACTTAACCATTTTGAAGTCACTAATTCACATTTCAAATAACTACACTTAACCTTTTTCAAGAAACAAGATCACAATTTCAAGTCACTACACTTAACCTTTTCAAGAAACAAGTTCACAATTTCAAGTAACCACACTTAACCATTTTCAAGTCACTAATTCACATTTCAATTCACTACAAATAACCATTTTCATGAAAAAATTTCACAATTTCAAGTCACTACGTACACTTAACCATTTTCAAATCACTAATTCACAATTTCAAGTTACTACATTTAACCATTTACAAGTTACAAGTTCACATTTCAAGTCACTACACTTAACTATTTTTAAGAAACAAGTTCACAATTTCAAGTCACTACATTTAACCATGTTACCATTTTCAAGTCACTAATTCACACTTCAAGTTACTACACTTAACCATTTTCATGTCACTAATTCACATTTCAAGTCACTACACTTAACCATTTTCAAGAAACCAGTTCACAATTTCGAGTCACTACAGTTAACCATTTTAAAGTCACTAATTCACATTCAACTAACTACACTTAACCATTTTCAAGAAACAAGATAACAATTTCAAGTCACTACACTTAACCTTTTCAAGAAACAAGTTCACAATTTCAAGTAACCACACTTAACCATTTTCAAGTCACTAATTCACATTTCAATTCACTACACATAACCATTTTCATGAAACAATTTCACAATTTCAAGTCACTACATATACTTAACCATTTTCAAGTCACTAATTCACAATTTCAAGTTACTACATTTAACCATTTACAAGTTACAAGTTCACATTTCAAGTCACTACACTTAACCATTTTTAAGAAACAAGTTCACATTTCAAGTCACTACACTTACCATTTTCAAGAAACAAGTTCACAATTTCAAGTCACTACACTTAGCCATTTTCAAGTCACTAATTCACATTTCAAGTCACTACACTTAACCATTTTCAAGAAACAAGTTCACAAGTTCAAGTCACTACACTTAGCCATTTCAAGAAACAAGTTCACAATTTAAAGTCACTATACTTAACAATTTTCAAGTCCTTAATTTAAAATTCAAGTCACTACTCTTAACCATTTTCAAGAAACAAGATCACAATTTCAAGTCATTACATTTACCCATGTTACCATTTTGAAGTCACTAATTCACATTTCAAGTTACTACACTTAACCATTTTAGAGTCACTAATTCACATTTCAGGTCACTACACTTAACCATTTTCAAGAAACAAGTTCACAATTTCAAGTAACCACACTTAACCATTTTCAACTCACTAATTCACATTTCAATTCACTACACATAACCATTTTCATGAAACAATTTCACAATTTCAAGTCACTACGTATACTTAACCATTTTCATGTCACTAATTCACAATTTCAAGTTACTACATTTAACCATTTACAAGTTACAAGTTCACATTTCAAGTCACTACACTTAACCATTTTCAAGAAACAAGTTCACATTTCAAGTCACTACACTTAACCATTTTCAAGAAACAAGTTCACAATTTTAAGTCACTACACTTAGCCATTTCAAGAAACAAGTTCACAATTTAAAGTCACTGCACTTAACCATTTTCAAGTCACTAATTAAAATTTCAAGTCACTACACTTAACCATTTTCAAGAAACAAGTTTACCAAGTCACTACACTTAGCCATTTCAAGAAACAAGTTCACAATTTAAAGTCACTATACTAAACAATTTTCAAGTCCTTAATTCAAAATTCAAGTCACTACTCTTAACCATTTTCAACAAACAAGTTCACAATTTCAAGTCACTACACTAAACCATTTTCAAGAAACAAGTTCACAATTTCAAGTCACTACACTAAACCAATTTCAAGTAACAAGTTCACAATTTAAAGTCTCTGTACTTAACCATTTTCAAGAAACAAGTTCACAAGTTCAAGTCACTACACTTAGCCATTTCAAGTGACAAGTTCACAAGTTCAAGTCACTACACTTAGCCATTTTAAGAAACAAGTTCACATTTTAAAGTCACTATACTTAACAATTTTCAAGTCCTTAATTCACATTTCAAGTCACTACACTTAACCATTTTCAAGAAACAAGTTTACAATTTAAAGTCATTACATTTACCCATGTTACCATTTTGAAGTCACTAATTCACATTTCAAGTTACTACACTTAACCATTTTCAAGAAACTAGTTCACAATTTCGAGTCACTACAGTTAACCATTTTAAAGTCACTAATTCACATTCAACTAACTACACTTAACCATTTTCAAGAAACAAGATAACAATTTCAAGTCACTACACTTAACCTTTTCAAGAAACAAGTTCACAATTTCAAGTAACCACACTTAACCATTTTCAAGTCACTAATTCACATTTCAATTCACTACACATAACCATTTTCATGAAACAATTTCACAATTTCAAGTCACTACATATACTTAACCATTTTCAAGTCACTAATTCACAATTTCAAGTTACTACATTTAACCATTTACAAGTTACAAGTACAAAAGTATACAGATGAATAAGGAAGAATACCCCATAGATAATAAAACATTTAGCAGTACAGATGGAACACCAATAATAATAATACATTCAAACCTAGGAAGACGATATAGGAAAATAGGTACAAAATTATACTTAATGTCAGACCCAATATCAGCTAAATTAGAAGATAGTATAACAGAAATGATAAGATTACAAAAAGAAAATGCAGACATAGACCAAAAATTAGAAATAGAAAAAATACGATTAGAAGCCAAAAAAGAAATCGAACAATTAAAAAATAAACAACAACTAATAAAAGAACCCACACATACGCAAATAAGAATTGAACCACTCCCAGAACCAATTCCAGAATATTCAGAACCCGAAACATCCGACTCATCTACAAAAATACAAGAAATGGAAAAAGAATTAGCACTATTAAAACGAATATATGCACAAAAGGTAGCAGACCGATTAGCTAGACAAAAAGAAAAAATCAAAAAAGAAAAAGAAAAACAGTTAGCTATTGAATTAGAAAAGTTAAAAGAACAAATACACTTAGAAGAATCAGCTCCAGAAAACACAGAAGATCTTTCACACCTAGATATTGATAACATTACACTAACCCATTCTGAAGAAATAAATGAACTAAATATAAACAATATAACCATAGAAGAAACAGAAACTTCCGGAACAAATTCAGATAAAGAAAATGAAGAAACTTATACCCAAATCATGGATCAAATAACAAGATTAGATATAAATACAACAAATGCTGAACCAAATATAAAACCAAATATAAATACAATTAAAGATGAACATCCGAGTACAAGTAGATCATATGATAAAAGAAGATATGAAAACCCTAGAACATCAAGACCATCTTATTATACAGTTACAGATGATAATAGATACGAAGCAATATGGCAAAGTAGATTAAATAAATGGACACCAACTAAACCCCCAGAATCCTCACTATTCTTAGATCTAGACTGTACCACAGATATAAATAAAACAATACAGGTATGGATAGGACAACTTGCTAAACAATTAGTCGATAATAAAATATCAGTAGCAGATACACCAGGATACATAGAAAGAACACTAATAGGAACAGTAAAACTATGGCTACATAACATAAACGCTGACGGAAGAGCAACATTAAGAAGTAATAAAGATAGTAGTGGAACAATTACAACATCAAGTATAGCAATTTTAGATAAATATGAATATGGAATTAGAAATGAATTTGGTAGTATGACAACAGAGCTAGCGGAACAGGAAAAGGATAAAAATCTAAATAGACAATTAATGAACAAATTATCAATTTGCAATATGTGTTATATAGACGAATATACATGTGCTTTCAAAGACTATTATTATAGAAGCATATATAATCAAGAAGAAGCTATAGCAGTAAGACAAACATATTTTACAAAATTACCAGAACCATTTAGTACAAAAATAATAACCGATTGGGAAGCAGCTAGTTTGACAGATACATTAGGATCTAGAATCAAATATTTACACACATGGTTTATAGGCTTATGTGATCAATATAAAGATAAACAAAAATTTGATAAAGTATTAAATAAAAATATGTCGTGTTGTACACAAAAAATAGCACCACAATTTGGTTGCAAAAATAAGAAAACTAAACATAGATATAAGAAACACTTTAAGAAATATAAACCCTTTAAAGCAAAATATAAAAATAAAAATCCAAGAAAAAGATATTATGTTAAAAATTATAAAAGAAAAAGACCATATCGACCTAAGAAAAAACTATCAGAATGTAAATGCTACAACTGTGGAAAATTAGGACACTTAGCTAAAGACTGTAAAATACCAAAAGATATAAAGAAAAAACAGATAACGACAGTAAGCATAGAAGATAATCTTTATACAGAATTACCTTATATAGATTATGATTTAGAAAGCAATGATAGTATTTATGAACTTAATGACTTAGACGATATAGAAATAAACAGCCAAGAAAGTAACCAAGAAAGTGACTATGAAATTGAATATGATGACAAAAACACTAATAAGATAGATTTACAAAATATAGAAGTAGAAGAAAGTGATACTTACTTATGACTGAAACAGGAATAATTGAAAAAGAAAATTACCAAACCGAAGAGATAAATAACCAAAAAGTCATATTTGACTCAACCATATATAACCAAATTAGGAAACAAGAAATTACCTTAAAAATAGATAATGTATTAGACGTACCAATAGTAAAAAATTGGTTTCAAAGACCAAAAGAAGAATACTACATAATAAGTCAAAAAGAACATACAGTAGACTGTAAATATGCAAAAGGAAAAGCAATGGTACCCATAATATGTAAAAAGGAATTCAATAAAGAAATACAAGCATTAAAACCAAAACCTAAAAACGAAATAACTCATGTACACTTAGGAGCAATACAGATACTTATAAAAGCATGTTTTAAAGAAGGAATAGATACACCTATAGAGTTATATCTAGCAGATGATAGAATAAAATACCCCATTGAAAAAAGCATAATAAGTGCAGTAAAAGGAAATTTAATATATCAAAAATTTAAATTTACAGTTAACCCAAACTACTCAGTAGCAATAAAGGATAAAAATATAGATAAATCATTAGTATTATATTGGAAATTATCAGGAATAGAATTAACCCCAGGTAGTAAAATATTTACAGCAAGATGCAAAAACCTATATATATTAACAACTAAACACATGGTACAAGCAACTAGTAAAATTGATAAAATCAAGATAGATTCCCCATTTGACAATATACTAACAGTAATAGATAATAATGATTACACTTATAACGAACCAGATACAAATCAAGAATTAGAAATAGTTCAAGAAAGGATAAATAAAAGGCAAATAGATACTCCTTCATCTTCATCTAGAATGAGTACATCTAGGAGATTAGAGTATGAACAACCCATCGAACTAATAGAAATACCATTACATCCCTATTATATAACAGGAATACTAAACCAAAGAAAATACTTAATACTTATAAATACAGGAGAACAAGATAATTGGATAACCCAAGAATTAATAACAGAAAACGATATTATATTACAAGAACAAGAAATACCCGGTTTAACGAGCCTGTATCTATCATTGGTGTATAATATCTGCTATTATATCCTTCTACTATTATTTTTGCTAATATATATACTTTAGTCATGTGGTTGTTTTAAATAGTTGTTCGTGCTCTGCTTATGATTACATTTTTGTTTTGGTAATGAACTCAACGTCCTAAAAACTCATAACAAAAATGTTTATACAGCTGCAGGAGCAATAACCAGCACAGGAGCTAAAGCAGGACCAAACAATCCAGCTACTCCACCTACAAAAAGACCAAATACCAATTTAAATAGTCAGTTCACAAAACCGTTTAAACAAAAATTCCAGTCAACAAATTATCCAAGTCCCCAGACTTCTACATACGCATCCAGTCTAAATAATACCAAAAATATTTATGACCATATATCCACAGCATACATCAATAATATCCACAAAGCCCAAACACATCTAAATGCCAATCCAAAATCCACAACAACCACTGACCCCAAAAGAGACTATTTAACTCAAAAATTACAAGGATACAATAAGCTTATTGCACAACCAGGAACAAACGCAAATCTGCTCCAGAAAACACAGAAGATCTTTCACACCTAGATATTGATAACATTACACTAACCCATTCTGAAGAAATAAATGAACTAAATATAAACAATATAACCATAGAAGAAACAGAAACTTCCGGAACAAATTCAGATAAAGAAAATGAAGAAACTTATACCCAAATCATGGATCAAATAACAAGATTAGATATAAATACAACAAATGCTGAACCAAATATAAAACCAAATATAAATACAATTAAAGATGAACATCCGAGTACAAGTAGATCATATGATAAAAGAAGATATGAAAACCCTAGAACATCAAGACCATCTTATTATACAGTTACAGATGATAATAGATACGAAGCAATATGGCAAAGTAGATTAAATAAATGGACACCAACTAAACCCCCAGAATCCTCACTATTCTTAGATCTAGACTGTACCACAGATATAAATAAAACAATACAGGTATGGATAGGACAACTTGCTAAACAATTAGTCGATAATAAAATATCAGTAGCAGATACACCAGGATACATAGAAAGAACACTAATAGGAACAGTAAAACTATGGCTACATAACATAAACGCTGACGGAAGAGCAACATTAAGAAGTAATAAAGATAGTAGTGGAACAATTACAACATCAAGTATAGCAATTTTAGATAAATATGAATATGGAATTAGAAATGAATTTGGTAGTATGACAACAGAGCTAGCGGAACAGGAAAAGGATAAAAATCTAAATAGACAATTAATGAACAAATTATCAATTTGCAATATGTGTTATATAGACGAATATACATGTGCTTTCAAAGACTATTATTATAGAAGCATATATAATCAAGAAGAAGCTATAGCAGTAAGACAAACATATTTTACAAAATTACCAGAACCATTTAGTACAAAAATAATAACCGATTGGGAAGCAGCTAGTTTGACAGATACATTAGGATCTAGAATCAAATATTTACACACATGGTTTATAGGCTTATGTGATCAATATAAAGATAAACAAAAATTTGATAAAGTATTAAATAAAAATATGTCGTGTTGTACACAAAAAATAGCACCACAATTTGGTTGCAAAAATAAGAAAACTAAACATAGATATAAGAAACACTTTAAGAAATATAAACCCTTTAAAGCAAAATATAAAAATAAAAATCCAAGAAAAAGATATTATGTTAAAAATTATAAAAGAAAAAGACCATATCGACCTAAGAAAAAACTATCAGAATGTAAATGCTACAACTGTGGAAAATTAGGACACTTAGCTAAAGACTGTAAAATACCAAAAGATATAAAGAAAAAACAGATAACGACAGTAAGCATAGAAGATAATCTTTATACAGAATTACCTTATATAGATTATGATTTAGAAAGCAATGATAGTATTTATGAACTTAATGACTTAGACGATATAGAAATAAACAGCCAAGAAAGTAACCAAGAAAGTGACTATGAAATTGAATATGATGACAAAAACACTAATAAGATAGATTTACAAAATATAGAAGTAGAAGAAAGTGATACTTACTTATGACTGAAACAGGAATAATTGAAAAAGAAAATTACCAAACCGAAGAGATAAATAACCAAAAAGTCATATTTGACTCAACCATATATAACCAAATTAGGAAACAAGAAATTACCTTAAAAATAGATAATGTATTAGACGTACCAATAGTAAAAAATTGGTTTCAAAGACCAAAAGAAGAATACTACATAATAAGTCAAAAAGAACATACAGTAGACTGTAAATATGCAAAAGGAAAAGCAATGGTACCCATAATATGTAAAAAGGAATTCAATAAAGAAATACAAGCATTAAAACCAAAACCTAAAAACGAAATAACTCATGTACACTTAGGAGCAATACAGATACTTATAAAAGCATGTTTTAAAGAAGGAATAGATACACCTATAGAGTTATATCTAGCAGATGATAGAATAAAATACCCCATTGAAAAAAGCATAATAAGTGCAGTAAAAGGAAATTTAATATATCAAAAATTTAAATTTACAGTTAACCCAAACTACTCAGTAGCAATAAAGGATAAAAATATAGATAAATCATTAGTATTATATTGGAAATTATCAGGAATAGAATTAACCCCAGGTAGTAAAATATTTACAGCAAGATGCAAAAACCTATATATATTAACAACTAAACACATGGTACAAGCAACTAGTAAAATTGATAAAATCAAGATAGATTCCCCATTTGACAATATACTAACAGTAATAGATAATAATGATTACACTTATAACGAACCAGATACAAATCAAGAATTAGAAATAGTTCAAGAAAGGATAAATAAAAGGCAAATAGATACTCCTTCATCTTCATCTAGAATGAGTACATCTAGGAGATTAGAGTATGAACAACCCATCGAACTAATAGAAATACCATTACATCCCTATTATATAACAGGAATACTAAACCAAAGAAAATACTTAATACTTATAAATACAGGAGAACAAGATAATTGGATAACCCAAGAATTAATAACAGAAAACGATATTATATTACAAGAACAAGAAATACCCGGTTTACCAAAAGAGTTAAAACAAACAAAAGAAATAACAATTCAAGAATTAATTATAGGAGGAATACCTATAAATATACAATTTACCATAGGAAAAATAAATCCAAATATTGTGCTAGGATTAACTTGGCTAGAACAAGTAAAACCATATAAAATCGAAGATACAAGAATGATAATTCATTACCAAAACAAAAATGTAATCATAAGCAGAGCACGAACAACTATTTAAAACAACCACATGACTAAAGTATATATATTAGCAAAAATAATAGTAGAAGGATATAATAGCAGATATTATACACCAATGATAGATACAGGCTCAGAAGCAAATCTATGTAGATATAATTGTTTACCAGAAACAAAATGGAAGCAAATAACACAACCAACAGTATTTACAGGCTTTAATAACGAAGGAAGTATGGTAAAATATTACGCAAAAGATGTAAAATTACAAATATGGGATAAAATACTAACTATACAAACAATGTATAATTATGAATTCACAACAAGAGATATGATATTAGGAATGCCCTTTATAGATAATCTATACCCACATATATTAACAAAAACACATTGTTGGTTTACAACACCTTGTAAACAAAAAATAGGAGCAAAACGAGTACAAAACAAACCAAGAAAAACAACACCATGGATAAAAGGACAAGAAAATATAACCCAAAAGCTAGAAACTCAACCAAGTACAGAAAAATCAATCGAAATAATAACTTTCAATATTAATATGTTAACACCAATTTATGACAAGTTAGAACACTTATACAGCGATAATCCCCTTAGAGGATGGGATAAACACAAAACAACAGTTACCATAGAACTAATAGATGAAAATAGTATTATACTACAAAAACCGTTGAAATATAACTTTGATGATCTCAAAGAATTCAATCTACATATCAATGAATTACTTACTAACAAATATATCCAAACAAGTAACAGTAAACATACTAGTCCCGCTTTTATTGTCAATAAACATAGTGAACAAAAAAGAGGGAAAAGTAGGATGGTTATTGATTATAGAAACCTCAATGCTCTAGAAACCTCAATGCTAAAACAAAAACCTATAATTACCCAATACCTAACAAAATATTAAAAATTAGACAAATCCAAGGATATAATTACTTTAGTAAATTTGACTGTAAATCCGGCTTTTATCATTTAAAATTAGAAGATAACTCTAAAAAGCTTACAGCATTCACAGTACCCCAAGGATTTTATGAATGGAATGTCTTACCTTTCGGATATAAAAATGCACCAGGTAGATTTCAACACTTTATGGACACGCAATTTACACAACTAGAAAATTGTATTATATATATTGATGATATTCTATTATATTCAAGAACAGAAGAAGAACATATACAATTACTAAATAAATTTATACACATTATAGATACAGCAGGAATTAGTCTGAGTAAGAGTAAAGCAGAAATCATGAAAAATCAAATAGAATTCTTAGGCATACAAATAGATAAAGATGGAATAAAAATGCAAACACATATAGTACAAAAGATAATCAGGTCAGAAGAAATTCTAGACACAAAGAAAAAGTTACAGTCCTTTTTAGGATTAGTAAATCAAGTAAGAGAATATATACCAAAATTAGCAGAACATCTAAAACCATTACATCAAAAGTTAAAGAAAAATGTTGAATATCATTTTGACCAAACAGATAAAAAACACATACAAAAAATAAAAGAATTATGTCAACAGTTACCAAAATTATATTTTCCGGACACAACAAAAGAATTTGTATATATAGTAGAATCAGATGCAAGTAATCACAGTTATGGCGGAATTTTAAAATATAAATATCTAGATACAAATATAGAACATCATTGTCGATATTATTCAGGCTCATATACGGAACCTCAAGCAAAATGGGAAATAAATAGAAAAGAATTATTTGCTTTATATAAATGTTTATTAGCATTTGAACCATATATTGTATATAATAAATTTATAGTAAGAACGGATAATACACAGGTAAAATGGTGGCTAACAAAAAATTTAGAAAATTCAGTAACAACAAAGGAAATACGAAGGCTTGTATTAAATATACAAAATTTTACTTTTACAATAGAAGTTATTAGTACTAACAAGAATGTTGTTGCAGACTACTTATCAAGACAAAGCTACACAGACAGATCAAGATAGTCCAATGGACGAATTATTAAAAGCTATGACTACACTTTGTCTCAAAGTGGACAGTTTTGAGCTAGAACTGAGACAGCTAAAGAAGGAAAAAGTTATAAGTCAGTCGCATGACTCAAAATATGCTGATCTACGTCAATCGGAAGACGTTAAACATCCAGAACTAGAAGGAGACGTTGAGAAACTCCTAAAAACTCATAACAAAAATGTTTATACAGCTGCAGGAGCAGGAACCAGCACAGGAGCTAAAGCAGGACCAAACAATCCAGCTACTCCACCTACAAAAAGACCAAATACCAATTTAAATAGTCAGTTCACAAAACCGTTTAAACAAAAATTCCAGTCAACAAATTATCCAAGTCCCCAGACTTCTACATACGCATCCAGTCTAAATAATACCAAAAATATTTATGACCATATATCCACAACATACATCAATAATATCCACAAAGCCCAAACACATCTAAATGCCAATCCAAAATCCACAACAACCACTGACCCCAAAAGAGACTATTTAACTCAAAAATTACAAGGATACAATAAGCTTATTGCACAACCAGGAACAAACGCAAATCTAGTACGTACATGTTATGACTTTGGACTCTTATCAACCGTATTTACTACAGACGGACAAGAAATCCAGAAAATACCAGAACTATATACCGCATTTACAACTTACCAAAGAATTACCAAAGGAACATTCTTTTACATCAGATTTTATGCAGCCCCAGCAGAAATACTTTTCAATGAAATAAAACCTATTATACAAGTTGTAAAAATAGGATTAACCCAAAATATGATAATACCAGATGACATAGGAACACAACCGGAAATAACCAGAGAAGATATACCAGCATTTTATGCAAACAAACGGATAGTAGGACTACAAGTTATCTTACAAGAACTAGAACATAACTATACTACTGGACAAGCACTATGGTGTTATCACTGTAGAAATCAACATATGATTTATGCAAATTCACGAGAATTAAGACCAGGAGATATGGAAGAGATACGACAATGGATACTCTCTTTACTTAAACCAGAAGATACCCCGACTACGAAGGTACTCAAGAAGGATTTTATTTCCACAAATCTACTAATAAGATATTGTCAGCTCATAGGAAAGAAATATCCAGATCATCACTGTTCACAGTGTAACGGAGGAAATATTACTCATATACCAGAAGTCCAATTAGAATGATGAACAACAGCAGCACATCAGACAAACTACGGACAAGACGAGATACTGAAGACCCACATATTTATTTTCAGTATGTAAATTATTAGCAGCATCTTTCTTTATTAAAGTGGGAGTAGTATAACCCCACACGTTTTCTTTCTTTTAGAATAAGTCAGAAAGTACACAGTAGCAATACTGTTTACTTTTTGAAAAATATGTAAACAGATGTAAAAAGTCGTAAAGTGTACAGTGACTAGCACTGTTCACGCGTTTTACTTTTCTTTTACGCGTTTTCCACTATTTGGACGCGTTTTGTATATTATATATAGAGGCAGACAGATGAGAAGAAAGGTAAGCAATCTTGCTTACCTAAATCTCATGTGTTGAGACTCACAACAAATAAAATCTTTTAAATATAAGTTTTCAGATATAGCTATGGAGGAATCCAACATAACTGCATCTACATCACATACTATTGAGGAAATAACAACGACGGTACACTCTTATTCAATTATGTGTAACTAATCTGTTTATTCCCAATAATCTCTAGTATATTATTGCTATTTATCATATAGTAATTTGATTATGTTATATTATCCTTATTAGTTTGCTATGATTAATAAGCTAAGAGTAAGTTAAGCCCAGACTAAGCTGACCAAATGGTTGAACCCAGAAAAGGCGAGGAATGTCGTGAATAGGGTAGTAAACCAAGTGAAGAAAGCATTGTTAGGGTAAACTGATTAGTGCTGAAACTCATAGTAATGACCAAACGGATAATTAAACATACTGAATTACTAGGTGATAAAGGTAATAATACAAGTAGAGGTTAGAGGGAATAATGATTAAACACAAAATGAAAAGAATGACAGAACCAAAAGAAATTCAAATAGACATACCTCAAACCAGTGAAAATATAGAAAAATACAACATCAAAACCCCTAAATACCTAATCAACGAAGATAACAGTTATAAAATATTACTCTTATATACACTCAGAAACTTAAACAAAGACTCAATACAAATAATATATAATCTATTACTAACTCATGAAATTATAAATCTAATGAAAGAAACATGGTTAGAAACTATTTTAGAAAATGATGATGAAAAAGATTTTAGGAACAATGATATATATCTTGATATAGACTCAGAAGGACATCTAGATTATTACTAATGGACCAAAATCATTTAGAAAATTGGCAACGAACTATAGATGAACTAAGAGAAAGAGAAACATTAATACAATTCAACCTAGACAGATATATACAGACACAAAATAGTGGTTATTTAGATCTAATAGTAAGAGATATCAATATTATATTGAGGCTAATTAGAGAAAGAGATAATTATTATAATTCCGCATTTAAATAAATGACCCAAGAAGATAAGATCATAGGACCACCCCCACACAAATTATTTTATACATAGTGAACTTCTCAGACTTCACCAACATAACCAACATGATATAAACCATATTCCATGCATAAAATATATTAAACCATTATAATAAACACTTACCAAGCCTTGTACAAAAATGATCTTGTCCACAAAGATGAGGGCTCAGGGTTTGTATGATAGTAGAAATGTTGAGATAATTCTAGAAAAGGCATAAGAGTCCAAATGAGTTAAAAATCCGATTTCACTCATATATATAGGTCCCTTAAGTCTCTCTTATCCCACTTTGGCATTAAATGCATGTTTGATTTGGTCAAATGGAAGATTGGATCATTTTTGCCCCATTGGGCCTAGTCTTTTGTTCTTGTATTGGGCCTAATTTGGCCCAATGGCTCATGACACATTAATACCCAAAAATTTAATGTCTAATTCATCAAATTTCTCATGTTTAACTAATTCCATAAATATACACATAGTCGTATAGGTTCAATAACCTACGGGTGTTTCACCTCCTACAAAGGTCTAATCCCATGTACTAGGCCCAATATCAATTATCTCATCAATAACATTACAATTTACAAACTTTTGACTCTCAACACTTGAGTGACCATTGTTCAACGTCGTCAAGTAGGGTTTGGTAGATACGGGGTGTTACATCTAGGGTGTAACTTGTTGAAAACAACCTCTTTAGGTAAATCTGATGGTTCCATTAAGTCCGAAACATCAAAATTATCCTAGTAGCATTATCAAATTATTTCTATGGGGTCCCAAACGAATCCCGAGGGTTCAATTAGAATAATTCTTTTATCCAAGATCACTGCTGGTGCAGTTTTTTGGTGCAACATCTAGCCCTTTATTGCGATCGTCTGGACACGTATTGTAATCACGGGTATTGATCATCTTACTCATTTTAATTGCAAGGTGGGTCACCTCAATTGTGAAGAGTTATTTTGGTAGACCAGGTTGGGTTGCTCATTGCGGTCGCGAGGCCCAACTTCGCGATTGTTATGACCAATTTAATATCTATCAAACTTTGAACATCATGATCACATGGAGGGGGGGGGGGGGTCCACGATCGCAAGGTACTTGTAGACAGTAAAATTCGAGTCGGAAAAATAATAATCGAGAAATCGGGACAAGAAAATATTACAACAATAGTTTATTGATTTCAATATGTGAGTGTTACAATCTCTATGAATTTTTTGGTTCGCCTTTTCAAACATAAATTTAAAGAACTTCGAGCATGATCTTGAATGTTGTTGAACTTGATGGATTTGATCTTGACTTGTACTTGAATTCAAGGGCTTTTGAGCTTGTTCTTGAATCTTGAATTGCGAATTTGATAAACTTGATCCTGACTTGTGAATTTGATGAACTTGATCTTGACTTGTACTTGAATTCGAGGGCTTTTGAGCTTCATCTTGAACCTTGTAGTCTTGATCTTGAATCTTGTGGTCTTGATCTTGAATCTTGATGAACTGGATCTTGAATGCTTGAACTTTGTAGAGAAATCTGTGGCATTTGATCCACGAGCTCTCTCTTGCTTCTTGTTAGAATTGTTCCTCCTTTTTCTGAATTATGAGACCCCTATTTATAGTTGTAGGAATGAAAGAGTCATGGTGAAGATGGGCTTCTTTTTTCCAATCAGATTTAAGTGACATGGCACCATTTGATTGGTCGGAACATGTCAACTTGTACATGTGGCGTGTTTTTATTGACCTTTGATTTCACTAGGCATGCTGCATCATTTTAATATGTGGCATGATCCTATTGGTTCCTTCACTTGACTTGGAATGCCACGTCATTCACCACGTGGCACCAAATTGGGCCTCTAAAATAAGATGACATCTTGGGTTTACCAAAATGGGCTCATCATTCGTAGCCCAAATTAATGAACTAGCCCAATAAATTTTAGATGTTTGTTGGACTTAAATAATTAATTCAATTATATTAATTCACAATGTTTATTTGGACTAAAATAGTTTAAATTTAATATAATCCAAATTTCGTACAGATTTAAATTTAATAAAAAGTCGTTGCATATAAATTTTCCCCTGCTTCAAGACTTGTCGAGATATTTAATTTTTTGGAGACTAGACTTGAAGTATGAACTTGATGTTTTAATTGTATTATTATTTGTGTACAAAAATTATCATGAACCAATACATGTCATACCAAATGAGAATATTTTGGACCCAAATTATATATTCCTTCAAATTTGTGGAATCTTGTTCCACGTGGAATTTTGCTGTTATTAGCCTTTAATGCTAAAATAAGATGCATCCCTTTTTTTGTTTGTTTGTTTCTTGTAAGGTAACATCACACGGGTTGACTTTCTTGTCAAACCTCCCCCTTTTTCTTTTCTTTACGTAAAGCCGCCGACCCTTTTTTTTTTTTTTTTTAAAAGCATGCTTATTATCTTTGGAAAATGCATACATGTAGCTATCCTAATAGAATTATACCTTCAATTTTCATTTTGCATAGGAATCAGCCACCGCCTTTTATACTTTCTCCCAATTTCATTTAATTTAGGAGATCATCAACCCCCTCTATTGTCTATAAATAGACGTTCCCCCTCTCCTTTTAATTTAATTACTACTGAAGATCTTAACTATTTTACTAAATTAACCATTTAGTAACTTGAAATGTGAATTAGTGACTTCAAAATGGTAACATGGGTAAATGTAATGACTTGAAATTGTGATCTTGTTTCTTGAAAATGGTTAAGAGTAGTGACTTGAATTTTAAATTAAGGACTTGAAAATTGTTAAGTATAGTGACTTTAAATTGTGAACTTGTTTCTTGAAATGGCTAAGTGTAGTGACTTGAACTTGTGAACTTGTTTCTTGAAAATGGTTAAGTGTAGTGACTTGAAATGTGAATTAGTGACTTGAAAATGGCTAAGTGTAGTGACTTGAAATTGTGAACTTGTTTCTTGAAAATGGTAAGTGTAGTGACTTGAAATGTGAACTTGTTTCTTAAAAATGGTTAAGTGTAGTGACTTGAAATGTGAACTTGTAACTTGTAAATGGTTAAATGTAGTAACTTGAAATTGTGAATTAGTGACTTGAAAATGGTTAAGTATATGTAGTGACTTGAAATTGTGAAATTGTTTCATGAAAATGGTTATGTGTAGTGAATTGAAATGTGAATTAGTGACTTGAAAATGGTTAAGTGTGGTTACTTGAAATTGTGAACTTGTTTCTTGAAAAGGTTAAGTGTAGTGACTTGAAATTGTTATCTTGTTTCTTGAAAATGGTTAAGTGTAGTTAGTTGAATGTGAATTAGTGACTTTAAAATGGTTAACTGTAGTGACTCGAAATTGTGAACTAGTTTCTTGAAAATGGTTAAGTGTAGTAACTTGAAATGTGAATTAGTGACTTCAAAATGGTAACATGGGTAAATGTAATGACTTTAAATTGTAAACTTGTTTCTTGAAAATGGTTAAGTGTAGTGACTTGAAATGTGAATTAAGGACTTGAAAATTGTTAAGTATAGTGACTTTAAAATGTGAACTTGTTTCTTAAAATGGCTAAGTGTAGTGACTTGAACTTGTGAACTTGTCACTTGAAATGGCTAAGTGTAGTGACTTGAACTTGTGAACTTGTTTCTTGAAAATGGTTAAGTACAGAGACTTTAAATTGTGAACTTGTTACTTGAAATTGGTTTAGTGTAGTGACTTGAAATTGTGAACTTGTTTCTTGAAAATGGTTTAGTGTAGTGACTTGAAATTGTGAACTTGTTTCTTGAAAATGGTTAAGAGTAGTGACTTGAATTTTGAATTAAGGACTTGAAAATTGTTTAGTATAGTGACTTTAAATTGTGAACTTGTTTCTTGAAATGGCTAAGTGTAGTGACTTGGTAAACTTGTTTCTTGAAAATGGTTAAGTGTAGTGACTTGAAATGTTAATTAGTGACTTGAAAATGGTTAAGTGCAGTGACTTTAAATTGTGAACTTGTTTCTTGAAATGGCTAAGTGTAGTGACTTAAAATTGTGAACTTGTTTCTTGAAAATGGTTAAGTGTAGTGACTTGAAAGGTGAACTTGTTTCTTGAAAATGGTTAAGTGTAGTGACTTGAAATGTGAACTTGTAACTTGTAAATGGTTAAATGTAGTAACTTGAAATTGTGAATTAGTGACATGAAAATGGTTAAGTATACGTAGTGACTTGAAATTGTGAAATTGTTTCATGAAAATGGTTATGTGTAGTGAATTGAAATGTGAATTAGTGAGTTGAAAATGGTTAAGTGTGGTTACTTGAAATTGTGAACTTGTTTCTTGAAAATGGTTAAGTGTAGTGACCTGAAATGTGAATTAGTGACTCTAAAATGGTTAAGTGTAGTAACTTGAAATGTGAATTAGTGACTTCAAAATGGTAACATGGGTAAATGTAATGACTTGAAATTGTGATCTTGTTTCTTGAAAATGGTTAAGAGTAGTGACTTGAATTTTAAATTAAGGACTTGAAAATTGTTAAGTATAGTGACTTTAAATTGTGAACTTGTTTCTTGAAATGGCTAAGTGTAGTGACTTGAACTTGTGAACTTGTTTCTTGAAAATGGTTAAGTGTAGTGACTTGAAATGTGAATTAGTGACTTGAAAATGGCTAAGTGTAGTGACTTGAAATTGTGAACTTGTTTCTTGAAAATGGTAAGTGTAGTGACTTGAAATGTGAACTTGTTTCTTAAAAATAGTTAAGTGTAGTGACTTGAAATGTGAACTTGTAACTTGTAAATGGTTAAATGTAGTAACTTGAAATTGTGAATTAGTGACTTGAAAATGGTTAAGTATATGTAGTGACTTGAAATTGTGAAATTGTTTCTTGAAAATGGTTATGTGTAGTGAATTGAAATGTGAATTAGTGACTTGAAAATGGTTAAGTGTGGTTACTTGAAATTGTGAACTTGTTTCTTGAAAAGGTTAAGTGTAGTGACTTGAAATGTGAATTAAGGACTTGAAAATTGTTAAGTATAGTGACTTTAAAATGTGAACTTGTTTCTTAAAATGGCTAAGTGTAGTGACTTGAACTTGTGAACTTGTCACTTGAAATGGCTAAGTGTAGTGACTTGAACTTGTGAACTTGTTTCTTGAAAATGGTTAAGTACAGAGACTTTAAATTGTGAACTTGTTACTTGAAATTGGTTTAGTGTAGTGACTTGAAATTGTGAACTTGTTTCTTGAAAATGGTTTAGTGTAGTGACTTGAAATTGTGAACTTGTTTCTTGAAAATGGTTAAGAGTAGTGACTTGAATTTTGAATTAAGGACTTGAAAATTGTTTAGTAAAGTGACTTTAAATTGTGAACTTGTTTCTTGAAATGGCTAAGTGTAGTGACTTGGTAAACTTGTTTCTTGAAAATGGTTAAGTGTAGTGACTTGAAATGTTAATTAGTGACTTGAAAATGGTTAAGTGCAGTGACTTTAAATTGTGAACTTGTTTCTTGAAATGGCTAAGTGTAGTGACTTAAAATTGTGAACTTGTTTCTTGAAAATGGTTAAGTGTAGTGACTTGAAATGTGAACTTGTTTCTTGAAAATGGTTAAGTGTAGTGACTTGAAATGTGAACTTGTAACTTGTAAATGGTTAAATGTAGTAACTTGAAATTGTGAATTAGTGACATGAAAATGGTTAAGTATACGTAGTGACTTGAAATTGTGAAATTGTTTCATGAAAATGGTTATGTGTAGTGAATTGACATGTGAATTAGTGAGTTGAAAATGGTTAAGTGTGGTTACTTGAAATTGTGAACTTGTTTCTTGAAAATGGTTAAGTGTAGTGACCTGAAATGTGAATTAGTGACTCTAAAATGGTTAAGTGTAGTAACTTGAAATGTGAATTAGTGACTTCAAAATGGTAACATGGGTAAATGTAATGACTTGAAATTGTGATCTTGTTTCTTGAAAATGGTTAAGAGTAGTGACTTGAATTTTAAATTAAGGACTTGAAAATTGTTAAGTATAGTGACTTTAAATTGTGAACTTGTTTCTAGATTTTATTTGTTGTGAGTCTCAACACATGAGATTTAGGTAAGCAAGATTGCTTGCCTTTCTTCTCATCTGTCTGCCTCTATATATAATATACAAAACGCGTCCAAAGACTCAATACAAATAATATATAATCTATTACTAACTCATGAAATTATAAATCTAATGAAAGAAACATGGTTAGAAACTATTTTAGAAAATGATGATGAAAAAGATTTTAGGAACAATGATATATATCTTGATATAGACTGGCTTTTATCATTTAAAATTAGAAGATAACTCTAAAAAGCTTACAGCATTCACAGTACCCCAAGGATCAATTCAACCTAGACAGATATATACAGACTAGGATGGTTATTGATTATAGAAACCTCAATGCTAAAACAAAAACCTATAATTACCCAATACCTAACAAAATATTAAAAATTAGACAAATCCAAGGATATAATTACTTTAGTAAATTTGACTGTAAATCCGGCTTTTATCATTTAAAATTAGAAGATAACTCTAAAAAGCTTACAGCATTCACAGTACCCCAAGGATTTTATGAATAGAATGTCTTACCTTTCGGATATAAAAATGCACCAGGTAGATTTCAACACTTTATGGACACGCAATTTACACAACTAGAAAATTGTATTATATATATTGATGATATTCTATTATATTCAAGAACAGAAGAAGAACATATACAATTACTAAATAAATTTATACACATTATAGATACAGCAGGAATTAGTCTGAGTAAGAGTAAAGCAGAAATCATGAAAAATCAAATAGAATTCTTAGGCATACAAATAGATAAAGATGGAATAAAAATGCAAACACATATAGTACAAAAGATAATCAGGTCAGAAGAAATTCTAGACACAAAGAAAAAGTTACAGTCCTTTTTAGGATTAGTAAATCAAGTAAGAGAATATATACCAAAATTAGCAGAACATCTAAAACCATTACATCAAAAGTTAAAGAAAAATGTTGAATATCATTTTGACCAAACAGATAAAAAACACATACAAAAAATAAAAGAATTATGTCAACAGTTACCAAAATTATATTTTCCGGACACAACAAAAGAATTTGTATATATAGTAGAATCAGATGCAAGTAATCACAGTTATGGCGGAATTTTAAAATATAAATATCTAGATACAAATATAGAACATCATTGTCGATATTATTCAGGCTCATATACGGAACCTCAAGCAAAATGGGAAATAAATAGAAAAGAATTATTTGCTTTATATAAATGTTTATTAGCATTTGAACCATATATTGTATATAATAAATTTATAGTAAGAACGGATAATACACAGGTAAAATGGTGGCTAACAAAAAATTTAGAAAATTCAGTAACAACAAAGGAAATACGAAGGCTTGTATTAAATATACAAAATTTTACTTTTACAATAGAAGTTATTAGTACTAACAAGAATGTTGTTGCAGACTACTTATCAAGACAAAGCTACACAGACAGATCAAGATAGTCCAATGGACGAATTATTAAAAGCTATGACTACACTTTGTCTCAAAGTGGACAGTTTTGAGCTAGAACTGAGACAGCTAAAGAAGGAAAAAGTTATAAGTCAGTCGCATGACTCAAAATATGCTGATCTACGTCAATCGGAAGACGTTAAACATCCAGAACTAGAAGGAGACGTTGAGAAACTCCTAAAAACTCATAACAAAAATGTTTATACAGCTGCAGGAGCAGGAACCAGCACAGGAGCTAAAGCAGGACCAAACAATCCAGCTACTCCACCTACAAAAAGACCAAATACCAATTTAAATAGTCAGTTCACAAAACCGTTTAAACAAAAATTCCAGTCAACAAATTATCCAAGTCCCCAGACTTCTACATACGCATCCAGTCTAAATAATACCAAAAATATTTATGACCATATATCCACAGCATACATCAATAATATCCACAAAGCCCAAACACATCTAAATGCCAATCCAAAATCCACAACAACCACTGACCCCAAAAGAGACTATTTAACTCAAAAATTACAAGGATACAATAAGCTTATTGCACAACCAGGAACAAACGCAAATCTAGTACGTACATGTTATGACTTTGGACTCTTATCAACCGTATTTACTACAGACGGACAAGAAATCCAGAAAATACCAGAACTATATACCGCATTTACAACTTACCAAAGAATTACCAAAGGAACATTCTTTTACATCAGATTTTATGCAGCCCCAGCAGAAATACTTTTCAATGAAATAAAACCTATTATACAAGTTGTAAAAATAGGATTAACCCAAAATATGATAATACCAGATGACATAGGAACACAACCGGAAATAACCAGAGAAGATATACCAGCATTTTATGCAAACAAACGGATAGTAGGACTACAAGTTATCTTACAAGAACTAGAACATAACTATACTACTGGACAAGCACTATGGTGTTATCACTGTAGAAATCAACATATGATTTATGCAAATTCACGAGAATTAAGACCAGGAGATATGGAAGAGATACGACAATGGATACTCTCTTTACTTAAACCAGAAGATACCCCGACTACGAAGGTACTCAAGAAGGATTTTATTTCCACAAATCTACTAATAAGATATTGTCAGCTCATAGGAAAGAAATATCCAGATCATCACTGTTCACAGTGTAACGGAGGAAATATTACTCATATACCAGAAGTCCAATTAGAATGATGAACAACAGCAGCACATCAGACAAACTACGGACAAGACGAGATACTGAAGACCCACATATTTATTTTCAGTATGTAAATTATTAGCAGCATCTTTCTTTATTAAAGTGGGAGTAGTATAACCCCACACGTTTTCTTTCTTTTAGAATAAGTCAGAAAGTACACAGTAGCAATACTGTTTACTTTTTGAAAAATATGTAAAAAGATGTAAAAAGTCGTAAAGTGCACAGTGACTAGCACTGTTCACGCGTTTTACTTTTCTTTTACGCGTTTTCCACTATTTGGACGCGTTTTGTATATTATATATAGAGGCAGACAGATGAGAAGAAAGGTAAGCAATCTTGCTTACCTAAATCTCATGTGTTGAGACTCACAACAAATAAAATCTTTTAAATATAAGTTTTCAGATATAGCTATGGAGGAATCCAACATAACTGCATCTACATCACATACTATTGAGGAAATAACAACGACGGTACACTCTTATTCAATTATGTGTAACTAATCTGTTTATTCCCAATAATCTCTAGTATATTATTGCTATTTATCATATAGTAATTTGATTATGTTATATTATCCTTATTAGTTTGCTATGATTAATAAGCTAAGAGTAAGTTAAGCCCAGACTAAGCTGACCAAATGGTTGAACCCAGAAAAGGCGAGGAATGCCGTGAATAGGGTAGTAAACCAAGTGAAGAAAGCATTGTTAGGGTAAACTGATTAGTGCTGAAACTCATAGTAATGACCAAACGGATAATTAAACATACTGAATTACTAGGTGATAAAGGTAATAATACAAGTAGAGGTTAGAGGGAATAATGATTAAACACAAAATGAAAAGAATGACAGAACCAAAAGAAATTCAAATAGACATACCTCAAACCAGTGAAAATATAGAAAAATACAACATCAAAACCCCTAAATACCTAATCAACGAAGATAACAGTTATAAAATATTACTCTTATATACACTTAGAAACTTAAACAAAGACTCAATACAAATAATATATAATCTATTACTAACTCATGAAATTATAAATCTAATGAAAGAAACATGGTTAGAAACTATTTTAGAAAATGATGATGAAAAAGATTTTAGGAACAATGATATATATCTTGATATAGACTCAGAAGGACATCTAGATTATTACTAATGGACCAAAATCATTTAGAAAATTGGCAACGAACTATAGATGAACTAAGAGAAAGAGAAACATTAATACAATTCAACCTAGACAGATATATACAGACACAAAATAGTGGTTATTTAGATCTAATAGTAAGAGATATCAATATTATATTGAGGCTAATTAGAGAAAGAGATAATTATTATAATTCCGCATTTAAATAAATGACCCAAGAAGATAAGATCATAGGACCACCCCCACAAATGGTATCAGAGCATAGGATAAAAAAAAATATAATTGATATAACTGATAATACTGGCACAAAAAACAATATAGCTACGATAGAAAATAACACAAATAAGCATAGGAAAATAATAGAACATAGAGATAAAATAACAGTAGAAAATTACCATAAGAAAGAAGCAAAATTACTAAATACACCACTTGAATACGGAGATGAATTATCTTATGATGACCCACGATATCAAAAAATTATGACACAAATCAATAGACAAGAAAAACTACAGAAACTCAGAAAAGAATTAAGTAAATTATATAATAACTATGAACCGACCAAAATAGATGTAATCTCTTATATAGAATATAAATACATTAAAACCTTGCGAAAACAAAAATATGACATATAAACAGACTCATATACGAATTATAAAACAAATCAACCTAAATGAATTAACAACAAAGATTCAGAAAAAAGATAAATATAAAATTCAAAGAAAACAAAAGCTTAAAGAAGTTACGCAAATAATAAAAGAAATAGATAAACTAACTAGAGCAATGAATAACTTGGTTATAGCATTAGATAAACTAACTATAGCATTTAAACAAACTATAAATGGATAAGCCAGAATCAAGTAACTCAACTTATATATATCCAAAAACAGAAAAAATACTTAAGAAGGTAGAATTATTTAAAGAAATAATAGATATACAAGAAGAAATTAAATATAGGCAGGAAAGACTAACTTATAATATATTTGCAGGAATATGTAAACAATCACTAGAAATACAAAAACATGAAATAACGAAATTAAAATTAAAACATCATGACTTAAAACAAAAGTATACAGATGAATAAGGAAGAATACCCCATAGATAATAAAACATTTAGCAGTACAGATGGAACACCAATAATAATAATACATTCAAACCTAGGAAGACGATATAGGAAAATAGGTACAAAATTATACTTAATGCCAGACCCATTATCAGCTAAATTAGAAGATAGTATAACAGAAATGATAAGATTACAAAAAGAAAATGCAGACATAGACCAAAAATTAGAAATAGAAAAAATACGATTAGAAGCCAAAAAAGAAATCGAACAATTAAAAAATAAACAACAACTAATAAAAGAACCCACACATACACAAATAAGAATTGAACCACTCCCAGAACCAATTCCAGAATATTCAGAACCCGAAACATCCGACTCATCTACAAAAATACAAGAAATGGAAAAAGAATTAGCACTATTAAAACGAATATATGCACAAAAGGTAGCAGACCGATTAGCTAGACAAAAAGAAAAAATCAAAAAAGAAAAAGAAAAACAGTTAGCTATTGAATTAGAAAAGTTAAAAGAACAAATACACTTAGAAGAATCAGCTCCAGAAAACACAGAAGATCTTTCACACCTAGATATTGATAACATTACACTAACCCATTCTGAAGAAATAAATGAACTAAATATAAACAATATAACCATAGAAGAAACAGAAACTTCCGGAACAAATTCAGATAAAGAAAATGAAGAAACTTATACCCAAATCATGGATCAAATAACAAGATTAGATATAAATACAACAAATGCTGAACCAAATATAAAACCAAATATAAATACAATTAAAGATGAACATCCGAGTACAAGTAGATCATATGATAAAAGAAGATATGAAAACCCTAGAACATCAAGACCATCTTATTATACAGTTACAGATGATAATAGATACGAAGCAATATGGCAAAGTAGATTAAATAAATGGACACCAACTAAACCCCCAGAATCCTCACTATTCTTAGATCTAGACTGTACCACAGATATAAATAAAACAATACAGGTATGGATAGGACAACTTGCTAAACAATTAGTCGATAATAAAATATCAGTAGCAGATACACCAGGATACATAGAAAGAACACTAATAGGAACAGTAAAACTATGGCTACATAACATAAACGCTGACGGAAGAGCAACATTAAGAAGTAATAAAGATAGTAGTGGAACAATTACAACATCAAGTATAGCAATTTTAGATAAATATGAATATGGAATTAGAAATGAATTTGGTAGTATGACAACAGAGCTAGCGGAACAGGAAAAGGATAAAAATCTAAATAGACAATTAATGAACAAATTATCAATTTGCAATATGTGTTATATAGACGAATATACATGTGCTTTCAAAGACTATTATTATAGAAGCATATATAATCAAGAAGAAGCTATAGCAGTAAGACAAACATATTTTACAAAATTACCAGAACCATTTAGTACAAAAATAATAACCGATTGGGAAGCAGCTAGTTTTACAGATACATTAGGATCTAGAATCAAATATTTACACACATGGTTTATAGGCTTATGTGATCAATATAAAGATAAACAAAAATTTGATAAAGTATTAAATAAAAATATGTCGTGTTGTACACAAAAAATAGCACCACAATTTGGTTGCAAAAATAAGAAAACTAAACATAGATATAAGAAACACTTTAAGAAATATAAACTCTTTAAAGCAAAATATAAAAATAAAAATCCAAGAAAAAAGATATTATGTTAAAAATTATAAAAGAAAAAGACCATATCGACCTAAGAAAAAACTATCAGAATGTAAATGCTACAACTGTGGCAAATTAGGACACTTAGCTAAAGACTGTAAAATACCAAAAGATATAAAGAAAAAACAGATAATGACAGTAAGCATAGAAGATAATCTTTATACAGAATTACCTTATATAGATTATGATTTAGAAAGCAATGATAGTATTTATGAACTTAATGACTTAGACGATATAGAAATAAACAGCCAAGAAAGTAACCAAGAAAGTGACTATGAAATTGAATATGATGACAAAAACACTAATAAGATAGATTTACAAAATATAGAAGTAGAAGAAAGTGATACTTACTTATGACTGAAACAGGAATAATTGAAAAAGAAAATTACCAAACCGAAGAGATAAATAACCAAAAAGTCATATTTGACTCAACCATATATAACCAAATTAGGAAACAAGAAATTACCTTAAAAATAGATAATGTATTAGACGTACCAATAGTAAAAAATTGGTTTCAAAGACCAAAAGAAGAATACTACATAATAAGTCAAAAAGAACATACAGTAGACTGTAAATATGCAAAAGGAAAAGCAATGGTACCCATAATATGTAAAAAGGAATTAAATAAGGAAATACAAGCATTAAAACCAAAACCTAAAAACGAAATAACTCATGTACACTTAGGAGCAATACAGATACTTATAAAAGCATGTTTTAAAGAAGGAATAGATACACCTATAGAGTTATATCTAGCAGATGATAGAATAAAATACCCCATTGAAAAAAGCATAATAAGTGCAGTAAAAGGAAATTTAATATATCAAAAATTTAAATTTACAGTTAACCCAAACTACTCAGTAGCAATAAAGGATAAAAATATAGATAAATCATTAGTATTATATTGGAAATTATCAGGAATAGAATTAACCCCAGGTAGTAAAATATTTACAGCAAGATGCAAAAACCTATATATATTAACAACTAAACACATGGTACAAGCAACTAGTAAAATTGATAAAATCAAGATAGATTCCCCATTTGACAATATACTAACAGTAATAGATAATAATGATTACACTTATAACGAACCAGATACAAATCAAGAATTAGAAATAGTTCAAGAAAGGATAAATAAAAGGCAAATAGATACTCCTTCATCTTCATCTAGAATGAGTACATCTAGGAGATTAGAGTATGAACAACCCATCGAACTAATAGAAATACCATTACATCCCTATTATATAACAGGAATACTAAACCAAAGAAAATACTTAATACTTATAAATACAGGAGAACAAGATAATTGGATAACCCAAGAATTAATAACAGAAAACGATATTATATTACAAGAACAAGAAATACCCGGTTTACCAAAAGAGTTAAAACAAACAAAAGAAATAACAATTCAAGAATTAATTATAGGAGGAATACCTATAAATATACAATTTACCATAGGAAAAATAAATCCAAATATTGTGCTAGGATTAACTTGGCTAGAACAAGTAAAACCATATAAAATCGAAGATACAAGAATGATAATTCATTACCAAAACAAAAATGTAATCATAAGCAGAGCACGAACAACTATTTAAAACAACCACATGACTAAAGTATATATATTAGCAAAAATAATAGTAGAAGGATATAATAGCAGATATTATACACCAATGATAGATACAGGCTCAGAAGCAAATCTATGTAGATATAATTGTTTACCAGAAACAAAATGGAAGCAAATAACACAACCAACAGTATTAACAGGCTTTAATAACGAAGGAAGTATGGTAAAATATTACGCAAAAGATGTAAAATTACAAATATGGGATAAAATACTAACTATACAAACAATGTATAATTATGAATTCACAACAAGGGATATGATATTAGGAATGCCCTTTATAGATAATCTATACCCACATATATTAACAAAAACACATTGTTGGTTTACAACACCTTGTAAACAAAAAATAGGAGCAAAACGAGTACAAAACAAACCAAGAAAAACAACACCATGGATAAAAGGACAAGAAAATATAACCCAAAAGCTAGAAACTCAACCAAGTACAGAAAAATCAATCGAAATAATAACTTTCAATATTAATATGTTAACACCAATTTATGACAAGTTAGAACACTTATACAGCGATAATCCCCTTAGAGGATGGGATAAACACAAAACAACAGTTACCATAGAACTAATAGATGAAAATAGTATTATACTACAAAAACCGTTGAAATATAACTTTGATGATCTCAAAGAATTCAATCTACATATCAATGAATTACTTACTAACAAATATATCCAAACAAGTAACAGTAAACATACTAGTCCCGCTTTTATTGTCAATAAACATAGTGAACAAAAAAGAGGGAAAAGTAGGATGGTTATTGATTATAGAAACCTCAATGCTAAAACAAAAACCTATAATTACCCAATACCTAACAAAATATTAAAAATTAGACAAATCCAAGGATATAATTGGATGGTTTTGTCTTGTAAACTTGAACATGGACTTGTGATCTTGAAGGAAATGAACTTGATGGATTCAATATTTACATGTGAGATTTGAATATAGTCTTACATTGTTTTACCCTTGTATATAATGTTTGGAATTGTTGTTGTAGATTTGGTTACGGATTTGGTGGCGTATTGAAAAGAAAGTGAGGTTTTGGTGATGTTTTTGTGTGTTGTGAGACCATGGCTGGTTTTTGGCATGTAATATGATCAAAAATATGTTAACAGAATTTTAGTTATGAACATGGACCATTCATTGCATAAAAAGACCAAAAGAGACCAATTTGGCCGAAAAAGGGCACCCGCCCTCGCAGGTGAGGCACCTGCGCCGATGCCCCTGGCTACTGCCAAAGGGAACCTACGGACGCAGGTCAGCCACCTGAAGGCATAGGTGTCTTCCCAGGTCACTTCCATAACCCCGTTTTGCAAGTTTTTGTCCCCCTTTGACCCCCGAAGGCCCCTATACCCTTTATGGATATAATTAGCAACTTGTGATGTCGTTTTAATGATTTTAAAGTGTTGTATGGAGGCATGTTGGACTGTATTAAGTATGGATTGTTGTTAATATGTTGTTATGAGGCAAGTTGATAGGAGAAATTGTGATGGAATTCTAATGAGAAAGTACAAGGGTAAGTGTGATGTGAAATGTTATTGATATACGATATTTTGGTCAATGTGTGGAATATTATGGTGTTGTTGGTATGATAATGCAATGGAATGTACTGTGAAGTATGAAATTATGCTATGTAGCAGTCACGTAACTCATTGTGACATTTATACGTTTGTAAGGGAGTTGGTTGTTAACATGAACTTTGTTATGTACTTGTATTATAAAGTAAGACGTAAGGAAGAAGCTGGAATGTTGTGTTCATATGTAGACTCGTGTACTCATACTTGGAAGTGAAGGTATGTAAGGTTACTTTGTCCATATCTTTCTGCAGCCTATGGTGTTCACCTTGTCATAGTACTCATTCTATTCCGAAATGCTCTGAGGTATTCTGTATCCGGTAGTTGACTAGTGTTACTCATAAGTTCCTTACTCATTAGTCAATGGTGAATCATATGACTCATGTCCAGTGGTTGACTCATGTTCATTAGCTAATATGGATCATTATCCTAGGGTTCCAAAAGTGCTACACTCCATGAGGGTTCTATAGAATTCCAACTACAATTGACATATCTTGCTATTCACATATGTCCTACTCTTAGATAAATGATGATTCACTTCTGTCTTATTTATTGACGGAAGTTCCTAAGTTGTCATGATGTGGTAAATCCTAAGAGAAATATACAGAAAGAGAGTGATGACATAAAGAGAACCTATTTATTTTGAATAGCATTGTTCCAATCATGTCATGTTCCAAAGTCCTACAGTATGATGATTATCTTTGTACCAATCTCCCACAAGTAAAAGTACCAATCTCATCAAAGTAATATAGGAAGTAATGTGCAAGCTAATATATCTATCCCTAACAAGTAAAGGTATCAATCTTACAAGAGTAAAGACGTGAAGTAATGTATGTATGTGTTCCAAGTCACAAGGTATCGCTAAGCAATGAAAGTAAGAATAACAAGAGAAAGAAGTAATGTATAAATAATGAGTATTCATGGGTGGTATCCTAGGGGTTAAAATACCTAGCATGGGTCGATCCCAATAACACGGGTGGTATCCCAGGGGCGACAGAAAATACTAGCATGGGGCGATCCCGATACATCCCAGGGGCGATATAAAAGCCTAGCATGGGTTATCATAAGTACATCCTAGGGGCGACACGAAAGCCCAGCATGGGTTATCACAGTACATCCCAGGGGTCACAGTACCTAGCATGGGTTAATGACAACCCAGGGGTGACACAAAAGCCTAGCATGGGTTCACATAACATCCCAGGGGTCAAAGTACCTAGCATGGGTTAATCTCATCCCAGGGGCGACAGAACAGCCTAGCATGGGTTGAACAATAAAGATGAACATATGAAAAGACAAGAGAAGTAAAGAACATAATGTACATGGTTTCCCCAAATACAGAAGAGAGTTCATTCACAGTTACCATTTCTCTTATATTGATTCCATTATTGTTGTTATTATGTATGATGTAATTCTTATGGCCTTACATACTCAGTACATTATTCGTACTGACCTCTCTTGGGGGATTTACCTTACTTGTTGCAGGCGTAGGTACTAGTAGACTTCCTCAGTAGGCTGCGGACCATATACAGATCGTTGGTGAGCTTCAGTTGCTTCGGGGCTTCCCAAGTCACATGTGTACTCTAGGTTTTGGTATTATGTAAACATTGTATAGACATGGTCATGTATCTGTAGAGTCTTTGTAGAAAGTTGTGGAAAGACAAATGTAAGAGGTGTATGTCAATGATGACTTGATGGCCCAGTTGCCCAAGTTTCACATATGTATATATTTATCACATATTTCATGAATTCCGTTATTAGCATGATAAGTTCTTATGTGGTAATGTTATTTCTTATGACATGCATATGAACGAACATAAGCAAAGATTGGTTCTCTCAAGCCTTATCGATTTCGGGTGCCAATCACGCCTCGTTGGAAGTCGAGGCGTGACAAAAGTGGTATCAGAGCAGGTCGTTCTAAGGGTGTCTAAAAAGCCGTGTCTGAGTAGAGTCTTACTTATCGATGTGTTGTGCACCACATTTATAAGTAGGAGGCTACGGGACATTTAGGGTGTTGTTTCTTTTCTTCATTCTAGATCGTGCAATAGAGTCAGTGTTGTAAGTTGAATTGTATCTAACCATGGTAAATGTTTCTCTTTGATATAGTAACCATGCCGATCACGAGAAGAGGTAGAGGTAAAGGTAAGCAGGTGGATATGCCTGCTGAAGAAGGGATGAGTAGATTACCACCTGACCAAGCTAGTCAAGGTGGAGCCAATGCTGAAATTTCATTGCGGTCTTCCTCTACTTTTCCAGCTCCGAAAGAGCCGGTTGGTAGAGAATCACCCGCAGCACCACCAATGAATGCCACAGATCAGGATCTTAGAAATGCAGTACACATGTTGACTCAGTTAGTGGCTGGACAAGCACAAGGACGAACTGGTCCAATGGTAAATGAAGATGACGCGGCTAGAGCAGCTAGTCGGCGTACACAGGATTCCCTGAAACTGGACCCTCCTATATTCACTGGGTCAGACCTGAAAGCGTATCCACAGGATTTTGTGGACCAAATTCAAAGGGCACTAGAGGTGATGCACGTAACAGGTGTAGAAACAGTTGAATTAGCAGCTTATAGACTGAAGGGTGAGGCCATATTATGGTATGAGAACTGGAAGAGATCAAGGGGCATTGATGCACTCCCAGCTGGTTGGTAAGAATTTAAAACAACATTTCTTGATCATTACCTCCCCTATGAGGTTCGGGAGGCACGTGCAGACCAGTTTCTGAATTTATGTCAAGGGAACATGAGTGTTCGAGAAAATAGTCTTCAGTTCAATTCCTTGGCTCGATATGCTCCAAATGTGGTAGCTACAATGACAGACAGAGTCCATCGATACGTGGACAGGTTAGAACCATATTTGGTAAGAGATTGTACCATTGCCGCCTTGAATAAGGATATGGACATAGCTAGAATTCAGGCCTTCACACAGAAAATGGAGGACCAAAGACAAAGAAAAAGAACAAAGGAATCTGAGGAAGGGCCATCAAAAAGGGCGAGACCTATGATACAATCTATGGTGTCCACAGGAGAATCTAGATCTCGAATGTTACCGCCTAGACCCTCATTTTCTTATTACACAGCAGGCACGCAACCCCAATCCTAAGGATTTAGGGGTAGTCAATCTGGACAGCATAGTGGGGTGCAAGGTTCACATACAACGGGATTTTCTCGTCCTCCGTGTCTGCGTTGTGGAAGATACCATTTAGGTGAATGCTGGTTAGGGACAAATGCTTGTTTTTGGTGTGGCACAGAGGGGCACCTAATGAGAGAATGCCCACAAAGGGGTGCGAGTGGCATAGCACGACATATGGGATCAACCATTGTATCATCAGCATCAGTTCCTTCCCCAGGCAGAGGTATTCAGCCTATTGGTCATGGTAGAGATATGAGAGGAGCAGCTAGTTCCAGTGGAGCCCGAAATCCCACCTATGCTCTAGTAGGTCGGCAGAATGAAGAGGCATCTCCTGATGAAGGTATAGGTATATTATCATATTTTCACATAATGTACATGTATTGATTGATTCGAGCTCTACCCTATCATATGCTACTTCATCGACTACCGTGAATTTAATAGTACATTGGGGTTATGAGTTAAGTCAATAGAAATATTTCCACCTGTCGGTGAGTTTAGTATAGTGAAAAGAACATATCGTAATGGTATAGTAGATGTTGTGATCATAGATGAGTAAGTACTCTTGAAAGTGTCACCAACGAAAAGGGCAAGTGGATTTAGAAGGAAAGGGTATGAAATGTACCGGACGTTCATAAGAGTTTCGTTTCATATTGCTCCCATTGGGACTATACAAGTATCTATATGAGTATATTTATAGAGATGCTACAATAGAGATGCATTTGTTGCACATGAGACGATATTGTTAACATTCGAGGACGAATGTTCCTAAGGGGGGGAGAATGTAACACCCCGTATCTACCAAACCCTACTTGACGACGTTGAACAATGGTCACTCAAGTGTCGAGAGTCAAAAGTTTGTAAATTGTAATTTTATTGATGAGATAATTGATATTGGGCCTAGTACATGGGATTAGACCTTTGTAGGAGGTGAAACACCCGTAGGTTGTCGAACCTATACGACTACGTGTACATTTATGGAATTAGTTAAACATGAGAGATTTGATGAATTATACATTAATTTGTTGGGTATTAATGAGTCATGAGCCATTGGACCAAATGAGGCCCAATGCAAGAACAAAAGACTAGGCCCAATGGGGCAAAAATGATCCAATCTTCCATTTGACCAAATCAAACATGCATTTAATTCCAAAATGGGATAAGAGAGACTTAAGGAACCTATATATATATGAGGGAAATCATATTTTTAACTCATTTGGACTCTCATGCCTTTTCTAGAATTTTCTCAACATTTCTAATATCATACAAACCCTAAGCCCTCATCTTTGTGGACAAGATCATTTTTGCACAAGGCTTGGTAAGTGTTTATTATCATGGTTTAATATATTTTATGCATGGAATATGGTTTATATCATGTTGGTTATGTTGGTGAAGTGTGAGAAGTTCACTATGTGTAAAACAATTTGTGTTTGCTAAATCGGAGGATGGTTTTGTCTTGTAAACTTGAACATGGAAATATGATCTTGAAGGAAATGAACTTGATGGATTCAATATTGACATGTTATATGTGAATATAGTGTTACCTTGTTTTACCCTTGTATATAATGTTTGGAATTGTTGTTGTAGATTTGGTTACGGATTTGGTGGTGTATTGAAAAGAAAGTGAGGTTTTGGTGATGTTTTTGTGTGTTGTGAGACCATGGATGGTTTTTGGCATGTAATATGATCAAAAATATGTTAAAACAAGTTTATTTATGATCATGGACCATTCATTGCATAAAAAGACCCAAAAGAGACCAATTTGGCAGAAAAATGGCACCCGCCCCCGCAGATGCCAGCGCAGATGCCCCTGGCTACTTCCAAAGGGCACCTGCGGATGCAGGTCAGCCACCTGCGGGCGCAGGTGGCTTTGCAGGTCACTTCCACAACCCCGTTTTGCATGTTTTTGTCCGCCTTTGACCCCCGAAGGCCCCTATACCCTTTATGGATATAATTAGCAACTTGTGATGTCGTTTTAAGGACTTTAAAGTGTCGTATGGAGGCATGTTGTACTGTATTAAGTATGGATTGTCGTTTTCATATGTTTTTATGAGGCAAGTTGATAGGATAAATTGTGACGGAATGCTAATGATAAAGCATAAGGGTAAGTGTGATGTGAAATGCTATTGATGTACGATATTTTGGTTAATGTGTGGAATGTTATGGTGTTGTTGGTATGATAATGCAATGGAATGTACTGTGAAGGACGAAATGATGCTATGTAGCAGTCACGTAACTCATTGTGACATTTATACGTTTGTAAGGGAGTTGGTTGTTAACATGAACTTTGTTATGTACTTGTATTGTAGAGTAAGACGTAAGGAAGAAGCTGGATTGTTGTGTTCATATGTAGACTCGTGTACTCATACTTAGAAGTGAAGGTATGTAAGGTTACTTTGTCCGTATCTTTCTGCAGCCTATGGTGTTCACCTTGTCATAGTACTCATTCTATTCCGAAATGCTCTGAGGTATTCCGTATCCGGTAGTTGACTAGTGTTACTCATAAGTTCCTTACTCATTAGTCAATGGTGAATCATATGACTCATGTCCAGTAGTTGACTCATGTTCATTAGCTAATATGGATCATTATCCTAGGGTTCCAAAAGTGCTACACTCCATGAGGGGTATATAGAATTCCAACTACGATTGACATATCTTGCTATTCACATGTGTCCTACTCTTAGATAAATGATGATTCACTTCTGTCTTATTTATTGACGGAAGTTCCTAAGTTGTCATGATGTGGTAAATCCTAAGAGAAATATACAGAAAGAGAGTGATGACGTAAAGAGAATCTATTTATTTTGAATAGCATTGTTCCAATCATGTCATGTTCCAAAGTCCTACAGTATGATGATTATCTTTGTACCAATCTCCCACAAGTAAAAGTACCAATCTCATCAAAGTAATATGGGAAGTAATGTGCAAGCTAATATATCTATCCCTAACAAGTAAAGGTATCAATCTTACAAGAGTAAAAACGTGAAGTAATGTATGTATGTGTTCCAAGTCACAAGGTATCGTTAAGCAATGAAAGTAAGAATAACAAGAGAAAGAAGTAATGTATAAATAATGAGTATTCATGGGTGGTATCCCAGGGGTTAAAATACCTAGCATGGGTCGATCCCAATAACAAGTGTGGTATCCCAGGGGCGACAGAAAAGCCTAGCATGGGTCGATCCCGATACATCCCAGGGGCGATATAAAAGCCTAGCATGGGTTATCATAAGTACATCCTAGGGGCAACACGAAAGCCTAGCATGGGTTATCACAGTACATCCCAGGGGTCACAGTACCTAGCATGGGTTAATGACATCCCAGGGGCGACACGAAAGCCTAGCATGGGTTCACATAACATCCCAGGGGTCAAAGTACCTAGCATGGGTTAATCTCATCCCAGGGGCGACAGAACAGCCTAGCATGGGTAGAATAATAAAGATGAACATATGAAAAGACAATAGAAGTAAAGAACGTAATGTACATGGTTTCCCCAAATACAGAAGAGAGTTCATTCACAGTTACCATTTCTCTTATATTGATTCCATTATTGTTGTTATTATGTATGATGTAATTCTTATGGCCTTACATACTCAGTACATTATTCGTACTGACCCCTCTTGGGGGATTTACCTTACTTGTTGCAGGCGTAGGTACTAGTAGACTTCCTTAGTAGGCTGCGGACCATATACAGATCGTTGGTGAGCTTCAGTTGCTTCGGGGCTTCCCAAGTCACATGTGTACTCTAGGTTTTGGTATTATGTAAATATTGTATAGACATGGTCATGTCTCTGTAGAGGCTTTGTAGATGGTTGTAGGAGGAAAAATGTAAGAGGTGTATGTCCATGATGACTTGATGGCCCTGTCGGCCAAGTTTCAACTATGTATATATTTATCACATGTTTCATGAATTCCGTTATTAGCATGATACGTTCTTATGTGGTAATGGTATTTCTTATGACATGCATATAAACGAACATAAGCAAAGATTGGTTCTCTCGGGACTTATCGGCTTCGGGTGCCAATCACGCCTCGTTGGAAGTCGGGGCGTGATAAAAGTGGAACCTTTTTAGGCTAAAATAACTAGTTTCTCATCTAAATGCTCAAAACTCAAAATAAAGACTCAAAAATCAAACTAACTTCGCTACAAACCCAAAAATGATATTTTGGATCTAATGGAACTAACAGAATCACCATTCGACACTCGGATCACAAAGTGTTAACCAAAGTCAAAAGTCTCATTTTAAAGGCTATTCAAAACCTCAAACTCATATATATTACTCCCAAATGCTCCGGGGATCGTGCTAACTATACTGTTGACACCTAATTTTCTTCCTCCACATTTTAGTTTAATTTCAAAGTTCTTTAGTTTTAAATGAATTTGAAATATTTGTCCTATCTGGATAAAGAATTTTCTCAAAATATTATTTTGGGTTAATTTGTTCATTTTAACTAGCAATTATGCATTTTCGTATTCAAATATAAGGGATCATATGATTTTATTATCTAAATAAATGTATTTTAACAAAATCGACTTTTGATTGGAATTTGCCTTTTAAAAATTTGATTTAACTAAGGTCAATTTGGTTTAAGTATATTTTTTCTTAAAGTAAATCATGTTTTGGAAATTAATTATTTGAATTTTATTAAATCAAGAAGCTTGTAATTAAATTAGGTGTCAATTCATTTCAATTTTGTTCAAAGAAAGTCAATTGCTAAATTTGGTCATGCTTTTAATTTGATCCGACCACAATTGCAATACAATTGACCATAGCTTAAAATCGATTGGCCTTTTGTTAAATACATTGGATATTTCTTAAATAAATTAGCCATTTCCTAATAGCATATTCCCAACCCTTCGTATATCCTAATTACCCGACCCAGCCCAAGTCTTCTACCCAAACCAGCCAAATCCAACCTTCTACTCCCCTTTCTCCCTCAACCCAACAAAAACACAACAACAATATCGACAATAACACCAGCAACTCCAAGATCTCACCCTCAAGAACCCTAGTGTCCAAATCCCCATTTCCCTTCACGCCGCCTCAAATTTCCCTCGCTTTTCTCTTGATTTCATACAAGACGTGATTAGCACATGATTTCTTATACCAAAATCCAAAAGTTCTAGAATTTGCCTAGGTGGCAAATTATTCCCTTCAAATCCATGGATCCAAGGTCAAATTTATATGAGTTCGTACATACTTATGTGAATTTTATTGTCTCTTGAGGGAAATTTTGATTTTCCCCAATTCTATTGATTGCCCTAATTTTGAAATTCATCAGAAATCCCAATTTCGTACAGATTCCAAGTTGTAAACCCTATCCCAAATTTGAAATTCAAAACCCTCTTAGAAAAGTATCAAAAAGCCCTTAAAATCCCTCAATACCATATCGATTCTATCCTATGGAAAAAACCCTAAATCTCTGCCTATATATACACCCTCACTATTCATCAGTGAGGGTAGAGAGAGTCAATTCAAGGCATTCAGGTTTGAAAGAGTGAAAAAATTCCTCTAGTCTAAAAGGGATTTTTTTAGGATAGAAATCTTTGTAAGTCTCGTTTGAGCTTTGGATTTCGATTGAGTAGTCATTTTTTGGGTGGTGAAATGTAGATTCCGACGAGCTCAAAATCCTTGTTTGCTTCCCAGAATCAAGTAAAGGCCCTCACTCTTTTGATATTAGGTTTTGATTCTGTAATCTCTTGTCGTTGTTGTGTTTATTGTGTTGTTTTTCAGTATCATTTAAGATTTCTTTTTATCATGGTAGTTTAATAGTAGTAATGGAATTAAATCTCATAGTTAGTATGAGAATGGGATGGATCATGTGCTTTGATTTGGATGATTAAGGCCTTTAAGACCGTGGTTTGTCTGTTTAGGCTAAGATTATCATTTTGTTGTGTTTAAATGGTCATATTGTGTTAGTGTTTCTATGTCATTCGCTTTTTAATCTTTGCTTGAATAAGTGTTATTCATGCTTATTTTGCTCTTTATTACTAATGTCCATGTACGATTAGCTGTGTTAGTGCGTTTAATATTGTTCTTGCCTATTCGCATGTTTAGCTAAGATTTTGAGTCTTGTCTTTGCTTAAATCCGTTGGTTTGTTTTATGTTGCTTGTTTTGTGTGTTAAGACAGATTACTCCCAAGGTTCTTTGACTCATAATTTCATATGGAAATGGAGGAGTTTTGTCCATAACAAGTCAGTAGTCCTTTGACCCTTCTATGATATTTTGATTCATGAGTCCTTGTGATTTATCAAAGAGAAGGGAAGGATGAATAATTGTTGGCTAAACAGTGTGCATCTACATTGAGTGTTCTTTAGATTCTTCCTTGTTTGTTTAAGGTTGTTTTGATGAGATTTTGGTTTTGTCCTTAAGTGCTCTTTTTTGAAGTTGTTCCACTCTTAAAAATTAGTCTTTTCTTCTTCTCTTGCACACTGTTAGTAGTCTCATTTTGTGTTCTGGTTATTTTCTTAATGAGGCATGACTCAAGGTTCCCTTCGCTTCACTATATCAAATGGAACAAACAGTTAGCCTTAAAAGTTAAAGCTGCAAGTTAAGGATTCCTCTACAATCATTGATTCATGTTTTGACATGTTAATCAAGAAGAGGAGGAGACTAGGCTTTAAATATGTCTCTAAGTGCAACCTCTAAGCCTAAACACTCCTATATGATCCATTATATCATATTTAGGAGGATTTAGAAGGATTAAATTAAGACTTTGAAACAAAACAATTTTTGTTAATAATTTGTTTTTGTTCCATAAGTGTTTTAAGTATCATAGTGGAACTGTGGAGTTGAAATCTCTCTCTTATTTCAAATTTGATTTGTTTTATCACAAAATGATATTAAAATACATGGTTAAGATAAAGGATCATTGTGATGCGTCCATCAGTTCTCCCTCTCTTTTCATCTCTAGTGTAGTGTGGTTAAACCTATCCTTCTTTAAGTGTTGTTCTCACCTTCTCTTTGGATAATTACACTTCTTGAGCTATGAAAACACACTAAAAGCACTGACCACTCAAATAAGAAAATAAGAACTTGTTTTCCTAATTCTTTGGGCCTTAGGGCAGTAGCTCTTAAAGGTGTGAGCCTTCCCAAATTCTTTCTTTTGATTATTGTGTCTGTTTCCTCTACTATTTTTCTTTAAAAGACATCCTTTGAGTTATAATACACTATGTGTAAGTGACATGATCAGGGCAAGGACAAGACTAAACTTTTGTCCCTATGAAAAAACCTGAAAATCACTTCATTCATACATTGAATTTCTGCAAAGGATGTGTCATTTATTTTGGATCGGTAATGTATTGGAGGTCAAATCTGAATCTTGGTTAGGGATCAATATCTCTTTAAGCAATTAGATTTCTTGAATTTTTTTGATCCCCCCTTCACATCTCATTTGAGTCTGAATATTCTGGGAGTGTGAAGTATTTCCCTCTATTACTGAATCTGTTTTCTTCCCAAAATTTGTATGTGTTCTCAAAATCTGATATGGCTTGATTTTGAGCCATTGTTTGTCTTTGATTCTTGTCATTAAGTATGATTCATGGTATTTCATTTTATTAAGTTTTTCAATTTACCTTTTGAAAGAATATTAATCCTGTTATGGAATATGTGGATATTAGATAGCATGTGCATGGCCATGTGTCATGCATTGGTCCAATCTTGAGGTCCAAGATTTTTACCGCCTCTATGCAATTACTTTGTGCCCAAGTAGTATATTTGTATAAATATATGTCTCCCCCCCACTTTGTAATATAGACATATGAACGAATAAGAAAGGAAAAGTAACAATCTGTTCTCCCTCTAGCCATATGCCTTGTTATTATCTACTTTAATTCTAGCTTTAATTATACAACACGTTATCAGCACGAGACTCTGCCATTTCGAGCAAATACTTTTTTAGGTAATAAAGGTAAGATCTTATTTTTCCTAAAAGAATGTCAAATCTATCTAAACGTGAATTTGTTGCCCTGGATATATCGGGCAAAACCTACTTATCTTGGGCACTTGATGCCAAAATACATTTGAATGCGATGGGTCTGGCAGACACCATCAAAGATAAGAATCAGGCTTCAAACCAAGACCGTGCCAAAGCTATGATATTTCTCCATCATCACCTCAATGAGGGATTAAAAATGGAATATCTCACTATTTGGGATCCTCTTATAATGTGGAATAATTTGAAAGATAGATATGACCACCTGAAGATGGTCGTTCTTCCACAGACACATTATGAATGGACCCATTTGAGATTACAAGATTTTAAAGATATAACTGCGTATAATTCTGCTATGTTTAGAATTAAATCACAGTTAAATCTATGCGGAGAAAATATCACAGATCATGATATGTTTGAGAAAACATTCTCCACCTTCCCTCCCTCAAGTATGCTCTTATAGCAGCAATACCGAGAAATGGGATTTAAAAAGTATTCTGAATTAATTTCGCATCTCCTTGTTGCTGAACAACATAACGATCTTTTGATGAAAAACCATGAAAGTCGACCTCCTGGTACTGCTCTATTTCCTGAAGTAAATGCTACAAATTTTCACCAATCTAGACGTGAAAGAGGTCCTGACCTCAGTCGTGGTCGTGGCCGTGGTCGAAGAAGAAATTTCAATCATGGTGATCGTTTTGCACTGAATAATAAACCTCATCACCAGCAGTGTAAAAAGAAGGGTGAAAAGCCTGAATCGGTGCAAAAGAAAAATACAGAAACTAGATGCTATCGGAGTGGAGGAAAAGGGCACTGGTCACGTACCTGTCGTACGCCAAGGCACCTGGTTAATCTTTATCAGGCATCCCTCAAGAAGGTGGATAATACTGCAGAAGCAAACTTTATCTCTGAAGATAATGTTGAGCCTATGCAATTAGACGTTGCAGATTTCTTTGAAATTCCTGAAGGAAATATAAATCACCTTGTCGGTGACGGATCTGTAATGGTCTAAGTATTTTACTTTTCAGTTGGTTGTATTAGTTTACGTTTCAGTTAGTTATGTTTTTCTAGACTTGTAAATAAATAAAGTTGTGTAATATGTTGTTTGCTAGTAATACTATAATATTTACTTTATTTATATTTTCATCTTGAAGAATATATGGATACTCCTCAAATTTTATTTGGATCAATGATCGATCGTGAGGATATTTGTGTAATTGATAGTGGAACAACGCACGCCATATTTAAAGATGAGAAATACTTTTCTCAGTTGCTTAGAAGAAAAGCAAATGTTACAACAATTTCTGGTAATTCAAAATTGATTGAAAGCTCCGGAAGAGCTACTATATTTCTGCCTAAGGGGACGAAACTTGTTATAGAAGATGCATTGTTCTCTTCTAAATCCCCGAGAAACTTATTAAGTTTTAAAGATATCCGCAGAAATGGATATCATGTTGAGATAATGAATGAAATGAATGTTGAATATCTTGGCATTACCAAGAATATCTCAGGTCAGAAATATGTATTGGAGAAATTACCAACTTTGTCTTCTAGCCTATATTATGCAGAAATTAGTACAGTTGAAGCACTCTCTATCGTAAACCAGAAGTTTACTAATTTGAATACTTTTGTGCTTTGGCATGACCGAATGGGTCACCCTGGATCAATAATGATGAGACAAATCATTGAAAATTCAAATGGGCCTCCACTAAAGAACCTGAAGATTCTTACAAGTAATGAATCTTCGTGTGCTGCTTATTATCAAGGAAAATTGATAACTAAACCATCGCCACTGAAGGTTGGCGTCGAATCCCTTCTTTTTCTAGAACGTATACATGGGGATATATGTGGACCTATTCACCCATCCAGTGGGTCATTTCGATACTTTATGGTCCTAATAGACGCATCTTCAAGATGGTCTCATAAATGCCTCTTATCGTCTCGTAACCTGGCGTTTGCAAAATTATTGGCACAGATAATACAATTAAGGGCGCAGTTCCTAGATTATCCTATTAAGGCTATTCGCCTCGATAATACTGGAGAATTTACATCCCAAGCTTTTGATGATTATTGTGTATCAATTGGGATAAGAGTTGAACATCCTGTCGCTCATGTTCATACTCAAAATGGCCTTGCTGAGTCATTTATTAAGCGCCTACAATTGATAGCAAGACCACTACTTATGAAAACCAAATTGCCCACTACTGTTTGGGTTCATGCTATCTTACATGCAGCATCACTTGTTCGTCTCAGACCGACTCATTATAATAAATACTCTCCGTCACAATTAGTTTTTGGTCATGAACCAAATATTGCTCATCTACGAATATTTGGTTGTGTTGTATACGTTCCAGTAGCACCACCACAACGCACTAAGATGGGCCCCCAGAGAAGGTTAGGAATATATGTTGGGTTTGAGTCCCCCTCCATAATTCGCTATCTTGAGCCATTGACGGGAGATTTATTTACTGCTCGATTTGCAGATTGTCGATTTGATGAAATAAATTTCCCACAATTAGGGGGAGAGAAACAAGAACTCAAAAGAGAAATTGCATGGAAAGTTTCTTCATTATCTCATTTTGATCTACGTACCCCCATATGTGAACATGAGGTCCAGAAGATCATTCACTTACAGAAAATAGCAAATCAAATGCCAGATGCATTTACTGATTTAAAAAGGATAACTAAGTCACATATCCCTGTAGTGAATGTGCCTGTCCGAATTTATGTCCCAAAAGGACCATCCATTAGTGTCATAGCTTCTGAATCTCAAGCACAACTGAAGCGTGGTAGACCATTGGGCTCGAAGGATAAAAATCCTAGAAAAAGAAGCACAAAAAATGATAAAGGTGACACTATAGGAGAATCTCATGAAGAGACCCGAGATCTAATTAATACTGATATTCCTGAAGAAATCAGTGAACCCGAGATTTAAGTAAATGAAGAACTTTCAATGAATTCTACCGGTGATGAGATTAATTTAGATCGATCAAAAATTATGGTGGATAACATTTTTGCATATAATGTTGCACTTCACATTATGCAAGACAAAGAAGACCTTGAACCTCTATCTATCGAAGACTGTCGACGAAGAAATGATTGGCCAAAATAGCAAGAGGCAATTCAATCAGAATTGAATTCACTTGCTAAACGTGAGGTTTTTGGACCTATAGTCCAAACCCCTGATGGTGTAAAACCAGTTGGCCATAAATGGGTCTTCGTGCGTAAAAGAAATGAGAGAAATGAAATTATAAGATACAAGGCACGCCTTGTTGTACAAGGATTCTCTCAAAGACCAGGAGTCGACTACGAAGAAACATATTCACCCGTTATAGATGCAATAACATTTCGATATCTCATCGGTTTAGCTGTACACGAAAACCTTGAAATACATCTAATGGATGTGGTTACAGCTTATCTTTATGGTTCACTTGATAATGAAATTTATATGAGGATCCCAGAAGGATTAAAAGTGCCTGAAGCATATAGTTCAAAGTCTCGGGACATGTGTTCAATCAGATTACAAAGATCGTTATACAATCTAAAACAATTAGGGCGTATGTGGTATAATCGTATTAGTGAGTACTTGATAAATGAAGGGTATATAAATGATCTCATATGTCCTTGTATTTTTATTAAGAAAACAGCATCAGAGTTTGTTATACTCGCTGTTTATGTTGATGACATAAACCTAATTGGAACTCCAGAAGAGGTCCAAAAGGCAATTGAATATCTAAAGAAAGAATTTGAAATGAAAGATCTTGGAAAGACAAAACTTTGTCTTGGTCTGCAAATTGAGCATTTAGCAGACGGGGTCTTTATCCATCAATCTTCCTATACTGAAAAGGTTTTGAAACGATTTTACATGGACAAAGCACATCCATTAAGTACTTCAATGGTTGTTCAATCACTTGAAGTGAGTAAAGACCCGTTCCGACCTCCAGAAGAGAATGAAGAGATTCTTGGTCCTGAAGTACCATATCTCAGTGTTATTGGTGCACTTATGTATCTTGCTAATGCAACAAGGCCTGATATTGCATTTTTTGTTAATTTTCTAGCAAGATATAGTTCTTCCCCTACACGTAGACATTGGAATGGAATCAAGCATATATTGCGATATCTAAAGGGGACTATTGATATGGGTCTGTTTTATACTAACAAAGATAGTGCAGATCTTGTTGGTCATGCAGATGCAGGTTATTTATCTGAACCACATAAAGCTAGATCTCAAACAGGCTATGTGTTTACATACGGAGGTACTGCCATATCATGGAGATCTACAAAGCAGTCTATTGTTGCTACTTCTTCAAATCATGCTAAGATAATAGCTATTCATGAAGCAAGTAGAGAATGTGTATGGTTGAGATTGGTAATACATTTCATCAAAGAGAAATGTGGACTGAAGTATGATATCAAGATACCCACAGTCATATTTGAAGACAATGCTGCATGTATAGCCCAATTAAAGGGAAGCTTCATAAAAGGAGATAGAACGAAGCACATCTCGCCAAAGTTGTTCTTCACACATGATCTCCAGATTAATGGTGATATTAATGTACAACAAATTTGTTCAAGTGACAATCCAGCAGATTTGTTCACTAAATCTTTACCAACTTCAACTCTTGAGAAGATGGTACGCAAGATTGGAATGCGAAGACTAAACCATTTGAATCGAGGTCTTCATGAGGGGGAGTAAGAATACGCGTTGTACTCTTTTTTCCTTAATCAAGGTTTTATCCCACTGGGTTTTCCTGATAAGGTTTTTAATGAGGCAGCAAACAATGCGTATTACATGAATATCCAAGGGGAGTGTTATGGAATATATGGATATTGGATAGCATGTGCATGGCTATGTGTCATGCATTGGTCCAATCTTGAGGTCCAAGATTTTTACCGCCTCTATGCAATTACTTTGTGCCCAAGTAGTATATTTGTATAAATATATGTCTCCCCCCCACTTTGTAATATAGACATATGAACGAATAAGAAAGGAAAAGTAACAATCTGTTCTCCCTCTAGCTATATGCCTTGTTATTATCTACTTTAATTCTAGCTTTAATTATACAACACATCCATTATTTATTTTGTGGCATGTGAAACCTATTGGGAGTTCAATTGGACTCCCCTTTCCCTCTGCAGTTCACTAATAGACCAAGGAGGTCCATATCTCCATCAATTTTAAGCCCCAAAATCCAAATTCAAAGGGATTATCTTGCAGTGATACGACCAGTATACAGATAATATACAATATATAATATAAAAGAGAAGCAAATATAGAGGTGGAAGGCAAAAGAAGGCATGATATAAAGTCATGTGTAGATTGAATATACATAGAATATAGCTGAAAAGAGGCTGATGTATAGCATGTGTATATTGCAGGCTTATAGAGTCCAAAAAATAGCGTAGGACAGGTATTTGGGATTTGGAAGCCCAACACTTTAGTCTTAGGACAGCTGCAGCAGATTTGGGCCTCAAAGTCCAAACAAATCGATTTAGGACAGGTGCAGCGGATGGGCCAAGCCCAACAGTGATAAGTCCTGGGCCTTAGAAGGCCTAAACCCAACCCAACTTCTTTCTCTACTCTTTACTACATATTGTAATATTGTTTGACACTAACATTTATTTAGCTTAGTTGATTTTTCTCCTTTAGAGTATCATGTCGCTTTGGAAATACATCATTAATCATCTAATTTTATAATTTTCAATTATTTCTTTAAACTCAAACACAACTTGTTCACTAGTCTAACTTGTTCACTAGTCTTTTATCCTTAAAATCAGTTGTCTTTCCTTGATAATAAAAAGGTTTTTTCTTTTAATTATTCTCTAATCTACTTCCCAGTTTTTAAAGTTGGTCAAGTTTTTTTTAAACAGTCCGGATAGCCACAAGTTAGTGGATACCTCGAGTATCCTTTTTCTTCTCGGGGCATTAACGAGAATCGTTTACCCAAATTTTTGAAATTCCAAAGTTGTTTTTTAATCTGTTTTAAGTCTTTAAAGTTTTTTTAATTTCCCTTTTAAACTAATTAGGTGGTAACTCTGTTTTTGATAGAATTTGAAAGTTTTCTTGAGGTTTTCAAATTTAATCAAGTCTTAACCATTTTTCTGCAAACACGCATAACTCATAAATGATATAAAGAAACTACATGAGAGGGCAAAATGGTGTCAAAACATAGAAAAAGCTAAAAATCACAACGAGGATTGTTATAGTCGCATATGTGTAGAAGGGACAGACCCAACCCGGATCAGTTAGCCCTTCACGAATGCGGTCCTCTATCGTGTTTGTGAAAAAGAATAATTTCCTTCTCTGCAAATGCGATGAAAAGGCTGCAAACACGAAGGCCTCGTGACTGCACCAACAGTGCTTTAACGCTCAAAAAGTCTTCGAATGGACCCTCGAGATTCGTTTGGAGCCCCATAGAAATAAGCCAATAATGCTACTAGGCTAATTTCGGACTCAATGAAACCATCAGATTTATCAAAAGAGGTCATTTTGAACAAGTTATTCCCCCTCCCCCCCCCCCCTCCCGAGAACCCCTATAGGCTAAAATAACTAATTTCTTATCAAAACTCAAAATAAGGTCTCAAAACCCTAACCAATAATGCCACTAACCCAAAAATGGCATTTCGGATCTAATGAAACTGATAGAATCACCATGAGACACTCGGATCACAAAATGTGATCAAAGTCAAATATAATACTTTAAGGCTACTCAAAATCTCAAACTCACATAAATCATTCCCAAATACTTTGGGGACTGTGCCAACCATCACCGCAACTCATAAATGGTATAAAGTAACCACGGAGAAGGGAAAAATGGTCAAAACATAGAAAAAGTTACAAATCACAATGAGGGTATTTACATTATCTACCACTAAAACACACATTCGTCCAAGAATGAAAAAGCAAGGAAAGTACCAAAATCGGTAAAAAGCCGGGGGTAGCTATCCTGCATATCAGACTCAACCTCCCACATAGCCTCCTTAATTGGGCGATGTCTCCAATGAATTTTCATAGAATCAATATTCTTGGATATGAACTTTCTAGTCTGCCTATCCAAATTAGCAATAGGCTCCTCTTGAAAGGACAAATCATGATTTAATGCAACACCGGATCATATGAGAATCATCGAGATAATATTGCTTCATCATCGGAACATAGAATACGGATGAACCGGTGACAGGTTTGGAGGTAGATCCAACCTATAGGCCACATCTTTAAACTTCTTAAGAATCTCAAAAGGTTCAATACATCTTAGACTAAGCTTCCCTTTCTTTTCAAACTCATCACACCATTCATGGGTGATACCTTCAATAAAACCCTCTCACCAAGCATGAATGCCACATTACAAAATCGTCGATTAGTGTAACTCTTCTGCCTACTCTGGGCAGCCATAATCCTCTGTTGAATCAATCTCACTCGATCCATTGAGTCTCAACAAGTCGGTTCCCCAAGGTCTAAACTCGAATGAATTATACCATCCCACAGGGGATCTACACCCTCTCTAACACAAATCCTCAAAAGGGGTCATTTAAATGTTGGAACGGTAACAGTTATTATAGTCAAACATTTCTATAGGAAAGAGATGGTCCCAATGAACACAAAAATGCATAACACATGCTCGAACATATCCTCTAACACCTGAATGGTACGCTCGGACTGGCCGTCCATCTGACGGTGAAAAGATGTGCTCATCTCAAGCTGAGTACCCAACTCACTCTGCATAGAGCTCAAAAAATTCAAGGTAAACTACGTACCTCTATCAAAAATAATGAAGATAAGTACACCATGCAACTGAACAATCTCTCAAATGTAGATCTTGGCCAACTTCTCCACATTATAATTCACCTTCATAGGTACAAATGTGCTAATTTAGTCAACCTATCCATAATCACCCAAATGGAATCAAACTTCCCCAAAGTCGGGGTAGACCAATCATAAAGTTCATAGTGATCCGGTCCCATTTCAACTCTAGAATAGGCAACCTCAACATTGTACCACCCGGTTGTTGAAGCTCATACTTCACTTGTTGAAAATTCAAACACTTGGCCACGAACTCTACAATGTCTTTCTTCATCCCACACCACCAATAATGTTGCTTCAAGTCATGGTACATTTTAGCTACTCCTGGATGAATAGAATACCTCGAACAATGAACCTCCTCCAACATCAGTCTAATCCAACCACCAACACTCAGCACACAAACACGACGACTAATCCTCAATACACCCTCGAGATCAAGAGATGTCATCTTTGCCTCAATACTCAACACTTTATCATGAAGCACTCTCAACTTCTCATCATTAAATTGTCGAGCTTGAATATGCTTTATCAATAAGGATCTAGCCTCAACATACGCCAAAACACACCTAGGTGATGAAATATCAAGTCGAACTAACTAGTTAGCCAAAAACTGAACATCTTAGGCTAAAGGCCGCTCCTCCACCAAAAGATAAGCCGAACTCCCTATAGTCGCTGCCTTCTGACTCAAGGTATTCGCCACCATATTAGCCTTGCTCGGGTGATAAAGAATAGTGAGATCATAATCATTAAGAAACTCTACAATTTACACTGACTTATATTAAGATCTCATTAAGTAAAGAAGTGCTTAAGGATACGATGGTATGGAAAAGTCTCAATATGAATCCCATACAAATAGTGATGCCATAATTTCAACACAAATACAACTGTGGCTAACTCCAACTCATGAGTGGGATAGTTCTTCTCATGGAACTTCAATTGTCAAGAAGAATAAGATATCACCTTACCTTTCTACATCAACATAACGCCCAAGCCAACTCCGAAAGCATCGCAAAACAAAGTGAAAACCACGCCGTCCTCAGGCAAAGTCAAGATAGGAACTGAAGTCAACAACTCCTTAAGCTTTTAAAATATCTTCTTATAATCACACGACAACTACAAAACAACCTTTTTTAAAGTCAACTTAGTGAAAAGAGCCGCAATAGAAGAGAAGCCCTGCACAAATCGCCGATAATAGCCCATTAAGCCAATAAAACTCTAAATCTCAGTAGGAGAAGTAGGTCTAGCCCAATCACACACCACTGCCACCTTGTACATATCGACTATGATACTATTCTTGGTCACCACATGACCCAAGAAAGAAATTGAATCCAACAAAAAGTCACACTTGGAGAACTTGACATACAAAAGTATGACACTTAAATACCTCACATGCTTTACCTCATTCTTGGAATAAACCAAGATATCATTGATAAACACAATCACAAAAGAATAAAGATAAGGCCGAAACACATGTTCATCAACTCCATAAACGTCGGTGGGGTGTTTGTCATCCCGAAAGACATAACCAAGAACTTATAGTGGCCATACCACATCCGAAAAGATGTCTTCGAAATATTCAAAGTTCTAATCCTTAATTAATGGTAACCAAATATAAAGTCGATCTTAGAAATAATTGAGGCATCCTAAAGTTGGTCGAACAAGTCATTGATACGAGGAAAGGGATATTTGTTCTGGATAGTCACTTTGTTCAATTGCTAATAGTCAATACACATATGCATGGATACATATTTCCACTTCACAAATAATAAAGGAGCACACCAAGGAGACATCCTCGATCTAATAAAACCCTTACTCAACAAATCCTGCATTACTCCTCTAATCCTTTAACTCTATCAGGGTCATTCTATAAGGAGGAATTAAAATGGTTTTGGTCCATGCTCTAAGTCAATAGAAAAATTAATATCCCCATCTAGATGAACACCAAGTATATCCTTAGGAAACATGTTTATAATCTCTAAAGACACTCACAGAATCCAAGAAAGGTGGTGAATTAACTCAGATATCACGTGCATAGGACAAATAAGAAAGAAACCCCTTCTCTACCATGCAACAAGCACGAAGAAAAGATATAATCCCTTTCGGACATGAACTAGGAGTACCCTTCCATTCTAACCTTGGTATACCCAAAATACCTAAGGTCACGTTCTTGGCAAAACAATTCAAAACTATATGATAAGGAGACAACAAATTCATACCTAATATGATATCAAAGTCAACCATATCAAGGATGATCAACCCGAGTCTTGCACCCCAAGAAGGTCACCACATATGATCGGTATACCCGATCCACCACTAAAGAATCGCCTACAAGAATAGAAATACGAATGGGTATAACACCTTGTGAGGTATCTTAGATTCATCTTTAAGGTTTATGAGCCTAAATTTGAGGTCTTATTAACACCACACGTGTTCAAAATATCTGATTTAAATTAGAATATTAACTATATTCCAACCCCTTTTCATAAATTGAATTAATTAAAATACGGATAAACGGGGTATGAGTTATCTGATTGTTTTTTTAATTTTTTCTGTTAACTGGAGTTGAACCAATGAACTTTGAATATTTAACTCCTATATTTAGGATAATATTATATTTAATAGCTACGTTAGTTCTAGAATCTTTAATGGGTATGTTATGGGATTTTCTTTCATAAATATAGTAAGTTAGCTGACATATGTATATACTACTAGTTAAGAAACTGCCACGTGATTTATTAGTAAATAATTATTTGGTTGATAAGAGTCGGTTGAAGGGAACATCTTTCTTTATATACTATATACTCTCAGAATGCCTAGTATCCTTATCAACTAAAGATCATAGCACTGCCTAGATTTTCTTTTTAGACTTGTTAACAGTCCAACTTCTACTTACCCTTTTTGCACGGTACCATTTAATAACTGATAAATAGGAATTAAAATGGTGCTCACCACCTGCATATCTTGAAGTTAATCACTATGCTATCAACACATAGGTGAAGGTAGATATCCTTTATGTTGACTGAATACTTAAGTATTAATATCTCCACCTTGGGGGTATTTAAAGCTCGAATTCTAGGTATGTAGAGGCTATTACCTTCTTTTCATGACATGATTATTGATTTTAAGAGTTTTGAATCTAGTGTACTATTGAGGGATATCTCATAGAGCTTTTCGATTATATTATTCTCACTCAAATAGTTATGCCTTGTCGAGAATTCATATTAATATGGATGTAGTACCGAGTCGGAAAGTAAAGAAATGGAGAAACTCTAATCATAAGGATTTTTCATATGCGATCAAACACTATAATCGAGGAAATATTAGGGGTTTGGATATATAATAAGTCTATACAAGTAATCAAAATATGTTTTTGAACCGTGCAGTGTTTTAGAAAACCAATTGTATAGAGCTAATTGTTAAGTGCAAAAATATGTTTTAGAAAGCTAACGCATATCTCTAAAACTTTTATTGTTATGACAAAGGCTGATGTTGCTGTTATGGATTTGAAATAGAGGACTCAAGAGAGCAAAAGTTCTGTCCAGTTTTCCGATTTAGAAATTCTCTATGTGCTACTTTGTTTTGATGATAGATTTTTGTACAAAACGTATTTTTTGGTGGTTCTCGACTCTTTGCAACCCCAAGATATATACCTACAACTTTGATGAAGTCTATAAAACTTGGTTTTTCCGTTTATCTATTCAAAACTAAGTAACAACACAAGACAGTGGGGCTGTCCAGGTTTACTATTTTGAGGATTTAGAGAAATTGTGCAAACTAGGCTTACTTTTGAAGCTAATATTGATTCATATCAACTTGCTAAAGTTATTGTAAATTCAAAAGATATTTAATTATGTGTTCAAGGTTGTATATACTCGTGTATCAGCTAGGGAACTTGAAATAACTATTTGTTTTATGACTTGAACTCTTCAAGCTATGGTTGGATATTTTTATGTGTTAAAATACAAATGTTTGTGTATAAACTTAAACTTGCACTCTTGTCACCTGCTGGTATTTGAAATGTTATCTTGATACCTTGGTTACTTTCTCGTCAGTTTATATCGTCGTGTCGGTATTCTTGAAGTCTTGCAAGACACTTGTTTAACTCGCCCACTTGTACGGATTGCTTGATCGCTTGGCATTCTTATTGGGACTTAGTCCTTCTTGTGGCTGTGACATTGTCACTATTGGCAAGCCTCTTGATTCAGATCTTTTTCCATCTTGACTATGGATTTGTGATTCATCTTAATTATGGAAGTTGTCCATTTTAAGTACGAACTAGAAAACCATTTTTAATATGGTTATTGATTCTCTTGATTATTGAGTTTCGATCCGTCTTGATACAGGGCTTCCACCTTCATAATACAGGGCTCTGACCTTTCTTGATACAGGACTCCGGTCCTTCTTGATGTTTGATTATGCTTGGTGTGACAGCATGATGCGCATATTGGGCAAAACTTGTTATCTGACCTCTTGTGAAATAATTTTAGGCGCCTTTTTGACACTTTAATCTTTAAGTATCAAATTTAATACCTTCGATGTATTTTTTTACTTGATTTATGTTGAGATTATGGGGGCTCGACTAGGTTATTATTTGATTATTATTGTAGAATTTGTGTCAGGATCCATTAAATTGTATGGTGACCATTCTTGACTCTCATTCGCGAGTAAGTTCGGATCTTGATAATATATATCATCTTGCTAATTTAAGTTAACTATTAATTTGTTATGGTTTAAGGTTTAAGCCATGAAAAGGTGGGTACTTTCTGGTTAACCTTGACTCTCCACTCGATTATTTATAGTACTTTATGATACTAGATTAGCTATCCATAAATTTAGGAGCCTGTAAGCACACTCATATTATCTTTGACCCTTATTTATATGTACATTCATTACTTCATGATACCTTCTTAGTTATTATTCACCTTACATACTCTGTACATTATTTTATACTGATGTCTCCATTGCCTGGTGGACACTGCATTCATGCCTATAGGTTATCATGTACAAAGTGATCCTCATTGCGTGTGGTCGAGTTTAGCTGATGTTTGGTATTCTCCGTTCTTTCTGGAGTTGTTGAGTATGTAGTCATCTTATATTTTGCATCGCTGATAGGTATGTCGGGGCGTTGTCCCGACTAGTTATTGTTGGTTCTTCATCTTAGAGGCTTGTAGACATTGTTTGTGGGAATGTAAGTCAGTTATGTCCTTGTTGTCAGTTGTATTCTTGGTTTTTGTGCTTTCTAGCCTCTTGTATATATTTATTTGATGGGCTGGCTTCCGTACAATTTGTGGGTCAGTTGTATTATTCTCTTGCTTTTATATTATGAATAATTGGTGTCATTTGGGCCTCATCGATCTCGACTTGTTGTAAGTTATGTTATTGTGTTGGCGTGTTAGTTGATTTGCTCAGTTAGGTATGGCATTGGCTGCTAGTTGCACCCCTTCGAGTTTGGGGTGTGACTGGGACTCACATATAACATCAATATCAGTAGCAGTATATGTAGATACATAAGAAAATATAGACCTAGGGTCAAACAATACTGAAGTAGGATGATGGAAAATCAGGACAATACCTGTAATTATAGCGTTAGAGGCCTCTGCCTTAAGTCTCCCAGAAAAAGCATAGCACTGACCTCGTCTACTACCGGACTGAGCAATTCCTCATTCACTACCATAAGTTCCCTGATCTCCACCTCTAGTGCCTCTAGATCTACCCCTATTGCCTTGTGTACGCCCTCTAACGACTGACACTGACATCAAACAAAGCTAAAGCTGAAGCTGAGAACCCTTCTAGAGAGGACCCATCGCACGTCGGGGACAATCCCTCGCTAAGTGTACAACTTCATCACTCAAACCATCCCATACTAGATAAATCACACTGTGAGGGCCTAGAAGAAAAAGAACTCCCTTCATAACCTGATAAACCAAAATGAGACCCTCATCCTACATAACCTAATCTTTGACCACTCGAAGCCTCAGAACTCATAAACCTACTATATGAACTATGCAAACTGCTTGAATCGGTCTGCCATGGCAACCATGAGAACCTTTGCCTGATAAATCCCTACCTTAGGATGAATGACCACTGAAACTGCCCTATTGGTACACCCTCTTACTACAACCACTCTGAGTACCCTAGCAAATAGTCTCGATCATCTAGGCATGATTCACAATACTCTAAAAGGAGCCACCTAAAATTACTAACTAAGTTGTTGCCAACTGATAATAACTAGTTAAACCTTTCACAAACTTTCTGATCCTCTAAGACTCTGTGGAGATACTAGCGGTAGCATACCTAGACAAGGCATGGAAACGAGCCTCATACTTAGCAATAGTCATGGATCCCTGCTCCAAATTATCAAACTCGTCCCTCAGTTTGTCCCTCAAGATAAAAGGTACAAACCACTAAAGTAAAATCTATAAAAGTTGGGCCCAATTCAAAAGAGGGGAACCCAATGGGCTACAACTGGGAAAAGATCACCACCACTACTTTGCCACATAAGCCAACTGGAAGGTAGTTTAATGAACACCCTGGGACTCAAGCAAACTGAGGTTATGAACCTTTTTTGACAATCGACTAAGAACTTATAAACATCCTTACCAACAACAACACTAAACTTGGGAGGGGACAATCTCATAATCTCTCAAACCTCTTTTGCTCATCAGCATACATCACTAGACTAGGAGCTATAGGAAGAACAACAAGTTTGGCAGGCAACACCTCAACATATGGGGCCACATAGTTTGAAAACCATGAATAGGAATCTGTCATAGTGGTTGAACACCCTTTCTCATCTAAGAACAATTTGGTGAACCTGGTAGAATACTTGCCTGAGAGGTGTCATTTAAATGGCTCAAAACCTGAATTAGAATATCTTGTAACACTGGGGTGGAAACAAAACCCTGAGAGGCTTGGGCTGGTACCACATCCTCTAGTTGATAAGCTACCTTAACATGATCAATCTCAAGCTCAGGAGAGGCTAGGCCATTCTAGCTTGCCCTCTAGTAGGAGTTGCTCCTTATGCATGGTCTAGGCCGCGATCTCTGCCTCATCCCTTGACTGGGACTCCTACAACTGGTGCTTTCTCAGCATCTTTAATAGCTCCTGATTGAGTTCTCACCATCTGTACAGAAAGAGTGGAATACAAGTTTAGATTATTGGGCATAAACAACACGCATGATAAGGAATAAAATTAGAGAAGTTTTCCTACAAATGTCCCATAGCCTCCGAAGATAGATACAAACATTAACGTATCAATCTGCGGGACTCTATTAGATATCTTGCTCTTTTACTCTTGAGAACTGTGAACCTAGCACTCTGATACTAATTTTTCATGACCCAGAATCTAAGGTCATGATGATATCTACCCCAACCCAACCTCGATAGATAAGCCTAACTCAACAAGATATATGAAAAGATAAATATAAGATAAATAATAATCAAATACGAGTGTTTAGGATAAAGTCAGGGCAATAATATAAAACAACTCCAAAATCTGAAATAGCTACAACTTAAATCCCAAAATCTAGTGTCATGAGTAAATAGCACTCTAAAGCCATCATAGTGTACAAAAATACATAAAACTTTATCTCTGAATGTAAAATAAATACATAAAGCTGGATGAAGCTAAGAATAAACTCTGGAATGGGGAGCTCACCATGAATTTGAAATGCTCAAACTACATAATCTCATGATCTGTGGGTTATACTCAAATTGGGATCTGCACAAAAAGGGTACAGCAATTAAGAGTGAGTATGGTCCACTTGTCTCAGTAGGCATCATAGGCCGGCCAAGCAAAGTAGAAAACTGAAATAGAAGGGAAATTATGCGGAACTCTTCCACCTACATACAAAAATGTTTCCAATAAAGGCTCAACCCATATACCTCCTAAACAGTATAAATAATACAACTACAATAATAGTTTAAGAGTAACTACACGACAGGTATACATAAAAGAAAGACTAAATTACACGATATCAATCACATAAGAGGAATGTAAGATATGCAATACATTGAAATAATATTGATGCATTGTCTATGTCACCTCAAATACACCTTCTAAGCATAAGCTTCTAGGAGAGGACCCAGTGAACCCATATACTATCACAATCTCATCAATCAACCTTACTAGCACATCCCTTGATTAAGGCATTTTGTAAAGTGTCTTATTTCTTTCAAAAATAGTATTTCTCAGTGGTACCAGTTCCATGTATGGATGAATGAATAAGGATGCATGCTCATAATAAGTTTAACATCATATAGTGAATCAACTCAATAATGGCATAAATGAGCTCAAGTCACTCAAAAGCTCAATAGATCGTGATACAAGCCATCTTATGGCAACACAGTAGTGAAAAATCATGTAAGACATTAATATTACCAATCCAAGCCCCTATACGGGCATCACAAAAATAATAAAAGATAAATAATTCTTAAATAAGAACAATACCAACCCCTGCATGGGCATCTCGGTGATGCATTATGTTAAAGAATCATGTTATCCTTACATTATGGGTTCTAAACATGAAAACACATCAAAAAACAAGTTGAAATCGAGCTTGAAGTCATTGAAAACCATTGACTCACTTTACTGGGTAAACCACCAAAATCTTAAGTATAAAATCCATTTTTAAAAGATGTTTAAGCAATATAAATCAATGGATAATGATAGAAATTAGGTTTAGAAGTTTACCCAAACAAGTTTGATGAACCACCCCCCCCTCTGAAATCGCCTATCCCAAGGTCTCAAGGTCCCAAAAGGTGAAAAATAGATGAAATCACACTAAGGAGGGTTAAATATTATTTGGGTGAATAGTTCCCTCACCACAGAAGGGGTCAATACCTTGCATTCATAAAGGCTACCAACCTAGACCAACTATAAATATGGTGTACCGAATGTATTCACGTAAAAGGGACAGGCCCAACTCGAACCAGCTAGCCTATTGTGAATGTGGTCCCACCAACGTGAATGTGAAGAATAATTTCCTTCTCTACGATTGTAATGGTAAGGTCATAAACATGAAGAAGTCCTAGGGCCTGCACCAGCAGTGTTTTAAGGCTCAAAAGTCTCCAAATAAACCCTCGAGATTTGTTCGGGGTCCTTTAGAGATAAGCCAATAATTCTACTAGGCTAATTTTGATGTTTCAAACTCAATGGAACCATCAAATTTAGCAAAAGAGATTGTTTTCAACAAGTTGCCCTTGGAATCTCTTTAGGCTAAAATAACTAGTTGTTTTGTCTAAATTTCCAAAACTCAAAATAAGGTTTCAGAACCTGAATCAAGCATGCTACTAACCCAAAAATGAAATTCCAGATCTAATAGAACTAACAAAATTACCATTTGATGCTCAAATTACAAAATATTGACCGAAGTCAAATAGAACACTTTAAGGTTACTCAAAACCTTAAACTTACATAAATCATTATTGAATATTTTAATGACCTTGCCAACCATCCCCACAACTCATAAATAATACAAAGCAACCACAGGAAATGGCAAAATGGTCAAAACATGAAAAAGTTAAAAATTACAATGAGGGTTGTTACATGAACACAAACCTAGTTTTCTCTCTTTTAACTAAGTTCATTATGCGAAACATTGTTATTGTTACTTATTCACCATTGATATTGAAAAAACTCTATATTCTACAAACCCTTGCCCCCCCCCCCCTCTTTTTTTTTATAGAAATAATTGGCTAGTAGTTAAATAACCACATAAAACATAGTTTTCACCTTATTTCCTGTGGGGTTAACATAAAACTTAGTTTTCACCTTATTCCCTGTGGGATTCAACCCCAACCTAGTTGGGCTCTATATTTGACAATGACTGCTTTATACTTCAACTTAGAGGTGTAATTTGGACATATCAAATTTTGACGTCGTTGTTGGAGAATACTGTGGTAGATTAAGTCAAGTGTGTTTATTTGGCTCTTAGTCTTATTTTCTTATTTTACTTTTATTTGTTGTTTCTATTTTCTATAGGGTATAGGTCAATTCATGCCCAACACCCAAAGTCGAGGTGAACCTTTGGTTCACTATGATCCCAAGCTCGAAATCACTTTTAGGAGGATGAATGTATAAGAGATTGAAGCAGCAAGGATACAACAGTTTGTTGAGTATCAAGTTAGGGCCAACAATTAGAATACACTTGACAATGTAGGAATTGTTGGTGATGAAGACAATGCATAGAATGTTGACAATGTTGTCCCTGCATATTCATGTCAACCCCAAAGAGCTAGGGAATAGAAACAGAAAATGACTATTTCTTATGATTATCAATGATGAAAATGATGTTGATTTGGATAGAATTGGTGCTACTTAGGAAATCATCCCTCCACTACTAGCTCCTAGAGCTAAGTTTAATATCACAAGCACCATGATTTAGTTATTGAACCTAAATAGGTTGTTTAGATTTGCAGCTAGAGATGATCCAAAGCTCTATTTGGTGAACTTTGTTGGGATCTTCAAGTCATATGAGCTACCTGGAGTCAGCCAAAATTCTACAGTTTTGATTATTACCTCTCTCATTATCTGGGGAAGCAACGTTGTGGTTAAATGAGCTTTCACAAAACCCCATCACTAATTGGATGGAGTTTAAAACTAGTTTCCAGGAAAGATTTTTTGCACCTTCCAAAATGTTGTAGTTGAGGGATGAGATTAACAACTTTAAGCAACTGCCTAGAGAAGTTTTACACGAAGCATGGTTGCAGTTCAACAAGAATCTAAAATAATGTCCCAATTATAAGTTAAGGGATGAATATTTGATGGAGACATTTTATAGGTCCTTGAAATCTGTGACCAAACCGATTACTGATACTATCACTGGAGGATTATTCATGTCACAAACTTATATTATGTGACAAAAATATTAGATAGAGTTACTAAAACCAACAGGGCTTGGCACACTAGGGACTCTGAACTCATAAGTGGTACTCATTTTGTAGATATGACAGCTGAGCAGCGCCACAAAGAGGAAGAGCGAGATCAAACATTTCACACATGAAAATGTAAATGGACTTGCTCACTAAACATTTGCTTGCAGGTGGTTCTAAAATGGCAAACGTTGTTTGTTCACAAGGTAAAGCAGCGAGACATGAGGAGCTTAATTCTGATTTCAAGGAGGAGGCCAATTATCTAAACAGCTAGGGATTTTTTGGCCAACACCCAAGGAAGCCAAATTCCAAACTATCAGAAAGATAACTATTATGACAGAGTTGGTTATGAAGATAGAGATTAGGCTAATTGTAAAAACAAAGACGGTTACAAGAATAATATAAATGGTTTATATGTGCCTCCCGAAAGTCATGATCGGTCTTGTAATGATTCATGGAAACAATGTTGACTTAGGTTTTGCAAAGGGTCAAATCTATCGACTTTGGTATTAAAGAGATGAAAAGTGATATCTCCAATATTAGTCAACTAGTGGACTCATACTTCACTTTCATAAAGTATCTTGAGTATCAAATGGGGCAGATGTCAGCAACCTGAATCAATGAAAAAGTGGTACAGTTACCAGTGACACGGTTCAAAATCTGAGAAATAATGGTCAATGCATGGCTATCAAAACTAGATGTAGGGAAGTGTTTCCAGGAGTGGTACCTATTATTGATGAACAGGTGGAAGATGTAGCCTTTGAATTAGGAGCTGCAGTTGAGGACGATGTTAAATAAGGAGTTTTGGATAACTTTGAGAAGCTAACTGCTATTGATGATATTTATGTGGATATGGAGAAATCTACAAGTGCTGAAGAGGGGATTTCTGGTGTTAAAGGAAAAAAGGAAGGAGGATTCAAAGCCCTTGACTCCAATTCCTAAACCCCCACCTCTGTTTCCACAAAGTTTGATGAAGAAGATATAAGATGAAAAAATTTATAAGTTTATTTCTATGCTCAAGCAGTTGCCGGTGAATATTCTATTGGTAGAGGCACATAAGCAAATATTAGGTTATGCCAAGTTTATGAAAGACTGGTTACCAAGAAGAGGACAGTCAACTTTGAGCCAGTTGATAACTGAACCATTATAGTGTTATTGCTTCACACTATTAGTTTAGAAGAAATAAGATCCTAGTGCCTTCATTATTCCATGCACCATAAGAGCATTCAACTTTGATAAGGCATTATGTAACCTAGATACTATCATCAATTTGATGCCACTTGTTATTTATAGGTAATTAGGCTTGATAACCCCCGAATCAATAACAATACAGCTATTGATGGCTGACTATTTGTCCAAGAGGCCTATGGGGATCTTAGTTGGCATGTTGGTGAAGGTAAAATATTTTATTTTTCCTGCTAACTTCGTGATCTTGGAATGTGAAGTGGATTTTGAAGTTCCCATAATCTTGGAAAGGTCGTTCTTAGAAATAACAAATGCTTTGGTTGATATTGAGAGAGGTAAAATAAAGTTTAGATTTAACAATGAAGAGGTTATATTTAATTTATGCTAGTCAATAAAGAAACCAAGAGACATGAGTGTTGTCTTTGTGATCGATATTATTGATGATGAGATGCTTGAGGTACCTATTAAAGAGAGGTTTGTAGTTGAAACTTTAGTTGTTGTTATGATGAACTTTGATGGTGATGACATCAAAGATTATGATGACACAGTAAAGGCCTTGGTCAGGATCGGGTTTTATTCTTATGCCCCAACCAAGTTGGGCTTGGACTCCAAGAATATACCAACTCCTCTAGGTAAGACTTTAATGGAAGAACCACCGATGTTGGAGCAAAATTTTTTTCCTAAACACCTTTGTTATGTGTTCCTGGAAGTGAATATTACATTGCTTGCTATTGCGGCTGCTGACTTAGTTGAGTGGAAGGTTGATACACTTGTGTCAATGTTGAGGTTGTTTAAAGGGAAATTGAATGGACTATTAGTGACATTATTGGGATCCCTTCAGGGATATATAATCACAAAATTTAGTTGGAGGAAGACTTCATTCCAAGTATATAGTATAAATGCAGACTCAACCCACTAATGCAAGAGGTGGTAAAGAAAAATATCATAAAGTGGTTAGATGCAAGTTTATTGTATCCTATTTTTGGCAGCAAATGGGTAAGTCTGATGTAGTTTGTTCCAAAGAAGGGAGGTATGACTATTGTGACAAATGAGCGAAATAGGTTGATACCACTTTGGCTAGTCACAGCTTGGCGTGTATGCATGGATTATAGGAAATTGAACTCTTGGAAACTTAGAGATCATTTCCCAATGCCATTAATGGATTAAATGTTTGATAAATTAGATGGTAGAGGTTGGTACTATTTCTTAGATGGTTATTCTAGGTATAACCAGATTTTCATTGCACCTGAAGATCAAGAGAAGACTACTTTCACTTGCCCTTATAGAACATTTACATTCAAGTGCATGCCATTCGGGTTATGCAATCCACCTGCCACGTTTCATAAATGTATGTTGTTGATCTTTTCCGGTATGGTGGAGGACACCATGGAAGTTTTCATGGATAATTTTTCTTTGCTCAATGCTTCATTTGAAGAGTGCTTAGCCAGCCTTAGAAAAGTTCTTCAGCAATTTAAAGAGACCAATCTTGTGTTGAATTGGGAGAAATGCCACTTTATGGTAAAGGATGGCATTGTTGTGGGCTATAAAATATCAGAAAAGGGTATCGAGGTTATTGCTAAGCTTCCTCCACTAATCTCTGTAAAGGGAATTTGAAGTTTCCTTGGTCACATGGATTTTTATGGGAGATTCATTAAAGATTTTTCTAAAATTAGTCCTTTATGTAAGCTGTTGGAAAAGGAAGTGAAATTTGTGTTCGATGAAGTTTGTTTGAATCCATTTGAATGCCTTAACGAGAAGTCCCATCATTATTGCTCTGGATTATTCAAAGCCATTTAAGGTGATGTGTGATGCAAGTGGTGTGTTACTTGGAGCTGTATTGGGCCAAAAGTAGGAGAAGATATTTCACCCAAAATATTGTGCTCGTAAGGCATTGAATGTAGAGTAAAATAATTATACTATGATCGAGCAAGATTTGCTTGTGGTTGTTTATGCCTTTGAGAAATTTTGGGCATACTTTCTTTGCACAAGAGTTGTGGTTCACACCAATCATGCAGCCCTGAGATACCTCATGTCAAAGAAAGATGCTAAACCAAGGCTGATTAGATGGGTGCTCTTACAGTAAAAAATTGACTTTGAAGTCAAGGATAGGAAGGGCTACGAACATCAAGTAGCAGACCACTTTTCTAGACTTGAGGAAGAGAGAAGAGCTACAAATGAGATAGATGTTGATAACTCTTTCCCAGATTAGCATGTGTTAGTTGCCTCTAATGATCTCATTCCTTGGTTTTCTAAATTTGATAACAACTTAGTTAGCAATATACAGCCGGAAGACTTGAACTTTCATCAGAGGAAGAAATTTCTGCATGATGTGAGTAAGTACTTCTGGGATAATCCATATCTCTTCCAACTATGTGCTAATAACTTGATAAGAAGATGTGTCCCCGAAATTGAGGTGCGGAGCATGGTGTAAGCATGTCACCCATCTTCTGTATAGGGGCCATTATAAAGGTCAAAAAATGCTGCAATGTGGATAATACTAGCCCACAATCCACCAGGATGTCCATGATTTTGTAAAGTCATGAGACCAATACCAAATACAGGGAGTTATTTCCCATAGGCATGAGTTTCCCATGACCCCAGTCCTTGTGTTTGAATTGTTTGATGTCTAGGGCATAGATTTTATGGGCCCTTTTGTGAGTTCTTATGATCAAAAATACATATTGGTGGCAGTGGACTATGTCTCGAAGTGGTTTGAGGCTGTGGTACTTTCAAACAATGAGGGGAAAACTGTGACTGCTTTCCGTAAAAGGAATATCTTCTTAAGGTTCGGTACGCCAAACGCAATAATTAGCGATGGGGGTTTGCACTTCTGCAACAAAGTGTTTCGTGCTTTGCTAGCAAAGTATGGAGTTAAACAACACAACGTGGATACCACTTATCATCCACAAACCAGTGGTCAAGTGGAGGTTTCAAATCAGAAAATAAAAACTATTCTTGCCAAGATGGTGAATGCCAATCGAACTAACTGGGCGTAGAAGTTTGATGATGCCTTATGGGCATATAGGACGACATTCAATATACCGATCGAGATGTCACCTTACCAACTATTTTTTGGCAAGTCAAGTCACTTACCCATTGAGCTTGAGCATGAAGCCTTATGGGTGCTCAAGAAGCTCAAGTTAAGTTGGAGTGATGCCTCAAATTTGAGGCTTGAGCAAATTAATTAGATGGATGAGTTTCAACTGAGAGCAAATGATAGGGCAGCCCCCTATAAAGAAAATATGAAGATGTACCATGATCAGAGGATTAAAAAGAGAGAATTCAGTCCAGGGGACCTGGTATTGTTGTTCAATTCAAAGCTTTGGTTGTTTTTGGGCAAACTCAAGTCCAATTTTTTCGATCCGCTTACCATAACACAGGTGTTTCCTTCTGGAGTTGTGGAGCTTAAAAATAAAAAAAAAGAAATGTGTCAAAGCGAATGGGTAGCTTGAGAAATAGTACTCTAGAGTACTTGAGGAGGTAAAATTGATGGAAATGGTGTACCTTGATGAAGTTTGAGTAATCAAGATACTTGAGTTGTGCCGCAATGTTAAATCAGGCGCTACTGGGAAGAAACCCATGATTTTTATTTGTAAATATTGATTTGTATTAAGATTTATATTTTGGACATGGTTTATGTGTGTGTTGAAGTTTAAAGATATATGCCTTAAAGGGAGGAAGCAACCATCACTCACTAGATATGAGCAACGACTCATATGACGGTCCATTGGTTAACTGATGGCTCATCAAGCCAACCGTCACTACTTACCACCAAAAAGTTTTGATTTTAGATAAAGGCAATGGGCAAAGACACAAACCGTCAGGCAACCGATGATCCGTCACCTTAACCAACACCTGGTGGTCAAGATAGGGGAAATTGTGGATAAGGGAGATTTGCAAAGCCAAGGACCTCGAGAAAGTGATGGTCCATCACCTCGATTGTCCCTTGTTGAACAACTTTAGTGATAATCTGAAGAAGGATGATGATTGTCATGACCCAACCCATCGTATCGTATCGAGCATGGTGACTGTCACGACCCAACCCACCAGATCGTGTCGGACACCTACCTACACCTACTCTAGATAGGAGAACCTTGAAATCCATGATTCAGCTAATGCAGAAGTTAAAACCATATATATTAGTCTAGTCAACTTAATGTTTATTATACCAAAATGTAATCAGATTGAAATACAACTACTCATTTCTTTCCTCCCCAATGTGTTTCAATACAGCAAAAATAAGACGTAAATGGAAAACAACTATAAGTAACTCCCCAGAACCTAGCCTAAACTGGTACAAGAGCACTAGATAAAGAGTAGGGATATCCATGACATAGCTTCCATGCAGAATAGAGAGGGTAGGATCTACTGCTAAATGATTGGCATCGCTGCATAGAAATTTCAACTAACCTGCACCATGGCTATACCCCTGATTGGAGATATAGTAAGAGTAGCATCAGTAAAACCACACGTACTTGTAAGACTCATAGGACGACTAGGGTTAGAAACAGCTAACATCAATAATAAATAGGGAGAAATCACAACATCAAGAAAGGGTCCGATTTTAACTCCCCAAATTAAACAACTCCTATTACCCCACCTTTAGCATCTCTATGACCTGCACTTAGCATCTCTGGGACCTAGAACTAGCATCTCTGTGACCTACACTTAGCATCTTTGTGACCTATACTTAGCATCTCTACGACCTGCCTATAATTTAATATTTTCGTATATCTTTTTCCTTTGACTACCAATTCCAGCCGATACCTCTACCTCCAATACCGACTTATTCCTATAGTAACGACAACCCCTTAGTCCTCACTCGTCTAAAATTTCGAGTCCTACCAATCATACACTATCATATTCGGTCCTCTTATGGGAACCATAAAATCTTATTCTCAACTCATCCTACCTAGGGACCTAACGTACCTTCATACAACCTTTCACCTCTTACCACAACAGTAACATGTATGGAAGAAAAATAAAATAATAAAATATTCAAAACAAATACAAGAATGCATGTATGCAAGATGTGCGCATCATCTCTCCTTATCCTTCCCCATCTCATCATCAACAACATCACAACATACAAATGTGGTACTCGACCCATATTATATCTGTACCGATGTGGTACCCGACCCATATCATAATCTACCATATTTGCATTGGTATGGTACCCAACCCATATCACATCATATCATCCCAATATATATGAATGAGTGCATGAATTCAACAACCATAATTCATATAACAGACGATAACAATGTCAGCTTATAACCCAACATAGGTCAAATAAGTATTCAGCTATATCAACCATCTAATTCATCATCTTGGTGACCACATTCTTCACACATATACAATATATTCATGACTTATAAAACACCCCTATGGAGTGTCATCACCAATTCTCATTAATACACACTTCCCCTCTAATCGAATCCCAACCTTGAGTGTTTCACATTACATTCTCAACTCTGGAAAGCATTGATCAAAATAATACGACAGGCAATGCCAACACTGCAAATCGGCTAATCTCAATACCGTTTTACTCACTATCTCGACTTAATACCTTTTTACTCACTATGTCCTCTCAATACCTTTTTACTCACTATCTTGTCTTCTAAATTTTGGAAAGTATCAATTAAGACTATCAAGGTATTAGAATTGTACAAGTCTATCCAACACAATTTAGGTATTTTTAAGCGTTTATAAATTAGTCAAGTTAGATTAACATTTCAATTTTACCATTTAACATTATTTCATACAACTTTCCACTGTACTCAAACCCTAAAGGTTAATAAATTACGCACACCCGCTTCATGTTCCCATTCAACGCTTTACCCAAACCAACCATTATATACTCTAAGTAGTTAAATGAAATCAAGCCTAGCCGGATTTAAAATATGTTCATCCGTACAACTCCGTGGCCGAAGGCCTAATGCATGATAAACCCCGACATCATTATTGATATTAAATACATCTTGGCCAAGTGTAGTTGCTATGATTAAAACCTTAGCTTACCTCTTAGGTAAAACCTACTGCTACAGAGAGAAGTGAGTTATCCCACGTGTGCTAACTGTATTCCCATGTTGGGTACCCTCTGGATTTGCCTCAAAACTGCTCTCATGAGCAAGGCCTTTGAAATCTCATAGTTGGGGGAATAGGTTTTCTCAGGGTGTTTTTTGAGGAAGGGCCGACCTAGGAAAACAAAAATAAAAAGGGGTTTTAAAAATCCCCCGACTGTCACACTACTTTTTACTAATGTGGTGGTACCGCTGTAACGGTTACCAGCAGTCCGGCCTAGTCCCTTATTGGGCCTCTTGTCCTAACTTCCTTAGCCTCCTATTTTTCTTTCCAATTTAATTTTTTTGGTTTTTATTATGAGCCCATTATTCATCATAAATTACTCTCTGTATGTTTTCACATGTAACGATGGTTTGGGTCATTATATTAGATACTAATTTACCCACTGTTCGTCCCCGAATGGCCCTAGGGGTAAGGTTGGAACATTTGGACAAATGCTAAATAGGTTTTTTAACCATACTAGACACTAAATGAATTACTCATGTATGCTAGCTCATTTCACAACCATGTACCTTAATGGGCGACCATTACAACATTGCCTAATCTAGGCCCGATGGTTATTCCCACATTTTTCCCCTAGTAAATATATATAATTTATTTATGGGATGTTCCTAATTATGACTACCTCAACACGGTATGACACCACCCGCACGAAAAGTCGAGACTAAATTGAGTTTCATGAAATTTTCTGCTGCAGCGGTAATTTACCGCAACAACGATTTATGGTAGTTTTATAGGGGAAAATCTCATTTTCCCCCATTTCACTGTACTGTCTCTCAAAATTCTCTCCACTCTCTCATTGAAATCTCCCCCTATAAATGAATTTAAGGTAATTTCTTCATCCTTGCTACTTACTTTATGTATTTCTCATTATAACTTTGTAGAATTATGTTAGAACAGGGGAAATTTCAGTGGTGTTGGGGTGCAACTTTTGTACTTGAATTTTAGTAGTGTTCTTGAGTATATTGGTGAGCATGCCTAGTTTTCTTATGTTCCAATGCTCCTATAGCATTCGGGGTGTAAGATTCACGTAGTTCATGGTGATTTCTGGTCATGGGAGGGTTGAAGGTGAGAAGCCATCTTCTCCAATGAATTCCTTCGATTTGGGCTTGATTTCGGGTGTTTATCACCCCTATTTTATTGTAAAAAGGTTCACACACACTTTCCCAAGCCCGATCTATGTTTAATTTTCAAATTTATGGAGAAAAGTCAAAATCCACCATGGGGTGGGGGGGGGTTGATAGTTGAAGATGACATTCTGCTGTAGCAGTAAGTACCACCGTTGTGGTACCGCTGTAGTAGTTAATTAACTGCTGTAGTGGTACTGGGTAGTGTGCTCATAGTCTCTATTTTTCTAAAACTTTGAATTCCTTTTCCCTCCTTGGTGTCTGGTATAGTTCTAACTAAATTTTATGGTATTTACAGGATCAAAATGGCCCAACAACTTGCCTATCACCGATTTCCAGACAGTGCCAGCTGCACGTGATTCTAGGAGGGGTGGTACAGTCAGAGCTTTCTCCATAAAATAGGCTTTGTGATGGATGAGGTGGAGGACGGGCTGCTAGATTTTAATAATCAGCTGAAAGTCCTTGGTTGGGAGATGGTGACGGACCCATTCCTAGTTTTAAACCTGGCCTAGGTCCATGATTTTTATGCTGTACTTCCGATCGTGGAGTGGGCAGTACCTTCCGTACTATCCGAATTCAGGGAAAGAATATGTCCGTGGATGTTGCCACTATCAATAATGTCTTAGGGGTTTTCAATCCCCCCAATGTATCATTTGAAGTAAAAATTCGGGAGTCTGACTTGAGGTAGGTGACTCGGTACTTAGCACCATATGTTAAGTCCAACGAGGTGAAGTGTTCCAATTAGAGGGGGACCAAGAGTGCATACTTCTCGACCAAGGCCAAGCTTTGGTTACAGCTGGTGTATCGGAGTATTCGTCCTTCAGGAAATATTACAGACGTGGTGTTCCACCAAGCTATGGTAGTGGTGTACATTATGGTTGGGGTCGAGGTGAATTTGGGGGATGAGATCATGGATGAGTGGCAGTACTTCTATTCTAGGGAGAGGTCAGCAAGGGATCTATTCTTGCCTTCACTGATTACAAAGTTCTGCAAATGGGTGAATGTCCCCAGGGAGGACTATGATACTTGTGAGGAGTGCGACGTGTCGTATAACCCTTTGAGAAGAAGGAGTACCTACGATAGAGGCAAGAAGAAGAGGAAGACAGCAGAGGAGGGTGAGAGTAGTAGGGCTGGTGGGAGTAGAGGTGCCCCCCATTCCCAGACACCTTCTCCTCCTAGTGACTGGGTGGCTAGCCTTGCTGCCATACAAGGCTACATCGAGAGTAAACAGGCACCCCAGCCAGGGTTGGTTCCTTCGAGCCTTGCTGCCCCAGTGGATCCAGCCTGAGCCTATACTGAGCTCCGAAGGTAGCTAGATGAGTATAAGGATAAATGCCACTCCCGAGACTGCATGCTGGTTAGGATGTGGAAAGCTGTGCGAGTTATGTTCACGTGCACCTTCCCAGATAGGGAGCTCCCATAGTTGACCGCAGAGGACATCGAAGAGTTCTGCTTACTCAGTGGTGTGGATGAGGAGGGATCGAATGCTGCAAGCCTTGGAGATGGCGCCACCAGTTAGATATTCCCCTCCCTCCTTGGTTAAATTTTATTGGTTTTTGGATTTGGGTTTTCCCCGTTTGGGGCATGTAATAAACAATTACTATTTTTATTTTTCGCTCTTTCAGAAGATTTTCTTCCCCCGCTCCTTTAATAAAAATAATTACCTTTTCTTATAATGTATGCTGGATAATTTGTTTTCTCTTTATTTCTTCAAAAATAGGGCTGTTTTGCAAAACTGCTAAACAGGGGAATGCCTAGCAGGATTTTGACTGGAGCCGTTGTATTGGTTAATTTTACCACCACAATAGTATTGCTGCAATGGTAGAAGGTCCGCTGTAGTGGTAGCCTTAAGTAGCTCTACTTCGATTTTTCCCCTTCCCCAATCTCAGGTTCTTCCTGTGAAAATATCTTTTTTGCACATGTTAAAGTAGTGTAATAATATCTTGTTATACTTTATATAACTAAATTTTCAACTCTATTGCTCTCAAACCACAACCAACACAATTTTCCATCTACTTAATTAAACAGCGTTACACTTTCACACCAACCTTCTTACTTACTCAATTCACAATCCTTAAAAGTGTTCCACCAATAGTCAAGCATTTGGGTGGATCATATGGGATTGACTAGAAGACAAGTAGTACTCCAAATCATGGAGAGATGTGTTGTAGCTCAAGTCACGAAAATGAAGACACTCTCGAGATCACATCCGGTCCGTATGTCCACCGGCCTGCTTAGCTGCACACTATCCAACCACATACACACTCAACAATCATATTCAAGAATTTAAACATCACCAAGCAAGCTACTAAACACTACCATCAGCAACAATACACATAGTATATTTCAACACATCATTGCCTCATCACAAATACTTAACACCACATTGAGCACAACTTTTCATGTTAGTAGATACCAATTGGGACCAACTACTCCCAATTATGGTAATTGAGATACCAATTGGAATTGACTAGATACCAATTGAACTCAACACGGGAATATGATATTGGGAGGGCACGATAGGAAAGAAGAAGATGCGATGGATTCCTAGATTTTTTGTAGCTTCCTACAAATTTGATATGGATGTCAAAGAACCCATTCGTAGAACTTTACTAAACATTTTCTCTTGTACTGGGAGACAGATAACCTAGTCTCTGATACCATCTCTATCACGACCCAACCCACCGGATCGTGTCGGGCACCTATCTACATCTACTTCAGCTAGGAGAACCCTGAAATCCATGATTCAACCAATGCGGAAGTTAAAGACATATATATAAGTCTAGTCAACTTAATGTTTATTACACCAAAATCTAATTAGGTTGAAATATGATTACTCATTTTTTTTCATCCCCAACGTGTTTTAATACATCAAAAATGAAAAGTAAATGCGGAAAACAACTACAAGTGACTCTCCAGAACCTATCCTAAACTGGTAAAAGAGCACTAGACAAGGAGTAGGGACATCCATGACACATCTTCCATACATAATAGAGAGGAAAAGTGCTGATGCTGAATGACTGTTATCGTTGCTATAGAAATTTAACTAACCTGCACCATGACTATACCCCCTATTAGAGGGATAGTAAGTGTAACATCATTACAAACATATGTACTGGTAAGCCTCATCATCTGACTAGGGTTAGAAATAGATAACATTAATGATAAATAGGGAGAAATCACGACATCAAGTAAGGTTCGATTTTAAATCCCTAAATTAAACAACTCCTATTACCCTACCTTTAGCATGTCTATGACCTGCACTTAGCATCTCTAGGACCTACACTTAGCATCTATGGTACGTGCACCTAGTATCTCTGTGACCTACACTTAGAATCTCTGTGACCTATACTTAGCATCTCTGTGTCCTGCCTGTCATTTAATATTTTTCTATATCTTTGTCCTTTGACCACCTATTCCAGCTGATACCTTTACCTCCAATACCGACTTATTCCTATAGTATCTACAACCCCTTAGTCCTCACCCATCAAAAATTTTGAGTCCTACCAATCATATACTATCACATCCAGTCCTCCTAGGGGAACCATAAAATCTTCTTCTCTACTCTTCCCACCTAGGGACCTAACATACCTTCATACAACCTTTCACCTTTTTTCATAAAAATAACATGAATGGAAGTGAAATAAAATAATAAAACATTCAAAATAGATACAAGAATGCATGTATGCAAGATGTGTGCATCATCTCTCCTTATCCATCACCATTTCATCATCAACTATATCACAACATACTGGTATGGTACCCAACCCATATCATATCTGTAATGACGTGGTATCTGTACCGGCGTGGTACCCAAACCATATCACAATATATCATCCTAACGCATATGAATGAGTGCATGAATTCAACAACCATAATTCATGCAAAAGACGATAACAATTTTAGCTCATAACCTAACTCAAGGCAAATCAGTATTCAGCTACATCAACTATATAATTTATTATTTTGGTGACTATATTATTATCACATATATAATATATTCATAACTTACAAAACACCCCTATGCAGTGTCGTCACCAATTCTCATTAATACACATTTCCCCTCTAATCGAATCCCAACCTTGGAAGTTTCACATTACCTTCTCAACTCCAAAAAGCATTGATCAAAACAATATGACAAGCAATTCCAACACTGCAAACTGGCTAACCTCAATACCTTTTTACTCACTATCTTGACTCAATACCTTTGTAACCACTATCTCATCTCAATACCATTTTACTCACTATCTCGCCTTCTAAATTCTGAAAAGTATCAATTTAGACTATCAAGGTACTAGAGTCGTACTAGTCTATCCAACGTAATTTAGGTATTTTTAAGCGTTTATAAATTAGCCGAGTTAGCTTAACATTTTTGCTTTATCATTTCAAATTATTTCATTCAACTTTCTGTTATACTCAAACCCTAATAGATAATAAATTACGCATACCCGCTCTAACTTCCCATTTAACTCTTAGCCCAAATCAATCATTACATACTCTAAGTAGTTAAATGAAATCAAGCCTACCCGAATTTAAAATATGTTCATCCATACAACTCCATTTTTGAAGGCCTAATGCATACTAAACCCCGACATCATTATTGATATTAAATGTATCTATACCAAGTCTAATTTCTATAATTAAAACCTTAGCTTACCTCTTAGGTGAAACATACTACTGTGGAGAGGAGTGAGTTTTACCGTGAATGCTAACCATATTACCATATCGGGTTTTGTCCGGGTGTGCCTTAAAATCTCTCTCATAAACCTTGTCCTTTGAAATCTCATGATTATGGGAATAGGGTTTCTTAGGGTGTTTTTGGAGGAAGGGGGAAGAAAGAGGATTTTTAAAATTCCCTAGACTGGAACACTGCTTTCTACCACTGCAGCAATTAATTTACTACTACACAAGTACTACTATGACAGTTAATTTACCACTACATCAGTTAATTTACCATTTTAGTGGTTACCAACAGTCCAGCCCAGTCCCTTTTTGGGCCTTTTGGCTTAACTCCCTTAGTCTCCTATTTTTCTTTCCAATTTTAATTTTCTCGGATCCATTTTGAGCCCATTATTCATCTTAAATTATTCTCGGGATATTTTCACACGTAATAACAATTTGGGTTATTACAATGACTCCCATGATGGACGGTCGAGCAAGTGATGGCCCGCGAGCCAACCATAGGCCCATATAAGCTTAACTTCTTTTTTTCAGTAACCCAACCCAACCTTTACCCAATCACCCTCCAACCCATTATCGACCTACCAAATAATAATTTGACCTGAACCCAACCCATAAACTAACCCCATCCAATATACTCTACAACCCAATCCAAACCCTAGGGAATTAAAGGGAACCATTTCAAATGATCTACTTTTCTTCTTCCCTTCAACCTTCCATCAACCCACGATCAAAGAACCGTTCATCTACTATAACTCCCATTTTCTAATCCATATAAATCTATTACTTCGTTCAATTTCCATCATCACCATTTTCTTTCACTATTTTCTTGCTAAATCAAGTTTTAGGTCAAGATTTTATTTTCTTCCCTATAGTTATTCAACAAGGTACGCTTTCTCTTATGTACTATGTAAATTATATATTTTGTATGGTGTTTCACTCAAAAATTAATTCTAAAATATTTTCTTTAAGTGAAGATTATATGATTCTATATAATTAAACATAGAATATATTAATTTCACCTAAAATTCAAAAGGTATGCCTGAAATTATTTTTAAAGTAACTTATTTTAATAAAATAATTATTTTAAAATTATTTGGAATTAAGAAGCTCAAAAACTAATTCACACTGTCGAGGGAAAAATTAGGTGTCGACAACTACCCCTCCCATTTGGTAGGGTGAATGCAAGTAATTATAGGCATAGGGACTTTGACACTCCTAATTTTGTCCGACCTTAGATTCGTCTCTTGGAGGCGATTTATTTTATCATGAATTTCAAGAAATTATGGCCAGACCCCAATATCGAGTTTTCTACATATGTTAGGTTTCATGAGAATTCAGGCCTCTTGTAGTTCAAAGCGCTTGATTTTATGCATGATTTTTAAAGAATTTATAAACTATTCCAATTTCAAGTAATGGAGATATTAGAAAGCTTGTGAATGGGGAGACTTGGGGGGGGGGGGTTCGGAATGCAGTTGAGTTTTCAATATAGAGCCCATCCTACATATCTTATAGACTCAGGGAATCAGATTGCTTATCATTCGACTAAATCAGTGGAAAAGGTAGTCTTTTATGCTAAGATGACCTTTGGCTCGGGATGGGTGATGAATAAAGTGAGATATGGATAAGAGAATTGTAACCTCTTAACCATAACTGTATAATGACCCATTATGTCATTACTAAAATCATTGTATCTGAAGGACACGTGGTATAGAAACTCCATAAAAATTTATAAAAAGGTCTGTAATGACTAGGATTAGACGAATTTGGAGTAGGAAATTTTTTGGGGGTAGGCTGATGTCATCCCGCTATGTAAGAATTTTTCCGCTATAGCGGGGTGCCAAAAAATAATCCCTCCAAAGTTTAAAATCCCTTTTGGTTGCCTCAAGGCTCTGAACAAAGAGGTACAGTTAAAAGAGGTATAACCTGACGAATCCTTATGGTTTTCACACCAGAGAGTGCTAGAACGGAGCAATGATTGCAAGTTCATGCCCCAGTAGTAGGTTCTTGGTGACCAGGTAGGCTAGGTTTATTTTGATTAGTATACCTCGATTAGAAAATGCATGCATAACATAAATTGACAGGAGATTTCATGCTTAGGCCTGCGGGCAAGGTGATTGAGCAGATTAAATAGGTAAACTAGGGCCACATGAATGAGATTAGTATTCCTAATTGTTGTATTGAATTATTACTAATGCTGGTCTATTATTTTTATGCTTTCCAATTAAATAGCAAGTAGAAACAAGTTAGTCACACTTCATGAATTGTTGTTAAGTGGAGTAAGTAATTGTAGTGTTGGTGTTGGTGCCTTAAACCTTGTTCAGTTAGAGTTGATTGACTTGTATGGTATAAGTTATGTGAAGAGTGCAAATGTTATGTGTCTATGACCCTTGAGAGAGTTAAAGGTGGTAATTAAATAAGCAATGATGACATTATAGTATTAAGATGGAAGTTGAGGAGATAATGGTGTTGTACTTAGAGGGAGTTGTGTGTATCCTTGATATCTATAAATAGAAGGTCAGCCTAAATTGAATGTATGCATTCTTGCTTATATATGTTAATTTACCTTGGGTTCTATTTTTGGTGGGGGTAGGTGATGGTTGAATTAGAGTTAGAACTCAAGTTGATTGTATGTGTGCATAATAACGGACTATTTTTATACTTGTAACAATGCATGGTAATGTCTGTTGAACTTGTTAATTGTAAATTCAAGTTGGAATTTGGTAATCTATGATAAGATTTGTAAAAAGAACCTTATGTGTTGTTCAAGGTTATTTCACTTGTTGTGTGATTGTACTTGTTATTGGTGCTGTTTGTTGTTTTAGATGAACTGGCAAAAGCTGATCATGAAGGAGTAGATTGAATTCAGGGAGGATAAGGATGGGGACGTTGGAATAAGGGTGGTATAACACTTGGTTTGGGATATGGGTGGAAGGTATCAGTTTGTCTGGGTTATTTAGTACATGGAATGAGCTTTTCCCCTGCAAGCCATAGCTAATGGGCATATATAAGACCCATAGCATATTTGTAAATGCTAAATTGGAGAGTTTGACAGTTCCTTGAGTGGACCAGGTTTGTTTATGATACACACTATATTGGGTTCCTTGAGTGAACCGGATTACATTGTTGCTTATTATATTTGGATCCTTAGGTGGTCCGGGTTGTTGACACTATACTTGAAATGAGTTAATTCCTGCTGTTAGACAATAAAATGGCATCTACATGAGGAAGTAATAAGTCGAATTGTTCTATGAGATCCTTGTGGTTGACTTGAGTTGAGTATCAATTGCTTAAAGGTGATTTATTTATTTACTTATGAATGTGTCAAAGTGGTATGAGCATATAAGTCCCCACACCTTCCATATGTGATGTCGTACTATTGCCATAACAAACATTTTGTTCACTTCCCATCGACTTCCTTAGAGTGAGAAAACCTTGCATGATTTTAGCAATATGAATTGTGGAACTAGAATCGATCCACCATATATTATAGAAAACTTCAATGAAATTAGATTTATAACAAACAAAGATAGAATTATCTTTCTTCTCAAGTCATTTCTTCTATTTTAGGCAATCTTTCTTCTGGCGTCCCTTCTTTTTATAGAAAAGGCATGAATTTTTATCAAGATTGCCTTTCTTTTTCATAGAAACACTTTTTCCTTCTTTGTATTTCTCTTATCACGATTAACCAATTTTACACTTTTAGACATCTCATGTTTCAACCTCACTTCCTTTTGACCACACATGGTCAAGAGTTCATTAATAGACCACTTATCTTAATGTATGTTGTAAGATATCTTGAACAGACTATTTTCCACAAGAAGAGAGTTGAGAATAAAATACACAAGAAATGATATAGATATATCAACCTCAAGGGACTTGAGTTTAGCAGAAATATATCTTATCTCCATAATATACTTGCAAGCTGTATAACTTCTATCGTATGTCATACTTGAGAGCCTCTTCATAAGTGTGCTAGCCAACACCTTGTCAGAGCTTACAAATAGTTCATAAATTATGTTCATGTAAGGTTTGACCTTATCATTGTTAGGGATGGAACCTCTAATTCCTTGGCTTATATGATCTTTTATGATCATTAGGCTCACGGATTAGATCGGTCTCACCGCTCATAAAAAGCCTTAGCTTCTGGTGTACTTAATTTCGTGGGTTTAGGTGGTTCTTCAACACGGAGTGCCAAATCTAGATCCGAACACCCTAAAGTTAGAAGACTTTCTCCTTCCATTCAGTACAGTTCTCACTGGACAACATCATAATTTGAGCTTTTTTATTAAATAGAGCAGTAGGAAAAAATTGTGTGAACTTCAAAACAAGGATACATGTAACGCCCCGAGACTACCCCCTAGACATCACATGGTGCTCTAGCCTGAAAGTAGCTTGAGCTAACCCATAATATCTAGCATAGCACTGACTGCATACTTTAAACATTTCAAACTATAAGCGGACACTGCAAATTTATAAGCTTACAACTAAATTAGATCAACATTCCTAAAAATGTCATGAACAACTGAAAATCATCTAAAATGTGGTAATAACTAAAAACAATTACTAAGTCTAGACAAGCCTCTAAAAATTCTGAAGAGTCACTAGGGCAGGCCCCAGCTAACCCGAAAACCATGAAGTCTGAACTAAACATAAATCAAACTACTAAACAAATCATAATCCAGGTGCTTGGAACATGAGGACTCAACAACAGATCGGAGTAAGCAAAGGTGATCACGACTAATCGTGGTTCTGAGGATGAACATGTCACGCCCCAAATTCCAATGAGGCGGACTGGCACCCGAAGCTGTTGAGGCCCGAGAGAACTAATATTTTCTCATGTACATTCATATGCATGTCTCCGTATGAACATCATTATATCTTATGCAATTATGCCGAAGTCATGGAAACATATGCTATATATATAAGAAACTTGGCCGTTAGGGCCACCAAGTCAAAAATGGACATACATCTCTTACATTCATCTTCCCACATATGTCTACAAAGCCTATACAGATACATATACATAACCAACCTAAAGTCGGGACAAGTCCCCACTTTATACAACATTTACATAAAGCCGAAATCAATGTACATATGAGACTCGAAAAGCCCCGAACCAACTGGAGCTCACTAATGATTTGTAAACGACCCGCAACCTACTATAGAGGTCTACTAGAACCTGTGCCTGCAGCAAGTAAGGTAAGTCCCATAAGGGGGTCAGTACGAAGAATGTACTGAGTATGTAAGGCTATAAGAAACTGCATGATACATAAGTATTTCAATGATATCAAGTACAGGTGAATATTCGATATGGATATACCTCCTCTCTGTATATGTGAAACCATGTACATTGCTTTCATTATATTCATTTTTGATCATTCTTTCATATCATTATCATTTCTATAATATCATTCATATATACCTTCATTCGAGTAATACTTTCTTTGTTTTTACGTTCATCATCATTATTAGTCATCCACCTTATCGGTGGGTCATAATATCCTGTGACATAACAAGAAGCCAACCAATCCATACCCATTATAACATCAAAATCTACCATTTCCAGCTCAATACAATCAACTAATGTATCATGACCACGAACAATTACCATACATTTATGATATACTCCTTTAGCTATAATATATTCACCAATAGGTGTAGATACTTCAATTGGCTTAACTAATACTTCAGTGTTCTTTTTAAATTTTCCCGCAATCAATGGAGTAACATATGATAAGGTAAAACCCAGATAAAATGCATATACATTATGTGCAAAAATTGATAATGTACCTATCACTATATCAGGGAAAGCCTCCAAATTCTGCCGATCCGCTACGACATAGGTACGGTTCTGAATTCCACTAAAACTAACTGCTCCTCTAGTACCTCTACCATGACCAGCAGGTTTTACACCTGGCGACGATGACACAACGGCTGATCCCGTAGGTTGCGTCATACTACCCGTGCCCCCTTGTAGACACTCTCTCATCAGATGCCCCGACATACCGTACCGCAAGCAAATTCGATCCATACCAGCATTCACCTAAATGAAACTTCCTGCAGTGCTGGCACAGCTGACGAAAAAATCTTACTGTCTGTGAACCTTGACTGGTTTGCCCAGCATGACTGCCTCTAGACCCTCAGAATTGAGATGGAGTATCTGCTGCGGAATAAGAAAATGATGATCTAGGCGGTCTATCAAAATTCTAAGGTTTAAACCCTCCTTGGGATGCCATGACCTGTCCTGTAGATCTAGCCCTCTTCGAAGACCCTCCTTCACATTCTTGTATCCTTCTCCGTTGCCTCTGATCCTCCATCTTTTGTGCAAAGGCCTGTATTCTGGCTATATCCATATCTCTATTCAAAGCAGCAATGGTACAGTCCCTCACTAAGTATGGCTCTAATCTGTCCACATATCGATGGACTCTGTCTTCCATTGTGGCTACTACATTCGGAGCATATCGAGCCAAAGAGTTAAACTGCAGACTATATTCTCTAACACTTATATTTCCTTGGTGAAGATTTAAAAATTGGTCTGCACGGGCCTGTCGGATCTCATAGGGAAGATAGTGATCAAGGAATACCGTTTTAAATTCCTCCCAACCAGCTGGAAGTACATCAATACCCCTCGATCTTTTCCAATCTTTATACCATAATATAGCTTCACCTTTTAATTTATAGGTCGTAAGTTCAACTGTTTCTACACCAGTCACGTGCATGACATCTAGAGCCCTTTGAAGTTGGTCTACAAAGTCCTGTGGATCTTTTTTCAGATCTGACCCAGTGAATATAGGAGGGTCTAATTTCAGGAAATCCTGTGTTCTGCGACTTGCTACTCTAGCCGCCTCATCCTCATTTGTCGTTGGACCAGCTCATCCTTGACTTTGTGCAGCAACTATCTGAGTCAACATATGCACTGCATTTCTTAAATCCTGGTCAGTGGCATTCATAGGCGGTTCTGCGGGTAATTCTCTACCTTTTGGCTCTTCCGGAGCTGGAAAAGTAGAAGAACCCCGTGATGCGAATTTAGTGTCAGCTCCACCTTGACTAGCTTGGTCAGGTGGTGATTTCCTCATTCCTTCTCCGACAGTCATATCTACCTTCTTACCTTTCCCTCTACCTCGTCTTGTAATTGGCATTTTACTATAACAAAGAAAACTAAATACAATGGTCAGATATGATTCCACCTACCACATTGGCTCTATTGCACGATCTAGAAATGAAGAAAAGAAACAACTCCTAAATGTCTCGTAGCCTCCTACTTATAAATATGGTGCACAACACATCCATAAGCAAGACTCTACTCAGACACAGCTTTGTAGACACCCTTCGGACGACCTGCTCTGATACCATTTTTGTCACACCCCGAATTCCAACGAGGCGGACTGGCACCCGAAGCCGTTGAAGCCCGAGAGAACCAATCTTTGCTCATGTACATTCATATGCATGTCTCTATATGATCATCATTATATCTCATGCAACTATGCGAAAGTCATGGAAACATATGCTATATATATAAGAAACTTGGCCGTTAGGGCCACCAAGTCAAAAATGGACATACATCTCTTACATTCATCTTCCCACATACGTCGACAAAGCCTCTACATATACATATACATAACCAACCTAAAGTCGGGACAAGTCCCCGCTTTATACAACATTTACATAAAGCCGAAATCAATGTACACATGAGACTCGGAAAGCCCCGAACCAACTGGAGCTCACTAATGATTTGTAAACGACCCGCAACCTACTGTGGAGGTCTACTAGCACCTGTACTTGCAGCAAGTAAGGTAAGTCCCCCAAGGGGGTCAATACGAAGAATGTACTGAATATGTAAGGCTATAAGAAACTGCATGATACATAAGTATTTCAATGATGTCAAGTACAGGTGAATATTCGATATGGATATACCTCCGCTCTGTGTATGTGAAACCATGTACATTGCTTTTGTTATATTCATTTTTGATCATTCGTTCATATCATTATCATTTCTATAATATCATTCATATATACCTTCATTCGAGTGATACTTTCTTTGTTTTTACGTTCATCATCATTATTAGTCATCCACCTTATCGGTGGGTAGTCATCCAGTTTATCAGTGGGTAGTCATCCACTTTATCTGTGGGTAGTCATCCACTTTATCGGTGGGTCATAATATAGTATTAGGGTCCGCTAGAGCTAGGATTATGTGCCCCTTTGAGTCGTACTGGTTCTCAAACAATAACCCATAGATGCATTACTTTTTTCCTTTACTTTTGCGAGATTGATACATTTTCTTGTGAGAGATTGATACATTTACTTGTGAGAGATTGATAAATTTACTTGTGATAACATTATTGGAAGCTTTGGAACAATAATCAACGAATAAGAGACATGTGAATGAACATTATTGTAACTTTGGAACCTTAGTCAATGAATATGAGACATGTGAATCACAATTGGTCATGTGAGTAACACTATATGACAATCTAAAATGAGATACCTTGGACATTTTGGAATGGAACAAGTACCACGTCAATGTGAACAATATACATTGCAGAAGGATACGGAAAGAGTAACCTTACATACCTTAGCTTACCAATATGAATACACAGTCCTATAGGTGAATACAATAGTCCAGCTCCTTCCTTACGTTTTACTCTACAACACAAGTACATAACAAAACTTACGTTAACAACCAACTACCTTACAAGTGCATAAGACGACAATGAGTTACATGATTGACCTATAACGTCATTTCACCCTTTACAATTCCATTCATGGCATTACATATCAACAATACCATAACATTTCATACATTGACCAATACATCATAAACCAATAACATTTCACACCCAAAGTTATACTTTACACTTCCCCTTTAACACTACGTTACCTTTTCTCCGTCAAGTCACTCAATAGCTTTCATAATAACACATTAAAAACAATCCATAATTTATACCATTCAAAATAGCTCCGGTATACTCCTTTAAAGTCATTCAAAAGGTACCATAAGTTGATAATTGCATCCATGAAGGGTATAGGGCTTTGGGGTGTCAAAGAGATGGAAAAAATGCAAAACAGAGCTCTGGGCTGACCTGCGAAGCCACAATCGCCCATAAGTGGTTGAGGTGCATCCGCAGGTGCCTCTTTGCAGTGTCCAGAGTCACCTGCATTGGCATCTGCACCCGCAGGTGCCCCACCGGTGAAGGCGGATGCCCGTTTTAGCCTCCGGGGATCATTTTAGGGTCCTTTTTCGCAATGAATGATTCATGATCATAAATAAGCTTATATTAACATATTTTAGATCATATTAGATTCCAAATAACAGCCATGGTTTCACAACACACATAAACATCACCAACACTATATTTTCCTTTCAATATGCCACCGGTTCCATGTACAATATCACTACAATAATTCCAAATGTTACACAAAAAGAGAAATAAAGTTAAGGAAATAAAAACATCTTACATGTTCATATTTAATCCATAAAATTCACTTCCTTCAAGACCACAAGTCCACTTCCAAGTTTACAAGGCAAAACCCTTTACCGATTAAGCAAAAGTACACTGTTTGACGCATAGTGAACTGTCCAACACTTTGCCAGCATAACCGACATGATTTATACACCATATTAAGCATATAATATATTTAAACATTAGATTTAACACTTACCATTACTTACAAAGAGATGATCTTGCCCAACCAAGTGTAGCTGCCTTAGGGTTTGAGTTGAGAGAAAATATATTGTAGAAATTTCTAGAATTGGCATGTGTGTTCAAATGAATAAAAATCTAATTTTCTTGGCCTTATATATCCCCTTAATGGTCATCCTTAGCCAACTTTTGGTTCAATAATTGAGGGTTTACTTTGGTCAAAGAAAGAATGGATCATTGGCTTCTTTTGGGACATGTCTTTTTCATCAATTTGGGCTTCAATTGAGCCCAATGGCACAAAATTAAATTCAGCCCAACATAATTAAGGTGTAATAAACCAACCATCTCATGTTTAAATAATTCCGCAAATTTTACGGTAATAACATAGGTTCGAAAATGTACGGGGTGTTACAGAACACCAGAACCTACATCATTAAAGGATGCAGAGCACAAAGAGTATGTGGTCATTACTTTTGGAATGTATTGAGTATATGGGGGTGCATAAACATGTAAAAGTGATATAAATCATTAAGTGAAAACATGCATAATAAGTGTACAATGACTCATTATTTTCATGAATAAAAATGGAAACTGAATTGTTATAAGCATAAGTAGTTAAAGCATAATTTAATAAAACCAATGAGTCATTACACTAAGATTTCTAAAATCAATATACTGAGGGAGTTTCTCTTAGACGACATAAACCACGCAAGCTAACGTGGAGTCTGATGTATACGCCCCATCGAAAAGACCCAATATACCTTGCTAGAGTATAAAGGCATAACTATGTGATCACCTATTTGAGCCTATTTGGGCAAATATAATACATATGGTGGCACGTAGTTTTTAGGACTAAGATACGCTAAACCCTCGCCCACTCGGTGCTGGATACTACTCCCAATACCAAACTATATGCTAATACTGTAGATAATTCACCATGAAAGTAAGTTAAATTAAACTGATGATCATCGTCCTAACACATAGAAAACTAGTCATAATTTCTTTACTATCTTGATGAAATCAAGATGGGTAATCTGACACTTTGATAAAACTGAGAACATAAGGTCCAATCATGCCCATACATGTAAAATCATGCTAAAATCATGTATTTCGCATTGAACAATAGTATTTCAAATCACTTATGACTATTACAAATCATGGATTCAAATTATATGCATAGGAAGATAATTAAACAATAAAGTTCATAAAATTCAACATGAGTATACATACATAATATCATAAAGAAGTATAAAATCCAATGTCATGAAAATTGGGTTTGAAACCTAATTTGATAACTATAAAATTCATTAAAGAAAACGATAATTTTGGGCACAAGGACGAAAGGAAGTCCTTGTTGAAACCCCACATACCTGGTCATAATGATTTCTTGGAGGAAGGTTTAAGTTTGGAGCCTTGGAGGTTGAATTTCTAAGAGAAACCCTTGCTTTTGTTTTCTTGATAGTTGAGAAGAGAATGAGTACTTTTGAAATATTTTTCCAAGTGTTATGGACTACCTTTTAGATTAAGATGGGCTTGGAAAGGTTACATATGGGTATAAGGACGTAATTTCCCTCAATTTTTAAAGGAAAAGCAAAACTTTTACGCCTTAGAGGGGTGTGTGTCCGTCACACCGCCAATCGTACGACACCCTACTGTGCCTCACATGGCCTATCGTACAGCACCCAACCGTGCCTCATACGACCCTTCCAGCGACCAACTGGAAGGTGTTATACGATGCCAAGGTTAAATTTGAGGTCCCTGTGTACGAATCATGTCCCCTTATTTAGGTCCATGACATCCTTTTTCGGCTTAAGACTTACCCCATACATTTTACAACTTTCTTAAGGGTCAAATGACCTTATTTGATGACCCTAAACACATAGAAAACACACTAAGACATGTATTAATGTTGAGGATGTTATAATATCTCTCCTTTGTGATCATTCGTCCTCGAATAAAGACTGATATTGAATTTATCGGGCTAGATTAAGGAACATGAGGCTGAATTTAGAATTATTCATATAACTTGATGGAAATTGACTAATATAGGAAATACTAACTCAACTACTTTATCTTAAGCATACAAATATAAATGGAACTTCATAAGACTGAAAGAGAAATCTGAAACTGAGGGAATATTACTAGAATGGAGATTTATACCTTATACTGGCTCAATGTTAGGAGTAAATAAGTGAGGGTATTTTTTCCTCATGTCTTCCTCTGCCTCCCATGTTGGTCCCTCAAGTGACTGATTTCTCCATAACACCTTTACTAAAGCAACTTTCTTATTCCTTAACCTTTGAACTTGATGATCAAGGATCTTGATCGGAACCTCCTCGTAGGATAAACTATCTTTCACCCCAATACTCTCTACAGGAACAACTATGTATGGATCTCCGATAAAACTTTTCAACATGGACACATGGAGGACTGGATGGACTGCGGCTAACTCTGCTGGAAGATCTAGATCAAAAGCAACATCTCCAATGCACCTCAAGATTTCATAAGGGACAATGTACCTGGGACTGAGTTTCCCTTTCTTTCAAACCTCATCACTCCTTTAATGGGTGATACCTTTAAGAATACCAAATAACCCACAACAAACTTTAGTTGTCTCCTCCTAACATCTGCATATGATTTCTGATGTTTATGAGCAGTTTTCAATTTCTCCCATATCACTGAACTTTCTCCATAGCTTCGAGAATGGAAACTGGCCCAATCAAACCAGCCATACCAACTTCAAACCACCCTATAGAAGACCTGCATCTATGCTCATATAAAGCTTTAAATGGATCCATCTGGCTACTAGAGTGGTAGCTGTTCTTATACGCGAACTCAATTAAAAGTAGGTGATCATCCCAATTTCCCTTAAAATCAATCACACAGGCGCTTAAAATGTCTTCTAAAGTTTGGAAAGTACGATCGGCCTGATCATCTATCTGGGGATGGAAAGTGGTACTAAGCTTCACTTTTGTACCAAGACCCTTCTAAAATGATTTCCAAAATTGAGAGGTGAACTAGGTACCTCGGTCTGAGATAATAGATAAGGGAAGCCCATAAAGTCTGACTAACTCACAGATGTATAATTTTGCATAATCCTCTGATGAATCTGAGGTTTTGACTGGCAAAAAGTGGGTTGACTTAGCCATTCAGTCTATAATGACCCAAATCGAATCATGCTGATGCTTAGTATGGGGAAGTACCGTAATAAAATCCGTATTGATAACCTCCTACTTCTAAGTAGGGATTCCAATATCCTGAAGCGTACCTCCCAGTCCTTGACACTCAACTTTCACTTGCTGACAATTGGGACACTTAGCTACAAACTCTGCTATGTCTCTCTTCATACCATTCCACTAGTAGACTTTTCGCAGATCGTTGTACATCTTGGTGGCACCTAGGTGGATTGAATACTTAGAACTATGAGCCTCTACTAACACCATATCTCTCAACCCATCAATATTGGGAACACATAAATATCCTTGATAGAGAAGAACACCATCTCCCCCTTGGGAGAAAATCTCCACCCTCTGTTGACGGACTGCGTCAATAAATTTGCTTAGAATAGGGTCATCAAGTTGTTTTTCTTTCACCTCTGCTATAAGATACGAATTTGAACCATTATGTACTATCAACCCACCATCTTCTGTATCAAGAAAACTAACTCCCAAACAAGCTAATCTATGCACCTCTTTAGCCAACTCCTTTTCCTAATCTGCAATATAGGCTACACTATCCATAGACAATCTACTCAGAGCATCTACCATAATATTTGTTTTACTCGGATAGTAGAGAACATTTATGTCATAGTCCTTCAACAACTCTAACCATCTTCTCTGGTGAAGATTCAACTCCTTCTAGCTAAACACATACTGGAGACTTTTATGGTCGTTGAAAACATCTACATCCATGCTGTAAAGATAGTGTCTCCAAATGTTCAGGGTAAACACCATTGTTTCCAACACCAAGTCATGGGTAGGATATTTCTTCTCATGATCCTTAAGTTGTCTGGAGGTATAAGCTATCACTCTCCTATTTGCATTAAAATACATCCAACACCAACCCTGGAGGTATCACAATACAATACAAACCCCGCTAACCCATCTAGCAAAGCTAATAGCAGTGCTAAAGTTAACCTATCCTTTAACTCTTGAAAACTTTTCTCACACATGTTTGACCATCTGAACTTCACCTTCTTCTGTGTCAACTTGGTGAACGGTGTAGCTATTGAAGAAAAACCCTCAACAAATCTCCTGTAGTAACTGACTAAGCCCAAAAAACTTCTTTGTTGGATGGAGTAATGGACCTAGGCCAGTGCCTTACTGCTTCTATTTTCTGAGGGTCTACAAGAATGCCTTCACCCGAAATCACATGTCCCAAAATGGTGACCGAATCCAACCAAAATTCCCATTTACTAAATTTTGTATACAACTAACGCTCCTTGTGGGTCTATAACACTATCCTCAAATGGTATGCATGCTCCTCCTCACTCTAAGAATACACAAGTATATCATTAATAAAGACAATGATGAACATATTTAGATATTGCTTGAAAACCTTATTCATTAAATTCATAAAAGCTGCAGGAGCATTTTTTAGTCCAAAAGACATAACCACAAACTCGTAGTGACAATACCGGGTTCTAAAAGTAATCTTTGGAATGTCACACTCCTTGAATTTCAGATGTTGATATCCCTATCTGAGGTCAATTAAGGAAAAACAATGAGCACCCTAAAATTGGTCAAACAGGTCATCAATTTTGGGGATAGGATACTTGTTTTTGATGGTGACTTTGTTCAACTTTCTATAGTCTATACACATTCTGAGAGTACCATTCTTCTTCTACAAGAATAAAACTGGTATACCCCATGGAGAAACACTGAGCCTGATAAAACCCTTATCTAAAAGTCCTTAAGCTGCACCTTCAACACCTTAAGCTCTGCTGGGGCCATTCTGTAAGGAGGGATAGAAATGGACCAGGTATCCAGGAGAAGGTCAATCCCAAATTTGATCTCCCTATCGGGAGGAAGTCCTGGTAGATCCTCTGGAAAAACTTCAGGAAACTCATTGACTACATGAATGGACGGGACATTTGGGGTCTCAAACTTAGTATATTTAACCCATACTAGGTGATAGATATACCCTTTAGAGATCAATTTCTAGCTTTAAGATAAGAGATAAAATGACCTCTGGGTACCACTGGACTACCCTCCCACTGGAGGACCGACTCATTAGGAAATTGAAATTTCACAATTCGGGTTCGACAATCAACTGAGGCATAACATGAATGGAGCCAATCCATGCCAAGAATAACATCAAAGTCAGTCATCTCTAATTCTATTAAATCTACTTAGGTGACCCTATGAAGGACTGTAATAAGGGTAATTTCTATAAATTCTTTTGACAATAACTGACCCTCCAAAAGGGGTGGAAATTGAGAAAGGCTCAGAAAGACTCTTAGGACTAACACCAAAATTCACAGCAATAAATGGGGTTACAAAGAAAAGGTTTGACCCCAGATCTAATAATACATAAGCATCAACATGAAAGACATGAAGCATACTAGTGACCACATTTGGGGAGCTCTCTGGCTCCTGGTGAAAAGATAAAGCATACAATCAATTCTGATGTTGACCGCCACCAGTACTGGATTATGTACCCTGCTGTTGAGCTGGGTTGCATGAATGAGCTGCTGAGGTAGTGGACTGAATCTAAGAGTGAGCATCCCTATTGCCCTACCTGGATGAAGAGCAATACTTCACCTTATGGTTTGTTTTTCCACATCCAAAGAATCCTTCCTTGCCAGCCAAACACTCACCCCGATGATTCCTACCACAACTCTTGCATGCTGAATAACTGAATCCCCCAGTAATGCTACCCTAAGATCTGGTAGCTGGTACCCTACCCCATTGATCCTACTTGGTCTTGGGTGCGTGGGTACTAGTAAAAGATGGTGTAGGGGCTGACGAAAGGTTCTAAAACTGAGAATGATTTCCTCACTTGACCTGTGTTGACTGTACTTAAACTACTTGGTTCTAGCCTTCTTAGTTTCCCTCTTCAGTTCCTTCAACTTTTCTTCCTCAATTTGTTCAACATGGGTCATCAGTTGGGAAATATCTATGTACTAAATTAGCATAGCATTCCTAGACTCCTTGATCACTAATTCAGAAACACCAGTAACAAACTGCCTCATACGATCCCTTGGATCAACCATCATCTCTGGAGCATACTTGGAAAATTAGGTAAATTTGAAAGAGTATTCCTTCACCGACATAGAACCTTGCTTGAGATTCATAAGCTCTTCCACTTTAGCCTCTCTCATCTTACGAGGAAAGAACCTATCAAGAAAGTTGCCTCAAATACTCTTCAATCCACTGAAGCGACATTCTCATCTCTACCCTCCTTCCACAGCTTAAACCAATCATGAGGAATATCCTTCAACTGATATGATGCCAACTCCACACTCTCTATCTTAGCAACATGCATAATCTGAGTAATCTTCTTCACCTCATTGATAAAGAACTGAGGATCTTCACCCACCTTCGAACTAAATAATTCGGATGGATTTATCCTCATGAAGTCCCAAACTCTGGCGGCAGCTAAGTTACCATTCTGCTAGATTGGGACTACCGCTGGATGATTAACAAGTGCAGTCATAGCCTAAGCCAATACCAGAAAAGTAGCCCAAAACTCAGCATGGGAAATATTTTTGTTCAAAGGATCCACAGATGGTGGTGGTGGGGCTGGCTAGTTCCTATTTCTGTGAACATAAGCTCCGCGTGGAGGCATTTTCTATCACGTAAAAAGCATGAGTTAGAAAACATATAAAGTTTGACTCTAAAGCATGGTAGAAAGTATGAAAGATGTGAAAATTCTTAATAACGCTCCATAGCCTTTTATTCATAGGTGTGGTGCGCTTTACACCCATGAACAAGACTCTATGTAACGTGGCTTGTCAGACTCCCTGGGAGTCTTAAAAACTTAGGCTCTGATACCAAGTTTGTAATGCCTCGAGACTACCCCCTGGACGTCACACGGTGCTCAAGCCTGAAAGAAGAACGAGCTAACCCATAGTATCTAGTATAGCACTGAATGTATACTTTAAACATTTCAAACTATAAGCGGACACTGCAAATTCATAAGCTTAAAACTGAATTCGATCAACATTCCTAAAAATGTCATGAACAACTGAAAATCATATAAAATATGGTAATAATTGAAAATAATTACTAAGTCTAAACAAACCTCTAAACATATTAATCTGAAGAGTCACTAGGACAGGCCCCAGCTGACCTGAAAACCTTGAAGTCTAAATTGAACATAAATCGAACTACTAAACAAATCATAATCCAGGTCCTCTAAACATGAAAACTCACCAGCTGATAGGAGTAAGAAAAGGTGATGGTGGCTAATCATGGTTCTGAGGATGAACACCAGAACCTACATCATAAAAGGATGCAGAGCACAAAGAGTATGTGGTCAGTACTTTTGGAATGTACTTAATATATGAGGGTGTATGAAGCAAGTAAAAGTGACATAAATCATGAAGTGAAAGTATGCATAATACGTGTACAATGACTCATCATTTTCATGAATAAAACTGGAAATTGAATTGTCATAAGCATAAGTTGTTAAAGCATAATTTAATAAAACCAATGAGTCGTTACACTTAGATTTCTAAAATCAATGTACTGAGGGAGTTTCTCTTAACTGACATAAACCACGTGAGCTAACGTGGAGTCTGATGTATACGCCCTATCAAAAGGACCCAATATACCTAACCAGAGTATAAAGGCATAGCTATGTGATCACCTATCTAAGCCTATTTGGGAAAATATAATACCTACGGTGGTACATTATTTATGGGACTAGGATACACTAAACCCTCATCCACTCAGTGCTGGATACTACTGCCAAAACCAAACTATTTGCTTATACTATAGATAATTCACCATGAAAGTAAGTTATAAACTAGTTTTAAATTAAACTAATGACCGTAGTCCTAACATAGTAAAAACTAGTCATACTTTCTTTACTATCTTTATGAAATGATAACGGGTATTCTGAAATCTTTGCTAAAACTGCGACCATAAGGTCCAATCATGCCCATAAGTGTAAAATCATGTATTTCATATTGAACCATAATATTTCAAATCACTTATGACTATTACAAATCATGGATTCAAATTATATGAATATAAAGACAATTAAACAATGAAGTTCATGAAATTCAACATGAGTATACATACATAATATCATAAGGAAGTATAAAATCCAATGTTATGAAAATTGGGTTTGAACCCTAATTTGATAAGTGTGAAATTTGTTAAAGAAAACGATAATTTTGGGTCCAAGGACAAAAGAAAGTCCTTGTTGAAACCCTACATACCTGATCTTAATGATTTGTTGGAGGAAGGTTTGAGTTTTGAGACTTGGAGGTTGAATTTCTAAGACAAACCCTTGTTTTTGTTTTCTTGAGAGTTAAGAGAAGAATGAGCGTTTCTGAAATATTTTTCTAAGTGTTATGGATGACTTTTGAGATTAATATGGGTTTGGAGAGGTTACATGTGGGTATAAGGATGTAATTGCTCTTAAGTTTTAATGAAAAAGTAGAACTTTTACGCTTTGGAAGGGGGGGGAGGGGTGCGACGCATGGCCTATCGTACGACACCCTGCCATGCCTCGGATGGCCTATCGCACAACACCTAGTCATGACTCGCATGGCCTATTGCATGGACCTTCCAGTGACCAACTGGAAGATGTTGTGCGACGCGAGGGACAAAGCGGAGGTCTTCGTGTGTGGCACACGACCTCCTATTTAGGTCCATGACGTCCTTTTTTCGACCCAAGACTTACCCCAAATATTTTTCCAACCTTCTTAAGGGTTAAATGACCTTATTTTATGACCCTAAACACATACAAAACACACTACAGACATGCATAAACGTTGAGGGTGTTATAATACACATGTATAAGGTATGAAAACATAACCATCAAAGTAAATCACATAAATATTGATTCTAAGTAAATTCTAAACCTTCTTGTGGGTAGAGATTGCAACCCATGCACATAATTTACTTAACATTATCAGACTAGTAAGCATAGGATAATTTTTAACTAAACTTTTTACTATCTTATTTAAATTAATCTAACCAAACTAGTTACCTCCTTGTGGGAAAGGTTAGTATTTTGATAAGATAATCGAACTTTATTAGATTTTATTATCTTAATTACTTAATTGTATGTGATTAAAGAACTTAATTTTCTTTATATCATATACTTAGGATGTTGTGACTAACCCAAGCATATGATAAAAATAACTCAGAATGACATCTCACAATAGTTAAATTTAATAATTAATTTATACTTATTGTTAATTATCAATATGCAAAAATAGATTGTATAGGCAGAGCCTATATCAAAGATAATCCAGTGTACAAAGCATCTCGCATTAATAGCAGAAAATCACACAACAAGGAATTAGGCAGAGCCTACATATTATCAAAATGGTAATTTTTCACAATCAAAATAACTTATAAAGAGATTATTTAATCAATTGGTAAGCATTTGGACAAGCCACGAAGGATCTGTTATCCATCGCCACTAAGATGTTGTCCTTTTGTTTATTTATTTATTTTCTTTTTTTTTACAATGATTATTTAATCATTACCAAAAAATAAAAAATAAAAATAATTAAAACAAATCATAATTAAGAAGTCAAGTTATCCAAACTTTTGCTAGTCCGTTAATCTCTTTTTATTTGCTTTAGTCATGTATATTAATTTAGACATAATCACAATTAAAGTACTTACTTGATTTCTCAAAAATTCATAACACTAGTATTAGTTAATATTCATAAAAACCAATCTTTGAATAACAGATCCATCAATTACAAAAACACAATGGATAATTCACAATCCATGTAAACACCAAACAGCACAACTAAAGATGGCTCTGATACCACGTGTTGAATTTCAACATATAGACAAAGTTAAATACAACGGAATATTAAATAGGAATGTATCTTCAATCATTATAGTTCAAGTATTATGGAGAATCATATTCACCTTGTCAAGAACTTTAACAAGAAATATAAAGAAAAAAGAATCATCTAGTCTACGCCTATCAAAGTGTATTTCAAATTGATGGAGTCACATGCGTATTTATAGGTAGACTAGGGACTCTTAGGCAAATAACTTTAATCCTAGAGACTTATCATAGTTGTTTGTTGTCATCAAATAAATATAATATATGCATAACTTAAAATAAAATTAAATTGACTGATTTATTACTTTATTTGGGAGACAAGGTAATATTTAATTACCAAATATCTGGGCCACATCATAAAAGTCTTAAAGAGATGTGTAATTTCATAACATTACAAAATTGCTTGGGATGGATTTCTTTCTAAGGTGTGGTACTAGATCATAATACTTTATCTATTTTTCTTTTCTTGAGTTACAAGAAATAGAAGCACTATTTCTATGCTTCCTGTAATAGTTTGATCTAGGAACTACAGATTTAGTTAAGCTACTGTTGGAAAAAAGAATAGGAGTTCTCCAAGTGAGTCATAAGATGAATTTCTCCGTATGAATATCAAGTGCACTTATACATTTTATTAGTGAGTTTGTATGCTTGATTGATTTTTCACTCATAAGCTTTTAGAATTTACGATATCATTTTGAATTATTATTACCCTTGAGTTGTTTCAAGAGAAGTTGTGGAACAAATAATTATAATTGCAAGGATGAATTATTAATAGTACAGCCCGTTGAATTCAAGTTCTAGAATTTGGAAATATTTCCTTTGTACATCTTTATGTGCTCTAAACAGTGTAAGAATTTATGTTCTTATAAGGTGTTTAAAATTTATTTTCAATGAATTTCTTTGAGTGCCCCATACAAATAAAGCTGCAATTGAACTGAAAAAGTCTAAGTGCATATCATCATGATTGTATATCAAGCAGTACCTTCAACTGTTTTTCTTCTTACCTTCTTCACCAATTAGTTTCCTCTTTTTGATTAGCATATGCAAAATAAGACACAATTATAAGTTTATATTAAATTAATATGAGATTATGTTTTAGCCCCCTTTTATTATATTGATGTTTGAAGTTTTTTCTTTTTCTCAAAAAAAAAAGTTAATCCAAAAATATGGAATACAAGAAGAAATTCACCCTTGAGATTAGTTAAACTACTTGAAAAATTCTATCATAGCCCATTTTATTCTTTCTTGATATCTTCTCACATTATTTGCTTTAATTCACTTGTATTTTATAGTTTATTTGTCATGAGACTTGGTAAGCTTGGATTCTTTTTTTCCCATCATTTCAAGCTATATATAGAAGCAACACCCAAGGAGCACATGCATGTACAAAACCAAAAAATATAATAATGAATAGCATGTGCAGTCAAAGTAAAAATTATGTATCGATACATTCCATTCGCTGCTCAATTTTTATCATAGCAGTAGCTTTTGTATCAACCTTTGATTCCTCATGAGCATCCTAAAGCTTTTGGAGTGGTTCGTTCAGTCTTTCCGACTATTTCTTGATTTGTTGAACCTTTTTAAAGAAGTCATCGAGGCCTAGCTACAGAAAATTTATTGGCCTTTGTATGTTACTATTAGTGACATTAGTAAGCTTTGTGCATTTTAATTGGTTGTCTTTTGAAAGTTATGCTTTAGTTATTTATGAGCTCCTTAAAAAAGTATATCGATTGAATTTTTTATAAATCTTCATGACACTAATTAGTAGCTTATTTTATGAAATTTGGCATGTTGTGTGATTTAAGTGTGTCAATATTGTGTTATTATTTTAGTTTCTATAATTGCTGCATTTTCATAATTAATATTTTTTTAAGTTATTTGCAAACTTTATAAGGTTCAATCCATTCTTACAATATTATTAAGATTAGAAGGATTCATCTACCCTTGCTTTCACTAACATAATAGTAGATTTCCATCAATGTTGACAATAGAATCTCGTTATATCGATCTTGATAGGAAGTTACCAACAACGTTAGTTTTAATCAGAGAGGAAGCTAGGAACATGATGAAAAAGAACTGATCATGTCCTTGAAGAGATGCCTTTTGAGCCACATAATTTGATTAACAGGTTAGTTAATGTCACTTTAAATTATTTGAAAGGACTATAAGATGATCATGCCAAATTACGTTGTTCTTTCTCAATCCTCATTTTGTAATCAAGAACACATACGGATTTTTTATAAACTAGATTGGTGGTTCGTAATCTTTTGGAGAGCCATTCTTGGTGCATGAATTTTTTTGTAATATAATAATTTAGGGTCTGCAACCTTAACCATGTTATAATTGCTTCAAGATAATTTCATTTGGATAATTTTCGTTCACTCTAGCACCTACCTCTTTTACATAAGTACTGCAACGTACCAAATAACATGGCTAGAGTGATTTATAAAGTTGAAATGGTTGTATGCAACTTTGATCCTCTTTTAGCTTCATTTTGTGGCAGATTTGGACCTCCATATCAGCTTTAGTTTGTTGTTAGATTAACTCTACTCTATAGAATCGTGTTTGAGCCTCCGTTTGGAGGCATTGTTGCACTAGTTTGTCTCTAATTATGATCTGAAACTGTTTGCCTAGCTTTGTTGGTGTTCAACTAAAGTCCAATTCAAAGTTACATTTTTAAATTTGAATTTCCATATAATCAGTGATGTGTGGAATTGGTATTCCAAATAAAGTTTAATATTCTAATATATTCAAAGCATTTATAGCTTAGGAGAAGTAGATGAGAGTATTATTTTATGGCTATTGGACTTTGTTTTTTCTTATAAACTAATAAGTCACATGTTATAATCAATTTAATTACATTTATAGTGCTAGTACATTTTGTTTAAAACTGACTTAAATGGATTGATAAATATTTTGTTGTATTTGCACATTAAGAATATATATATATATATATATATAATAATTATTTTATAAAAATTTTACAAAATTACTTTTATCATCTTTTATAGGTGGAGCAAATGCATAAAGGGCAGACAAAATCATTGAAGATCACTGTATTGGTTGATTGTTTCTACAACTTAGGATATTATAGAGATAAAAACATTTGAACATTTGTAAACTTATATATGATAATTCTTTAATTATCAAACAATATTGTATTTTTTCTTTTACGAATGTCAATAATGAGGATTTTTGTCCCAATTTTTTACATTCCTGATTTAAAATTTTTTGTATGGGTAAATAATTAATTATAATTGTTGCAATACCCTATAGAAACCGTTGCAATAGATGATAATAGCTTGTGCAGTAGCCACAAAAAAGGCTACACAAATAGATATATGGCAATGGTTATACCTTGCTCCATTTTAGTAAACCAACCATAGTTATAGCTTAGGCTATTGCAACGATTGGACAACTATTGTGGTAGCATGGCTATTGCAACTGTTTTACAACCATCACAAAGAATCATTGTGATAGAGCTATTGTCATGCAAGCAGATGAAACGGGCCTGTAAACCATTGCAATACATCTATTGCAACATTTTTTTCTATCTATTGCAATAGTTTTGTAGGCATAAAATATTGCTAGTATCTCTTTATCTGTCACAATATATTTCATGTTAGCAGCATCAAGAGTTTTACTAAAATAGTAGATAGAATAAAATTGTCACGCCTCAAATTCCAACAGGGCGGACTGGTACCCGAAGCCGTTAAGGCCCGAGAGAACCAATCTTCACTCATGTACTCTCATATGCATGTTTACGTATGACTATCATTCTATCCCATGTAACTAATAATTACCAATAGCGGAAGTCATGGAAAACATGTACAATATATGAAACTTGGCCGTTAGGGCCATCAAGTCAAAATGAACATACATCTTTTACTTTCATCTTCCCACATATGTCTAGAAATCCTCTAATAGATACATGTACATAACCACCCTACAGTCGGGATAAGTCCCCGCTTTGGCAACATTTACATAATACCAAAACCAATGTACACATGTGACTCGAAAAGCCCCGAACCAATTGGAGCTCACCATAGGTCTACAAATGACTCGTAGCCTACTGTGGAGGTCTACTAGCACTTGTGCCTGCAGCAAGTAAGGTAAGTCCCACAAGGGACGTCAGTACGAAGATTGTACTGATTAGGTAACGCTATATGAAACTGTATGATACATAAATACTTCCATGAAATTAAGCGTAAGAGAAAAATCAATATGGATAAACCTCCGTTCTGAGTATGTGGAACCATGTTCATTACTTCCATTATTCTCGCTACTTGATCATTCATTCTTATCATCATCAGTCTTATAATCACATTCATATTTATATGTATTCATGCAAGGGCTATACTTTCATTGCTCTTTATAATTATCTTCATTACTGTTCATCCAACTGGTTAGTGGTCATTAATATAATACCGATCATCCACCTTATCAGTGGGTCATACATAATATAATACTGACCATCCACATTATCAGTGGGTCATAATATAATACCGATCATCCACCTTATTAGTGGGTCATAATATAATACCGATCATTCACCTTATTAGTGGGTCATAAAATAATACCAGCCATCCACCTATTGGTAGGCTATCATATAATAATAGTCATCCACCATTGGTGGGCTATAATATAATAACATTCATCCACCATTGGTGGGCTATAATATAATATTACATAGCATAATATTGGGATTGTTCCATCCGAGCTAATGCCCTTAGATTTGTGATCCATACTCAATGAAACATAAAGTAACCATGTGTGCATTACTTATTTGCATACTTCTTTCCTTTATATTTGTTATGAGAGTGATACTGTAACACCCCGTATTCTATAGGCACTACTCTTACTTATATGGAAAATGGTACAGACTTATGGCAATAGGTGATGGAATAACTAGTTCTTGGATTCAAGTACAACACCTCGTACATTTTTGAAACTTGTGCGACTAACCTAACATGGATAAAAGTATTTAAACTTGAGATAGTAAGGACATACTTAAGTGTAAAGTTAAAGTTAAGTGGTGGATTAAGGTAGGAGGATTAAGACGTTGGAAAAAGGGGAGAACATAAACGAGGTGCTCCCGTAACTTAATTAGGATAGTAGGTGTATCATCTACTTAAGCTATTGGGTTGTATTTGGACATCTATTAATGGACTCAATTGAGTCCCAAACTAAGTACATAAAAATGGAAAGATGACCAGCCCAACACTTACTATTAATTCAGTCCCAACAAGACATGATCCAAGTAGAAAAAAAGGTGAGAAAATGGACTGTTTTGGACAGCTTATATTGCCAAGTAGGTGCATCACCTACTTGGACTATTTTTGACCAAGAATTGGCTAAGTATAGCCTTATAAAGTCGGTTCTAAGAGGGAGTATATAAAGCTGAAATGCAGCTTATTTTCTTCACAATTCACTTGCCAAATTCCAGCATTTAAATTAAATTACTCTCTTCTCTCTCAAACCCTAACCAACCACCCCTTTGGACAAATCTTCCACTTGCAAGCTTTGGTAAGTATTTAACCTTATATATTGATGTAATATATGTATAATAGGTTGTGGTAATCACGTTGGTGGTGTTTAAAATGTATAGGGCAGTCCCTTAATTAAGTTGGCAGTCCACTTGTGTTAGTTTTGATGAATTTGTCTTCCTTGTGGCTTGGACTTGTATAGGGGCTTAAGGTGTTGAAGAAATTAAGTTATGATGATGAAATTCCAGTATATTAAAGTGTGTTTATTCCACTGAATCGTTCCTTTTATGTATGGCTTGATGGAAATGTTTATATGTATTGGTAAATGGAACGTTTGTTGTAGTGAAAAGAGAATACTCTTTTGTTATGTTAAACTGAATGTTGGAACTGTTGTGGAATGATTTTGGTATGTACTGTGTAAGGCATTATGGTGACCTTATGGGGTGAATATATGGAGTTTCGTTGGAGTGGAAATGTAAAGGATAAACTAGGTAGGTAATCCTACCGGTTTGTAACGGTTATGTTGGTTTGTGGACTGTTTTGGTGGTGTGTGGACTGATTTGGTGTTGTTGTTTTGCAAAAGCAGTAAGTTATAGTGTAATGTTGTGGAATAATGTTATTTGGTAGTATAATGAAGGTGGGAGTGATGCACAATGTGTTTTGGAGGTTGGATAGTTTCTACTTTCTGTTAAGCACCTACTTACCGTCTTGTGAACTTATAATGTAGCTAGCCATTAATGTTTGCTCCATTATGTACTTGTGTTGTGGAGTAACACATAAGGAAGGAGCTGAATCAGTGTAGTTACATATTGGGAAGATAAGGTATGTAAGGTTACTTTGTCCGTACCTTTCTGTAGCATATAATGTTCACATCGACGTTACACTTGTCCTATTCCGAGATGTACCAAGGTATCCTGTTTCCGATTATCAATGGTTATTGTCACATGTTTCCTATTCATTGCACAATGGAGAATCTTGTTTCATAGTCAGTGCTAAGGTTCCAAAGGTCCAACAAAGTTGTGTTCCAATGTTCCAATAGTGATTATATTCATGTCTCTGTTATGTTCCAAAGTTCAAAGTGAGATTATAATTATCATTGTATCAACCTCATTGTACCAATCTCAAAGTAAAGAACAAAGTAATGCATTTGTGGTCAATGATCAATTATGGGTGGCAAGTCTAGGGGCATAAGCCTAGCTCGACTCGATCCCGATGTATTGATTTATGGGTGGCAGGTCTAGGGGCATAAGCCTAGCTCGACTCGATCCCGATGTATTGATTTATGGGTGGCAGGTCTAGGAGCATAAGCCTAGCTCGACCCGATCCCGATACATTGATTTATGGGTGGCAGGTCTAGGGGCGTAAGCCTAGCTCGACCCGATCCCAACATGACGATATATTATGTAAAGACCCACTGATCAGTCGGGGCCCGGGTACAGTATGACATATGTAATGACAAGTAAGCATTGAAGGAAAGAAGCAATCAAAATAATACACATGGTTCCCAAAATACAGAATGGTTACTTATTCATTGGATTATTCATATGTATCTGAGTTCATTGAAATATTCATGTGTTGTATAGTTTTATATGAGCCTTACATACTCAGTACATTCTTCGTACTGACCCCTTTGGGGAATTTACCTTACTTGCTGCAGGCGCAAGTTCTAGTAGACCTCCACAGTAGGTTACAGTATATTTACAGCTTTTGGTGAGCTCCAGTTGTTCGGGGCTTTCTCCAGGTCATAGTTGTACATATGTTTTGGTGTTGTACATGTCGTATAAAGCGGGGACTTGTCCCGACTTTTAGCTCATTTTGTTCAATGCACTTGTTAGAGGCTTTTGTAGACGGATGTGGGTATATGTATATAAGATGATGCATGAAGTCTTATTTTGATGGCCTCAACGGCCAAGCTTCACATATGTATATTTGTATATATCATATGTTCTATGAATTTTCGTTGTTAGCATAATAAGTCCTCATGTGTTAAGAGTGTTTCTGATGGCATGTATACGAATGCACATAAGTACAGGTTGGTTCTCTCGGGCCTTATCGGCTACGGGTGCCAATCACGTCTCGATGGGATTCGGGGCATGACAGATACCGTGGTGATTGAGACATTATTGGGAACACATATATACATTACTTCATTTCCTTTACTTTCATGAGATTGATATTTGGTGGTTACAACATTATTGGAACTTTGGAACATAACATTATTAGATATGCTAATCAGGAATGAATAGATTCTCTTTAAGTCATTACTTCCCTTGAGATGGTTTCTTTTAGTAGTTACAACATTATGAGAGCTTAGGAACTTCAATCCATGGATAAGAGACATATGAATGCCAATTGGTCAATGAATAAGAAACATGTGGACAACAATATATATATATATATATATCAAACCTGAATGAGATACTTTGGAACATTTCGGGATGGGACAAGTACAAGGACGTTGTGAACAATATGTGCTGCAGAAGGATACGAAAAGAGTAACCTTACATACCTTATCTCCTCAATATGAATACACAGTCCTATATGTGAATACAACAATCCATCTCCTTCCTTACGTGTTACTCTACAACACAAATACATAACGAAGCTCATGTTAACAACCAACTACCTTACAAGTGCTTACGACGACAATGAATTATGTGACTACCATATAACGTCATTTAGACCTCTTTAGATACCATTTATTGCGTCACCATACCAAAAATACCATAATATTCCACACATTGACCAAGACATCATAAACCAATAACATTTCACACCAAGTTTACCCTTTACACTTCCTCATTAACACTACGTTACCTTTTCTCTGTCAAGTCACTCAATAGCTTTCACAATAACACATTAACAACAATCTATAATTGATACCATTCCAAATACCTCTAGGATACTCCTTTAAAGTCAATCAAAAGGTACCATAAGTTGATAATTACATCCAAAAAGGGTATAGGGGCTTTGGGGGGTCAAAGAGATGCAAAAACAACCAAAACGGGGTTCTGGCCTGACCTGCGAAGCCACCTGCGCCCGCAGGTGGCTGAGGTACACCCGCAGGTGACCTTTGGCAGTGGACATAGGCACCTTCAAAGTCACCTGCGCCCGCAGGTGCTTCGTCTGCGAGGGCGGGTGCCCGTTTCGGCCAAAAAGGGTCTCTTTTGGGTCTTTTTTGTAATAAATGGTCCATGATCATAAATAACCTTCCCTTAACATATTTTAGATCATCTTAGATTCCAATGAACATCCATGGTTTTACAACTCACATAAACATCACCAAACTAAATTTTTCTTTTAGTACGTCACCAATTCCATGCAAAATTTCACAACAACAATTTCAAATGTTATAAACAATGATAAAGTAAGTTAAGGACATAAAAACATCATAAATATTGATATTTAATCCATCAAATTCACCTCCTTCAATACCACAAGTCCATTTTCAAGTTTACAGGGCAAAATCCTTCACCGATTAAGCAAACATAAATTGTTTCACACATAGTGAACTTCTCACACTTCACCAACATAACCAACATGATCTACACCATATTAAATGAATATAATATATTAAACCATGAGAGTAAACACTTACCAAATCTTTTCAAGGAGTGATCTTGTCCGAAGAGGAAGGTGGCTTAGGGTTTGAGTTGAGAGAATAATCTCTTTTGTGGAAAATTCTAGAAAATGGCATGTGGATTTTGTGGAATAAAAATCTGATTTTTGTCACCTTAAATACTCCCACTTCAATTCTATCCTTAGATCCATTATTTGACCAAGAATGGGTCACATTAGAATGGGTCAATTCCCTTTTTGGGCCATGTCTTCTTGATAATTTTTGGGCCTTAAATTGGGCCCAATTGCACATGTTAATTCAGCCCAACTAATTATATGTATAATACCCCAAAAATCTCATGTTTACATAATTTCGTAAATGTTAAGACAATCAATTAGGGTCGGAAAGGTACTAGGTGTTACATCCTTCCCCCCTTAGAAACATTCATCTTCGAATGTTAGTACCATTATCCAATGTACACAGATGGATCATTCTTCATGTTATCATATAGATACATAATGCTCATAGATACTTACTATTGCTCTAATTCCGCACTTTGAACTTTTTCTTCCATTTGAAACAAATATGGATGCTTCGACTTTATCATTTCATCAATTCCACATGTTATTTCTTCTATTTGTCGATTCCTCCACCGTATTTTTATGGAACTACTACTTTATTCCGTAACCCCTTCACTTGTCAATCCAGAATGGCAGTAGGTGTCTCTTTCACAGGTGAGATCCTCCGTAACTTGTGCATCTTCAATGGGAGAAATGGATCTCTTATGCATTTTCGAAACATTGGAATATAAAATACTGGATGAACTGTGGAGAGTTCTTGGGGTAGTGAGAATTTATATGCAACTTACCCAACTATTTGGGTAATCTCATATGGCACGTTATATAGGGCCAACTTTCAGGTCTTTCCAAATCTCATTACCCTTTTATTGGTGACACTTTCAAACATACCCAAGCACCTATGGAAAATTTTAATTCCCTTATTCTAATATCGGCACATGGGCAATATTCTTCGTTATATTGTCTCACCAATACATTTTTTTTTGTCACGCCCCGAGTTCCAACGAGGCGGACTAGCGCCCGAAGCTGATAAGGCCCGAGAGAACCAATCTTTACTCATGTCCATTCATATGCATGCCATAAGAAACATCACCACCACGTAAGGACATAAAATGCTAATAGCGGAAATCATGGAACATATGATACATACATACGTGAAACTTGGCCGTTAGGGCCATCAAGTCAAGATGGACATACGTCACTTACATTCATATACCCACATATGTCTACAAAAGCCTCTAACAGAAGTACACACATAACCATCCTAAATTCGGGACAAGTCCCCGCTTTACACAATATTTACAATACCAAAACCAATATACAACTGTGACTCGGAAGCCCCGAACCAACTGGAGCTCACTAAAGATCAGTAGATGACCCGCAACTTACTGTGGAGGTCTACTAGTACCTGTGCCTGCAACAAGTAAGGTAAGTCCCACAAGGGACGTCAGTACGAAGAATGTACTGAGTATGTAAGGCCATAAGTAACTATATGAGACATAAATACTTCAATGGAATCAATATAAGTGAATAACCAATATGGATAAGTTACCATTCTATATGTATGGAAATATGTACATTAAGTGGATTACTTTCTTTACTTTTACGCTCATTCATTCGTTCATCACTCACTTCTTCATTCACTACTCATCCTTCCATTCTTACAATGCCTGGGCCCCAAGCAGATTAGTGGGTAATCAATGATTTTCGGGATCGACCCATAGTAGGCTTTTCTTTTACCCCTGGGATACCACCCGTAGTAGCGGGATTGACCCATGCTAGGTGTTCTTTTCACCCCTGGGATACCACCCGAGATATTGGGATCGACCCATGCCAGGTATTTTAACCCCTGGGATACCACCCAAGAACACTCAACAGTTATACATTACTTCATTTCTTTACTTTTGATACATTGGTGATTGTACATTATTGGAATCTTGGAACACAACAATATTTGAAACTTGGAAATATTAGTCAATGAACATGAGAAATGTGAATCACAATTGATCAATGAATAAGGAACATGTGATTAACAATAATTGATAACCGGATATGGGATACCTTAGAACATTTCAGAAATGAGTAAGTACTATAACAAGGTGAATACTATATGCTGCAGAAGGATACGGAAAGAGTAACCTTACATACCTTATCTTCCTAATATGAATATACAATTCTATACGTGAATACAATAGTCCAGCTCCTTCCTTACATTTCACTCTACAGCACAAGTACATAATGGAGCTTACGTTAACAACCAACTACCTTACAAGTGCATACGAAGAAAATGAGTTACATGATTTCCTTAAAATGTCATTTCCCCCTTGACAATACCATCGATGAAATTATCATACCAACAATACCACAACATTCCATACATTGACCAATACATCATAAACGAATAGCATGTCACACCAAGTTCATACTTTACACTTCTCCATCAACACCACATCACAATTATTCCATCAAATCACCTCAATACACTTGATAACAACATATCAACAATAATCCCACTAATTATACTTATAGAAAAATAACAAGTTAAGGAACATAACCACACCATACATGTTAGTATCTCATCCACACCATGCACTTTCATTCAAACCTCAAGTCTCTTTTCAATTTTAAATCACAAGGATGACACATCTTTTAGCAAAAAGCAAAAGTGCACTATTCAACACCATGCCAACATAACCATCATGATATATAAACCATATTAAGCGTATAATATATTAATCCATGAGAGTAGGCACTTACCAAGGCTTGCAAAGTGATGATCTTTACCAAAGAGACTAGTTGCCTTAGGGTTTGTGTTGAGAGAAATATGTTTGGAAATATCTAGAAAGGCATGAGAGTTACAATGAATTAAAAATCAGATTTGGTGCCTTTATATAGTCTCTCAAGTCATCCTTAGCCAATTCTTGGCATTAAATTCAATGTTTGCTTGGTCAAAGTGGAAGAATAGGTCATTTGCCCTTTTGGGCCATGTCTTTTAATCCATTTTGGGTTTTAAATTGAGCCCATTTACACATATTAACTTAGCCCACCAATTTCAATGTGTAACACTCCAATTATATCATGTTTAAATAATTCCATAAATGTCACGACAATATTAACTCACGAAATTCATGTTCGTAGCCTCAATCTCAAAAAAAATAATACATTCTAGCCACTCATGGCTTAAGTGAATATAATTTGACATAATACTTGTGATGAAGAATTAACCCCAACTCGGATGTCAAACCCTCTCAATATTAGTCCTACTATGATGAAATAATGATACCATAACCCAAGAGTCCTTTTTATAGACTTAAAATCATAGAAGAAATCGGGCAAAAAGCACCCCGGCACGCCTCCGGGCGCCCCAAAGACTTAGCTGAAATTCCATCTTTTGAAAGGTTTACAGGGGAGGCCTGGAACGTCCTTGGGAGCACCCCCTTGCTGGATGTTAAAAAAATTTTTTAGGCCAAAGCGGCCTGGCATGCCACCTACAGCGCCCCACACTTAATTTTTTGATTTTGACTTTTCTTTGCGGATTTGGTTAGATCTTTCAAGTCCCAACCTTTTGCTTGCCTCTTATATTTAAGAACCTTTTCTTGGATGTCCCTTAAACCTCCATTTTCACCCCACAAATGCTCCACAAAGTCACAAACACCACCTACTACAAAGGTTTAATGACATGTACTAGCACAATATCAAATGTTCCATCAATAACAATACAAAATACGTACTTATTGTTCTTGAACCTAGGGTAAACATGGTTCAAGGTTATCAAGTGGGGTCGGGAAGGTACGGGGTGTTACATTTTTTTCCAAACCATGGTACATTGCAATTGCTCCCGAATGAATAGAATACCATGAATGATGTACTTCTGTCATAATTCATTTCCTTAGCTCATTTATATTTGGTACACAAAATCTACTTCGTCATTGAAGTAATCCCCCTCGCGTAAGCTCAAATACCTTGATCGAACTTTGCTATACATTCTTTTTCAACTGAAAAGAAAAAAATAAGATTTGCATATTACTTTTTCTTCACCGTAGCTATAAGCGAAGACTTTGTTGTATTTTATACTATAATTCTTTCATCTGGAGTTTCAAGAAGACGAACCCCCAAGCTGTCTAATTGACGTAGATCCTTAACAATACCTTGCCTTTTCATAAGTTGACCATCAATACTTCCCAACACTTTGCGGCTTAACACATCGACTACCACGTTCACTTTTCTCAGATAGTATACGATATCAATATTCTAAGATCTTGGTAGTCTCACCCACCTTCGCTGTCTCAAAAGTAGGTATTTCTTCTTAAATCTATATTGTAACTGTCGTGATCAGTATATATATCAATGTGAAACCCATACCATTAGCGGCTCCATACTTTTAAAGCAAATATCACGACTGCTAATTCACGATCATGTGTTGGCTAATTATGTATTCATATGGAGATAATTGTCTTGAAGTATAAGTTATTACATTACCGTATTACATCAATACATATCCTAAGCCGACCCCTGAAGCAGCACAATATACTGCATACCCTTCTATGCCTTCAGGAAGTACTAATACAGTTAATTTATCTTTTAACTCTTGGAAACTCTTCTCACATGCATCCTTCCCTTGAAACGTGGCTGTTTTGTGTTAACTTGTTAAGGGTATTGAAATGGAAGATAAACTCTCCAACAAACTTCCTGTACTAGCCGGCCAACCCAAGAAAACGATGAATCTCCATAAGCATCGTAGGCCTTAGCCAAGTTTTCACCGTTTCTCTCTTTGTTTGCGATCGACCTTCATTCCTTCATCCTATACAAGATGACCCAAGAACGTTATGAATTGTAACCAAAATTCACATTTAGAAAACTCTATAACACTTGCTGCAAAATGATTAGTATGATTCTCTTGTGATTTTGAATATCATCACCAAACATGGTCACATACACATTTAAAAGTGGCTTGAACACCCTATTTATCAAACCCATAAACACAACTGGTGCATTTGTTAGCCGCATGACATAACTAAAAATTTATAACGACCATACCGCGTTTAGATGGGTATCTTGGGTATATTTGTTTTCTCTAATCCCTACCAGATGATTAGTACCCCATAACCAGTCAATTAAATCATAAATTCCAAGGAGGAGATATCTATTTGTAACTTTCACCTTACTCAGTTACTGACTAGAAGTAGGCCGAGTGTCTGGCATCACATCAATACCAACTCATACATCGAGGAAATTCATTTACACTCGCAACCAAGTAAAGAGTTGGTGGTTCCACACTAATATCTTTCACTCTTACTAAGTGACATGTGTACCTCTTAGAGATCATTTTCCTTACCATAGGATAGGAAATAAACTTACCTCTCGTTGGTCTAACAATATCCCTCCATTCCACCATAAATAGTTAATATACAATTATGATATACTCTTTTCGCTTCACTAGAGTCATTAACTAGTGTAAATACTTTAATTGGCTTAACTAATGAATCTGGTGTTCTTTTACTTTTTTTTTTTTTTGCAATAAATGGAGTAACATATGATAATGTAGAACCCTGATCAATCAATGCATATATATTATGTAAAGATATGGATAATATACCTGTATCTACATCAGGATAAACACCCGAATTCTATCGATCTGCTAAGGCATAGGTACGATTCTGAATAGGACTCGCTGCTCCGCTAGCACCTCTGCCACGACCAGCAGGTTGTACACCTGACAATGATAATGCAACGACTGACCCCGTAGGTTGTGTCATACTACCCGTACCCTACTGTGGGCACTCTCTCTTCAGATGCCCTGACCTACCACACCAGAAGCAAACATTCATTTCAAACCAACATTCTCCTGAATGAAACTACCTGCAGCGCT